>JAKELG010000019.1:0-515745 GCA_021527035.1 Lactarius vividus | reverse complement strand
GTTTCTAACACACCGGTCCGAACAACGAGATAAAAGACATTCTCACTATGACCGAAAGAAAGCAAGATACCTTCGATGATCTAAAACTACAGCTATGCTGATAGATCAATGACTCTGCCAGCGCTGCACGGAAATCTGGAAAGACTAACCCGCCCGTGTCTCATGACCCCGATGCCATGCAAGTTGACGCTACGTGCCAGCAAAGCCTGCAGGCAATAGGGAAGGATGAGTTCTTAAGAACCAAGTGGAGTATCAAAAGTGGATGCAAGGATTGTGGTCCAAGGACCACACAAAAAGGATGGAAACCACGAACGGGATGTGTGCAATTGGTGCCGGAAGGCTGGTCACCGCCGCCCCTGTTTGTATGATCAAAAAGTTGGGGAAACCTGCCAAAGCAAAAGCAGCGGCTACGACGGAATCCTCAGCCCCTCCGTCCTTGTCAAACTCATCCAGTACAGTGGCCGCGGCCACTTCTTCCAACACCTCTCAGCCAAAGACATCCCAGGCAGACGTGGCAAAGTTGATGGAGATGGTAAAAAAGCAGCAAGAGACCATTAAGGCTCTCAAGGCAGCTTTTTAGATCAGGGGTCATGTGTAGCTGCAACCGGCCCCTTAAATACAGACTTTGACTCGGCTTCATGTTCTTGTAATATTTGTCTCAGGACTTGCCTCGTTTGGACTCAAATTCTGTAATTCCTACGTACCCTGTGATTGCCTGTAAGATAGATAGTAGTGATGTCTCAGTTTTGTTGTCTTCTGCTTCTACATCTACATCTGCCTCCGAGATGAACTTTATATCTAGTTCCTACTATGAAATAGCTCCTCAACCAGTCTTAAGGACACTGGTTTTGAGTGTAGCCATGCTGCAAGTGATGAATTCTGATGCAGCACTTTCTTCATTTATTATTCCCGAAACAAAAGATAAAAAATCACATTTTCATATTAGTGTCTATTTATCTGGACGTCATCATACTGTAAAAGTAGCAGCAATGGTAGACTCTGGGGCAACTTCATTGTTCCTAGACAAAAAGTACGCTGACCACCATAAAATGTTGCAGATTCCTCTAGAGAGTCCAATCCTCCTCTATAACATAGACGGAACTCTCAATGAAGCAGGTAGCATCACCCATAAAGTTCAACTTAATCTCGAAGTTGGCCCAACCGAGGAGAAATACGACTTCTACGTCACCTCATTATGTTATGATTTTCCCTCTTCTCTCCCTTGGACGCCCTCATTCCTTACTTCTTGTTCCTGTGCCCCACCTTGATACGCCCATAACTCCCTATGTGCCCAACCATTTCTGATGATCTCTTCATTGCACGATAGGTCTTTACACCCCCTGTCATGGTCGGGACTTTATGAACGAGAATATGATACGGAGGTGAAGTGGACTCTTACTATACAGTTATGACTACGATAGTAAGTAGGAATTAGTCATGGACTTAGTCACCACACCTCGTGCTAGCATGTGATTGCTAGCATGACTCATTACTAGGATAGCGGTAGTAGGGTTCGAGCTACTTATGCTACGGGACATCGGACTCACAGAGGAGCTTTAAAGCTACCTCTTATATGTATAAATAGTGGCCTAAGAAGACCAAGACATGCCATCTTGGTCTTCTTTCCAATACCACTCATCGTCTTCGAACTTCGGACCTTCGCATCTCAATAACTCTGTTTCGCCTTGACCTTCGAGTCTAAGGCAGTCATGATTTCGAACCATCAAGCCTTTGTGCTGTCAGTCCTAATCCTTAAAGCCCTTTGGATTGCCTTGGTCGTTTTCCAGGGAATCCTACGGACCTATATCCATTGCTACGAAACTCGCTAAGTCGTGAACACCTTTGTGCAAGTCCTAGTTGGACTAACGCCGTGGTAGCGTTACATTAAGACCAAGATCCCCCAATTGTGGTGTTCACCACAAGAGAACAGTGGAGAAACTTTCGGCCTTACAGACTTGAAACAAGAGGAGAAAGATCAGTACCATGACGGTTCCTAGGTGCAGCAAGGTGGAGAGAATATAGAGGAGACACTGGTTACTTCGTCGACTTCCCCGGAGACACTATCAGATACTGACCAGTTGAGTTCAACTATTCCAACTTCTGTTGGACGGAGATTACGTGGAACCCAGTAGACAACCGGTGGGACATCGTCAGACCTACAGGAAGACACTACCGCTGCGACATCGACTCAAGAGAACTTCATGGAGAAGACTGGGGGTCACTCGATGGAGACAGCAGCAGTGAAGGCGAAGAAGAGAACAAGCACCGTCAGAATCAAGCCATGAAGAACCAATAGAAGAACAAACTGCTACGGAAAGCGAGGTACGACTGGGAACAGGAGACAATTCAAGTCTATTGGCCCACATAGCTGAGTCTCTACACATTACGGTCCCAGAAGAAATTCACATCAGAAGTCCCATGACCACAGAAGTCCAAACAATGGAAGAAGTACGACACATCAGAGAAGAAGCAGAAGCCATCCTCAATCCCATAAACCCCTCCACGGGTCATCGAATGACTGCAGACAACGCAGCACTATTCCAGGCAATAGGTCCAGATCAACCAGACCCCCCAGCAGGCCCACCACCGCCACCCAGAGGACTCCCAGGAGGGTTCCCAGGACAGGGACCAACAGGAGGAGGATTCCCAGGAGGAGGAAGACCACCCAGAGGAGAAGGACCACCAGGAGGAGGACCACCAGGAGGAGGAGGACCCCCTCCTGGCATAGGAGGAGGCGGAGGACATGGGTCAGACAGACTATCAGGTGAACCTCCGACCGTATACGATGGAGACCGTACTAAATATGAGGCATTCCTGATGCAATGGCACGTCTATTGGGGAATGAATCTGGACGCCCCCATCATGCAAAACGAATACCGGAGGTCACTCCTATTCCTAGGATACATCAAAGGGGTCAACGTCAGTGAATGGACACTGACCATGCTCGAATGGCTAAACTGTGAAGTACGAAGAGGAGTGAGCCAGTACTCCCAGACCCTGTGGAACCATATCGCCACCAAGTTCGCCAAAAGGTTCTCTAACATCCTAGAAGAAGAACAAGCCCAAGCCAAACTCCAAAAAGGAATCAAAATGACAGGAGAGGACATTGACGCATATGTAGTCCAATTCGAATGACTAGCGCAGAAGGCTCATTACAATCTAAACGATTGACAAACTATCGACCGGTTCACGGCGGGATTACCACAAGCCTTGTTCATGAAAGTATATGAGCTTGACGAACCTCACACCTTCGAAGATTGGAAAAGATGCACTCTACACCGACAAAAACAGTACATCCACATGAAAGCAAGGCTCGACAATTTCAAAACCAAGACACCTCCATCGTCAGCGCAACCCCGCTGGAGGCCGCAACCCCCCAATTGGGGCCCACCGCGAGGGCCACCACCACCTAGATACAATCCAAATGCAATGGATACCTCGGCAGATAGAACACGCGCCAGAGTAGCAGAAGTAGGAGACCCCAACAGACCCTTCATCCCGAGACCACAACGAGGAGGGTACAGAAGAGGAGGAGGACCTCCACCCCAAGATATGAGGACAGTCATTTGCTACAATTGCAATCAGACCGGACACTTCTTATGAAATTGTACACAGCCACGCCGAAAAGCCACCACGAGTCGGATGATGGAAACTGATTACTATGCACAGGAGGAACCACCGACACAAGCCCGAGCAGCCAACACAGCACCCCCACAGCAGAGAGCTAAGGATTGGTTGGCCAGGGTAGCAGGGGAGACAGACAACGTAAAAGATCTCATCCTCCAAGAAATGTGGGGAAAGGAGGGTTTTCAGAACACCTGAACCCATCGGCCTGGGTGAGGGCAGTCAATTGTAACTCTGTAATCATGACTCGCTATCGATCTCTTCGAATTCCAGTCTCGATTCGCACAAGTTACGCTATGGCCGACATAAAAACACTAGTAGATTCGGGGGCGACAGACAACTTCATACGTCCTTCGTTTGCCAAAAGAATGGGTCTCGGACTACAAACGCTGGAGCACCCAAAGAAAATATGGAACATAGACAACACTGAAAACAAAGCAGGCAGTATCACCCACTTTGTAGACCTTGATGTCCAGACTAATCAACGCTGACAAAAGATGCACTTTCTAGTCACAGACCTGGGAAACAAGGACTTAGTACTCGGATATCCCTGGCTGGCTACATATGAACCCATGATCAACTGGAGATATGCAACCATACACGAGAAAATGCTCCCTGTGGTGATCCGATCGATCAACCCTAACAAAGAAGGCCATACCATAGGAGCTGTCGTCACCGAAGAAGAAAAGAAGAACATTGTAATAGAGTTAGAAGAGGAAAGTCACCTGCACACCACCGCAACGGAGCTCGCTATCAAAGCTAAGCAGTTCCACGAGAAAGTAGAACTTCCCTTGGCTTACCAAAAATTTGCAAAAATCTTCAGCAAAGAAGCATCCAACCAGTTTCCCCCCTCCCGACCATGGGACCACGCAATAGAGTTCAAGGAAGGCACACCGTCAGCGATCGATTGCAAGGTCTATCCTATGACCCAAGAAGAAGACGGTAAACTCAAGGAATTCCTGGACGAGCAACTGAAGAAAGGGTACATACACCCCTCCAAGTCTCCTTACGCATCATCCTTCTTCTTTATTAAGAAGAAAGATGGAAAGCTACGACCGGTACAGGACTACAGGAAGATCAACGCAGTCACCATTTGCAACCAATACCCTCTCCCTCTCATCTCCGACCTCATTATGGATCTTAGTCGAGCACACACCTACACTAAGCTAGACGTCCAATGGGGGTACAACAATGTGAGAATACGAGAAGGAGACGAACACAAGGCAGCGTTCAAAACACGGTATGGACTCTTCGAACCTACAGTCATGTACTTTGGACTCACCAATTCGCCGGCGACCTTCCAAACTATGATGAATACCATATACCGAGACACCATTATGAAACACAAGCAAAAAGGAACCATCATACGAGTCTACATGGATGACATTGGCATAGCCACAAGAGACCCGGCAGGGCAGAAGGAACATGAAGAAGCCGTAAGCGACGTACTACAAATCGCAATGGACCACGACCTCTACTTCAAACTTGAGAAATACCTCTTCAACAAGCCGCGAATGGATTACCTGGGGGTAATCCTTGAAAAGGGGGTAACACGCATGGACCCGGTAAAAATTTCAGGTATTAAGGACTGGCCCACGCCAACCAAGGTCCGTGATGTACGATCATTCCTGGGCTTTTGCAATTTTTACTGACTCTTCATTCGTGGCTTTGCTACGCACGCCAAACCTCTCAATAAACTCACAAGAAAGGACACAGAATGGAGATGGACCGACGAAGAGGATAAAGCCTTCAAGAAGCTCAAATCCCTGGTAACAGAGGAACCAGTGTTAGCCCACCCGAAACTAGACGACCCATTCGAACTGGAAGTGGACGCGTCAGGGTTCACAACCGGAGCAGTACTACTTCAGAAGAAAGAGGACGGTAAAAAGCACCCCCTCAGATACTACTCAGCCACCCTGAATGAAGCCGAGAGAAATTACGACATCTACGACCTGGAACTTCTCGCTATTGTCAAAGCACTCAGACATTGGAGACCACTACTAGCCGGATCGCTGCATAAAATCAAGATCTACTCCGATCACATGAATCTCCAATACTGGAAACTCCTGCAAAAGATAAGTCGAAGAGTAGCCAGGGAAGTACTTGAACTAATGGAATATAACTTTGAGATTCACCACATCCCAGGCAAGAAAAATGGCAGAGCCGACGCCTTATCACAAAGACCGGACTACAACCAGGGAGAACAAGACAATGAAGACGTGATAGTCCTACCAGAAGATGTGTTCGCAAGGATCACAACTGTACAGGCTACACAACAACCTCCACAGACGGAAATCACCCTTCACTACTGGGTAGACCCACACCAACTGAAACACGTCGATGGGGCATGGTACCGACAAGGGAAGTACGTCATTATGGGATCACTAGATGAGAAACGAAAGCTTATATCCGCCCATCACGACCCACCGGTACACGGACATCCCGGAATCGCAAGAACCACATGACTAGTGGAACGACGATACTGGTGGCCAGAACTGAAACTGGATGTGTGAAACTACATCCAGGGATGCGCAGAGTGCCAGAGGCATAAAGTCAATACCCGCCCCACTAAAGCCCCACTAGTACCGATAACCCCCAAGGAGGAGGCATTGCCATTTGAAACCATAGCCCTTGACTTCATCACCAAACTCCCCATATCACAGGGCTTCGATTCCATTCTCACGGTGACGGACCATGACTGCACCAAAGCATCGATATTTATACCCTGCAATGAAGAGATCTCCATGGAAGAGACTGCTGGGCTCTACACAACCCATGTTTTCAAACAATTCGGACTCCCATCAAAGATCATCAGCGACCAAGACCCTCGCTTCGTGTCCAAATTCACAAGGGAACTCTGCAAAATCCTGGGGATTCAACAGAACATCTCGACCGCATACCACCCTTGGATGGACGGACAGTCAGAAAGGACGAACCAATGGTTGGAACAATACCTTCGATTCTGGGCCAATGAGTGACAAGACAACTGGGCGGCATTTCTACCCATAGCGGAATTCGCTCACAATAATTGGCCACACGAGGCAACAAGGAAGTCCCCATTCTCGCTCCTCATGGGGTATGACCCATGCGCTGATTGGATCGATAAGCCTTCCCCAATCCCACAGGTCACCACAAGACTACAACACTTCCGAGAGGCCCGGAAAGAAGCCCACAATCTCATCAAAAGGGCGCAACACATGTGGGTCAAACACCAAAATACCCCCAAACTCCGGCTCGGAGATTATGTATGGCTGGAAGGGCGCCACTTAAGGACAAATCAACCGACTCCCAAGCTGGCGGCTCGAAGACACGGACCCTTCAAAATCACACAAGTCTTGTCACCGGTTAATTATCAACTGGAACTTCCCATGCAGTGGAGTATCCACCCCGTATTTCACATTGATCTTCTCACACCTTATCGTGAAACACTCATACACAGAGAAAACTTCCAGCGCCCACCACCAGATCTAGTCGAAGGGCAAGAAGAATACGAGGTCGAGAAAGTTCTGGATCACCAGCACTTCGGCAGAAGACAGCGTTTACAGTACTTGATCAAATGGAAGGGTTACCCCAACTCGGAGAACCAGTGGGTCGATAAAGATGACGTATTCGTGGAAGAAGCCATAGCTGAGTATCAACTATCAAATCCCCGACTTGCTAGCAGCTTAAAAGCAGGAAGGACCGTTCAACAATCCCCATTCCCCTCTCAATATCGTAACACTGGATTCCTCCTCGCCTCCATTATTGCAACTATGTCCATTCCCTCTGCTGCCAAGGCCATCGCTCGTATTACCGGAAACACAGGCCCAGTCACCTACGAAGAGCTTGTCGCCACCCTCCAGTCCACCATCCCGGCAAGCTACAATGATGGAACCAGCAACCCCGCCACCTGGTGGATCCTCACCGAGGACAGCCAGCGCCTCAACGAGGTCCCCTTCACGACGGCCGAAATTGATCGGCTACGTGCAGCTCTCCCAGACACTGCACCTCCCTCACCTCGACCTATCCCAGTACGAGTCGAGTATCGAACCGAGGGTCAAGGCCAAGATGAAGGCAACGGACAGGTGGGAAGCGCATCGAGAGGAGCAACAATGGAGGCAAGTAGCAGAGGACTGGCAGAGGGAGCAGCTGAGGAAGGCGGCCAAACGAAGGAGAGAAGCCCTTTGGAGGCAATGAGAGTGGATGCAGGAGAAGAGAGAGCGGCAGGAGGCGAGGAGTCAGTCCTTGAGCAAGTCCGAGGGAGCTTAGCGGATCACTACCCAGCTGAGCACCCTCTTATCTCCACAGCCACCAATACTGACAACCCCATCGAAACCCCGTATGCCTGCGACACTATGGGGCACCCTCTCTACCGTGGCGGCGTGAGAGCTGACGCTCCACCCCCGTTCCCACTCTTCCGACTCTGACACTCCACCCTGGGGCCGCCGCCTCGTGGGTACCATTACAATCAAGGGGAGGATTTCATCCACTACCCCATCACTGACGGACAGGGACGGACGTGCCAGGCCGCGTATGTCCAAGTCATCATGGGCTCCGACCCTCTCGTGCTGGGGCTGGTGGAGGACAGTGAGAAGGTCTACTCACAGCCTCTGTATGCCGAGCCTCACGTCAAGGCTACGGGGAAGGAACACTACCCCCAAGAAGACATGCACCTGTTCACAGGCGGTTACCATGACCACCCTCGCCTTGATCGCACGATTGGCGAGCTCCATGACATCAGCCTCAAGGCAGAGGTTCACCACTATCGAGCCTACACGTACGAGGCTGAGAGGATGGAGCAGCGGCTCCACCAACTCGCCGCTGCGCTCGGAGGGGTCAAGGCGGAGCTGGGCCATAGTAAGTTCAGGTTGGAGATAGCTAATGCACTGGAGAGGATCGAGGAGGTACAGGAAGGCTGGATGATGGGACCGCGCCTTCGCCGGCATCGTGGGCGCCGCGGCTGAAAAGGGGGTGATGTCACGGTTGGGACTTTACGAACGAGAATACGATATGGAGGTGAAGTGGACTCTTACTATACAGTTATGACTACGATAGTAAGTAGGAATTAGTCATGGACTTAGTCACCACACCTCGTGCTAGCATGTGATTGCTAGCATGACTCATTACTAGGATAGCGGTAGTAGGGTTCGAGCTACTTATGCTACGGGACATCAGACTCACAGAGGAGCTTTAAAGCTACCTCTTATATGTATAAATAGTGGCCTTAGAAGACCAAGACATGCCATCTTGGTCTTCTTTCCAATACCACTCATCGTCTTCGAACTTCGGACCTTCGCATCTCAATAACTCTGTTTCACCTTGACCTTCGAGTCTAAGGCAGTCATCATTTTGAACCATCAAGCCTTTGTGCTGTTGGTCCTAATCCTTAAAGCCCTTTGGATTGCCTTGGTCATTTTCCAGGGAATCCTACAGACCTATATCCGTTGCTACGAAACTCGCTAAGTCGTGAACGCCTTTGTGCGAGTCCTAGTCGGACTAACGCCGTGGTAGCGTTACACCCCCTTCCTTGTATATTAAAGTTCATGGCGCTCCGGTTTCAGCTGACTCGCATATGACCCCACACAATCACCATGTTTATTACTATAGTTGTGCCTTTGTTCTACTTTTACTCAGAACCCACATATTGTGCCATATGTTTGTTGTGTACAAACATCCTGTACTAGTATATAAGTCACACACTACCTAGCTTGTACGGTAGACTTGACTTCTTGTGTAATACCACATTGTTGCCAATCCACAAACAACTTTACACTCGCTTTTTTGCTTGAGCACGACTTTGGTTCGCCTTTGCGCTTGAACCCCTGAACCTCCCCAACTATCACCTACGCGTCTGAGGAGACCATGTGGTGCTTATTCATCATCGAACTTAGTCTTAACCGACTACTTCTCATCCCATTACCTCGGCCTGAGTGACTTAGTGACGTGCACGTCACACATAATGTTCCTGTGGTAATGTTACATTAAGTCAAGTCTCTCACAACCCTGGCGACTAGTAGGAGTCGCACAAAGTTTCAGCCACAGTACATCGATCGGTATCTAACCGATGAGCTCTCCAGCCATGAGAAGGGAGCAGTAGTCTGGGAAGAAATCCGCAATCAAGAGGGGTACTTCATCTTCGATGCCAAAAACCAAGAATACCACCAAGTCCACTACTTCGACGACCCTCGTCTTTGGGCTTACATTGACTATGATCCAAAACAAGGACGGTGGTACGCTTACAAAGCTGTCCCTCCACAATTCGGTGCAGGACCCCTTGGGTCAACCAACATCACAGGAATTAACGTCGACCCAGACAAATCAACCACCCTTACCCCCGTACAGCCAGAGATGGCCACCAACACTCAGGTCGCCACCAGCCTTACTACCATGGGAACCTCCGGCTCAGGCAGTGGAGACCCATATGCTACAGGAAGTCGATTGGCTGCTCAGACGAGTGGAGCGACTCATAGCTCTAGTGCCCAGCCGACAATGGGGTCGAGCGGTGGCCCAACTGCTGGACCTAGTGGAGGCATACATGGTAGTGGTGGAGGCCCCCTGGGCGGCGGTGCCCCTGGTGGTGGCGGAGGTGGTCTGGGAGGTGGAGCCCCTGGAGGCGGTGCCCCAGGAGGAGGTGCGCTCCCCATGGGCCCACCCGGGGTAATACCAGCACCAGGAGGGGGCAAACTTGGGGGCAACCCACCACCCATCTTTGATGGAAATCAAGAGGAGAGTTGAAACTTCCTTTGATCCTTTCAAATTTATCGAGGAATGAACCCGACCATCGATCAGCTTAGAATACCCTACTCACAAGCCATGACCCTCCTTTCATACATGAGGGGGCATCTGGTGGACGACTGGGTGGATGAGCAGACCGTGTGGCTGGACACCCAGATAGCAGGAGGGGTACTGCATAACGAAGAGAACCTATGGAACACGGTCCTTGACCGGTTCAAAAACGCCTACACTGACACCACTGAACAAACCAGAGTGTGCCAAGACATCAACAAACTGAAGATGATTGGGGAAGATATTGATACATATATTGTGAAATTCCAAAACCTTGCAGCAAAAGCTGGCTATAATCCAGACAAAGCCAACGTCATTGAAAAGTTCCAAGCAGGACTCCCTGACAACCTTGTAATCAACGCGATACACTTCCAGCACCCCGTTACATGGGACCAATGGAAGGCAGAAGCACGACTTCAACAAGCAGAGTACCTCATGTTGAAGCCCCGCCTCATGCACAACCGACAAAACGAAAACAAGGAGGTCATACTTGAGACCAGTGGGTCCAAGCCCTTAACAAGGCACATGACCCAAACACCATGGATATTAGCCACACTAGAGCCCGCACAACCCTCACAGATGCTGAGAAGCAAAGGATGGTCGTGGAGGGGAGATGTTTCCAATGTGGAGAAAAGGGTCATGTGTTGCGTAATTGCCCACAAAAAGGCACTTGTGCTGCTCAGACCACAAGTGACAGAGGAGTGCCTCCTCCCGTCCCTGCTACCCCCACAATATCACCTCCCCCCCTTGTTACTCGAGTCGCCATATCAGCAAACCGCGTACTGTTGAATGATGAAGCGGCTGACGCTCAGATTGCAGCACTGGCCGCTCAGCCAAAAGAAGTGCAGGGACCTCTTGGTGGAGAAGCTTTTTGGAGGAAAGGATTTTCCGAATGCCTGAACCCGTTGGCCTGGGCAAAGGCGCTACACATGTATTATAGCAGATACTGATCTATGTGAATCCCAGTTCTTTTCAAATCTGTGAACGCAACGGCCAAACGACAGGTCCTGTTGGACTCTGGAGCAACTGACAACTTTATTTGTGCAGAACTGCTCAAACGAACGCACCTCGGAACCTGACCTGTCTCCATCCCTATCACTATATGGAACGTTGACGGAACTTACAACTGAGATGGCGCAATAACCCAGTACACCAATTTGGCGGTGCAGACTGGTGAGTGCATGAAGACGCTTTGTTTCCTAGTAACCAACCTGGGAAAGGATGAAGCGATCCTGGGCTACCCCTGGTTCTCAGCCTTTGAGCCTGAGATAGAGTGGAGAAATGCCACGCTGAATGAAAACTTCCAACTGGTTGTAATCTCCAGCCTGAACCTCCAGAGTGAAGCCATGCCCATAGAAGCCGCTATCAGGGCTCTAGAGGCATACGAGCTCGACAAGGAGGCATGGGAGCAGGTTGTGAATGAAGAGTCCAAGCCAAGCATTACCTTCCTGCGGAAAATGACCACCATGTCAGAACTTGCTCAGCAGGAAGCGGCTAAGAAACAGGTCCGAACGTTCGAGGAAATGGTTCCTCCAGAATATTGGTCACACCGCAAAGTGTTTAGTGAAGAAGCATCCCACTGCTTCCCCCCTGTCACACGTATGGGACCACGCCATCAAATTACTCCCCAATGCACCTGCAACCCTTGATTGTAAGGTGCACCCCCTAACTGCGAACGAAGGAGAGGCACTCACAGCCTTCCTGAATGAACAACTCAAAAAAGGATACATTCGCCCCTCAAAGTCTGCTTACGCATCACCCTTCTTCTTCATCAAAAGAAAGATGGGAAACTATGCCTGGTGCAAGACTATCGACACCTCAACGAACCTACCATAAAGAACCACTACCCCCTCCCCCTCATCCCCAAACTTGTTGACCGTATCCGAATCGTGCGACTGTACTCAAAGCTAGACATCCGGTGGGGGTACAATAATGTTCGTATTCAAGAGGGAGATGAGTGGAAAGTGGCGTTCAAAACCAATCAAGGGCTATTTGAGCCGCGTGTCATGTTCTTCAGCCTCACCAACTCTCCTTCCACCTTTCAAACAATGATGGATACCATATTCTGTGACCTCATCCTGACGAATGAGGTTGTCGTTTACATGGATGACATCCTTGTCGCCACCGCTGACGACAAAAAACATCATCGGGAAGTCCTTCACGAAGTATTATGGCTTTGCAGAGAACACAACCTCTATGTGAAGCTGGAGAAGTGCGAGTTTGAGGTCTACGAAACCGAGTACCTTGGCCTCATTATTGGCCACGGGCGACTGCGAATGGACCCCGTTAAAGTCCGAGGAATCTGAGAATGGCAACCTCAGAAGAGCCTCAAAGAAGTTCATGCGTTCCTAGGATTCTGCAACTTCTACCAAAGATTCATACAGGGGTTCTCCCAACTTGCCCGACCCCTCCATGACCTCACAAAGAAAGATACCCAGTGGCACTGGGGCGACACGCAACAAAATGCCTTCAAAGACATTAAGAAGCATATATGCGAAGAACCAGTTCTACTATTCCCAGACCTCGCCAAGCCATTCAAACTGGAGGTTGACGCATCAAACATTGTGGTAGGGGCAGTATTAAACCAACTAGGCCCCGACCAGAAGCTCCACCCAGTAGCCTTTCACTCCAAATTGTTCACCGAAATGGAGCGAAACTATGACATTTACGACTGGGAATTGTTAGTGGTGGTTAAGGCGCTAAGAGCATGGAGGACGTACCTCGTAGGATCCCCCCATAAAATCATCATCCACACCGACCACGCCAACCTCCAATACTGGAAGGAACCCTGGAAAATTAACCGAAGGATCACACGAGAGTTCCTAGAGCTGTCAGAATACAACTTTATTCTGAGACATGTAGCAGGAACAAAGAACACGCGCGCAGATGCCCTGTCCAGGCGGTCAGATTATGAGTCTGGTGAAGGGGACAATACCAATGTTGTCGTCCTACCAGCTGAACGGTTTATCCGAGCCACCCAAATGTCAATATGCGATATGGATATTTGGTCCTGGGTGGCACAGAATGCTGGCAAGGAAGAGGCTGCACGATGGGCCGACCACCACAACCTCAAACTACATGATGGGCTGTGGTGGAAAGATGAAGCATTAGTCGTTGTCGGGGACAACAATCTTAAGTGGGGGGTAATCGCCTTCTTTCACGACTCTCCGAGCATGGGCCACCCCAGAATTGCCAACACATGTGAACTAGTACGACGCGACTATTGGTGGCCCACCATACGAGAAGACATTGAAGAATATGTTAAAGGATGCGCTGTATGTCAGGCCAACAAAATTAACCCTCACCGACAAAAACCCCACCTATTCCCTATATCTACCGACCCTGAAGCAGAGCCATTTGAAGTTGTCGCCATGGACTTCATCACCAAATTACCCCCATCCCAGGGGTTTAACTCCACTCTCACAATCACCGACCACAACTGCTCGAAAGCCACAGTCTTCATACCCTGTCACAAGACCCTCACAGCCGAAGGAGTAGTGTGGTTATACTGGCGACGCCAACGTCCGTCGGGTTCCCAGTAGGTGGTGTACCCGAAGGAATCGTTGCAGGTACGAGGGGTATCTGCACAGGCATCGTGATCGTTAGCTACCCAGGACCAGGCTTCGACCTGGCGTTCAATGTAGTCTCAGGTCTGCGCGGACAACTCCCAGTCTTGGATGAGGTAGTGGAAGGGGGGATGATGGACTCCATAACCGAAGGGATCCATGTCAATGCTGTTGACCTGTACTCCAGCCTTCTGTCTTTATATTCGCGTAGAAGGTCGGGGGCGTGTATGTCTGTAGCTAGTTCCCAGCTGTCATGAGCGTCTGCATATCCTTTCCAGTGTATCAGATATTGGAGTTTCTTTGTGCGTCCGATGCGTCGTTCCCCGCGTATTTCTTCCACTTCCCACTCTTCTTCTCCATTGATGATGTCGGGCGGTGGTTCCTCAAAATTCTTGCCATGTATTTCCGTTTCCTGGTAAGGCATAAGGAGGGAAGCGTGGAATACATTGTGTATTTTCCACTGCGGCGGTAGGACAAGCTGATAAGTTACTCCTGAAATAACCCTTGCGACCAGGAACAGTCCATATCTTTGGGGTGCTAGTTTGGCGGTCGGGTGGGTCGTTTTTAGGTTTGTGGCTTCCAACCAGACTTTCTGTCCAACCCAGTACCCTGGGTAGGTTGACAGAATTATCCAGGATTCTTGAGCCCTTCTCATGGCCTCTGATGCCGCCTTCCTAACTTCTGTCAGCCTTTGTAGTCTGGTAGAAGCGGCTTCTGAGTTTGTTTTCGTTGTAGGCTGGTGGACCATAGGAATGAAGCCAAACAGGAGTTCAAACGGAGTCTGTTTTGTCGTTTCGGACTTCCAGGCATTCAAGGCATACTGTGCTATCGGGAGCCACCACACCCAGTTGTCTCGATGATTTCCGAAGATATGGAGGTATTGCTCTAAGCGCTGATTGGTCTGTTCGGACTGCCCGTCTGTCTGGGGGTGGTAGGCGGTACTGATGTTTTGCTCTACTTGCAACGCTTTCATGACTTCACGGAATACTTTAGCTGTGAAGCGAGGATCTCAGTCTGAGATGACTTTCTCCAGAAGTCCGTAATGGGGGAGTATACGTTCCAAGTATAGTCGTGCAACACTGAGGGCGTCGATCGTTTCTTTACAGGGGATGAACACGCTGCACTTGGTGCAACCCTGATCAGTAACCATGAGGATCGTATCATACCTGCCCGACTGTGGTAGTTTTGTGATGAAATCCATAGCTATAATCCGAAAGGGTAAGGGTGAAGTCTCATGGGTGATCGGGTAGATCAGTATTTTTGCCTTATTCGGTATGTTTTTACTGGACTGACAGGGGGCGCAACCTTTCACGTAGTCTGTGATGTCATTCTTCATTTTTGGCCACCAATAATGTCTCTGGATGGCGTCCAATGTTTTTGTGATTCCTGCATGTCCTGCTGTCGGAGTATCGTGAAACGATGAAATCACCCCCCGCTTAAGGTCCACATCATCCACGATGACGAGACAGGAATCACGAAAGAATAATGAGCCGTCTTCTCAGATGGCTCCTGTTCCTGCGAGGGTTAATAGGGTGGAATGATGCGTTGATTGTGCGGCGCAAAGTCGATCGTCGAGGACTGTGATCGATAGAAGATCGACGAACAGGGAAGGTGGGAGTACAATTGTATTTGCATTATCGTCCATATCATCGGGGACAAAGGATGGATGCCTAGATAGGGGATCAGCCTGCAGAAGGTGTCCGGGGCGATAGACGAGGTGAAGATTGTAATCAGCGAGAATGTTAACGAGTCGAGCAACACGTCAACTAATTTTCTGTGGGTGTCGGTAATGCAAGAGATTGGCGTGATCGATGTACACGGTGATTGGGAATGGATTACCGACCAAGAGATGTCGCCAGTGTTCGAGCCCTTGTACCAGTGCCAAGAACTCTCTGTCGTATACGTCGTAGTTTCTTTTGGCGTCCATGAAGGATTTAGAGAGGTATCCCACTACTTGGGCCTTCCCCCGTGTATCCTTCTGGGCGAGGATAGCCCCAGAAGCGAAGGCTGAAGCATCCGTTTGCAGTTCATAAGGTCATTTTGGATCTGGCTGCCGCAAAGCAGGACGACTAGTAGCTATGCTGAGTAGTTTGGACAATGCTTTAGTGTGCTCAGACGTCCAATGGAATGTTGTGTCCTTCTTTAATAGTGCATTTAACGGCCTGGTGATCTCTGCAAATCTTGGAATGAAGGGCCATTGATAATTCAAGACACCGAGTGTGGATCAGACTTGCTTGACTGTAGAAAGTGTTTGTGGCCAGTCCTGTAATCCGCTGACCTTGTCCTCCCCCATGCAAATGATACCTTGCTTGATAGTCATTCCTAGGTAATCGATCTCATGCGTTTCAAAGGCACATTTAGACAGTTTCAGGAAGTAACTTTCCCTTTGGAACACTTCCAGTACCGAGCTGACAATCGATCGGTGTCGCTCTAGATCTTCCTCGGTAGCAATTAGAACGTCGTCCATGTAGACATAGAGCTCTCCCGGGTACTTGTCGAGTAGAAAGTGGAGCATTCAATTCATGGCGCGCAAGAAGGTAGCCAGCAAGTTGGTCAGTCCAAAGAACATAACCATGGGTTCGAATAAGCCGAGCGGAGTTTTGAACGCAGCTTTCCACTGATCGCCGTCCTTGATGTGGATATTGTTATATCCCCACCTAATATCGAACTTTGTAAAAAGACTTTTGTTTCCTAGTGAGGAGATAATGCTTTCGATGAGCGGTAATGGATACTTGTCCCGTACGGTCCAGGCGTTTAATGCCTTATAGTCTTGTACGGGGCAAAGCTTGCCATCTTTTTTCTTGATGAAGAACAGTGGAGAGGCGTACGGTGATTTAGACTCACGGATATAACCTTTACTTAGATGTTCGGACAGGAAAGCACGCAAATGATCCATTTCGGTAACATTCATAGGGTACACTTTGGTGCCTAAGTGAGTAGGTGCTCCCTCTTTTAATATGATGGCATGATCATCCTCTCATGACGGTTGGAATCGTTGCGTGGCTTCTTCCAAGAAGACTACGGCGTAATCCGAATAGGCCTTCGGGAGTGTCATGGCGTTATTAGCCCCGCTACCGCTGGCGATTGCCATTTTCTGGGCTACTGTTTCATTGATACTGGCGTGGCTTTGTCCGAGTTTGAAAGGTCCCCCATCGTACATTTTCTGCCCCCAGTCAATAGTCGGCTTTCATTCTTCGAACCATGGAAGTCTGAGGATAACTCGACACAACCCTAAGTTAGTCACGAAGAAGGCTAAGGTGCGTCTATCTGTTCCATCCCAGAGCGTGAGGAGGCATTGACAGGTCAGCGCCCCGTTTGCGTTGACCATTCTGTCGGCATTTCGAATGTCTATCTTGTCGACAGGAGTCGTTATCAGGCCAAAATACTTGACAGCACTGTCATCTATGAAATTCCCGGAAGCTCCAGTGTCCAGCAGTACCGGAATTTTCTGATTGGAGCCTATCATCTCTATGTGGAAAGTGAGGGAATTATTCCTAGTACTCTGCAAGGCATTGATGACTTCGTCTTCGTCGTTCAACGTATCAAGCAGTAACGTGGAGATCAGCTCTTGCCTTTCGCTCGATCCGAGCTTCAATAAAACATTTCGTGCGTCCGCAACAGACGGGGTTTTGCCTTCTTCCTCACTCTTCTCTGTCGATTCAACATTATTGACTTGTTGGCCTTGTGTCCTTCCTTTGGGACACTTGTTGGCCAGGTGGCCCTGCGCCATGCAGCAGAAGCATTGCCCTTCCTTCTGGCACTTGATTTTTTCTTCTGGCGTATGCTTCATCTGCCACGCTGGTTTGCTCGAGGTTTGGACATTATCGACGTCCATCGGGACAACCTGACTATGGTCCACTTTCGCCGGTTTAGGAGTATGCATAGGTCCGCTTGGTACAGGGAGACTTTTCCCTCCATTAATCTGGGCAATGGCATTTGTAATAGTTTGGAAGCGCTGGGATTCTTCTCGTGCAGCTTCTTGCCATTCAATCATGGTCTTCGGCATTTTTGGGCATCTGAGACAGGCGATGAGTAGGCCTTTCTTCAAACCCCTGCAGAAGAATTTGAGGGTTCTGCTTGCGTCAACGTTCCATCCCACGGCAGTGGCCAGGCATTCAAACGTAGCTATATAGGAGTCGATGTCATCGTTTTTCATGGTGAGTGACACTAGCTGCTGATGAGCATTCTGTTCGCTCAACATGTCTGTCCAAGTGCTTTTAAACACTGCCTCAAATCGAGTCCACAAGGCCTCGTCTGTTTCTGTCAGCTTCGGGGTATGCGTAGTGACACTGTCGTCTAAGTCTTTGCTGACACAATCGGCCCAGTCATCGACCGCTGGCCCACATATGTAGGAGAGAGCCAGACTGACACGTGAGAAGGGTAAGATCATAAGCTCATGATTCCTATTGATCCTTCGGTATTGATGAAATTCCCTGAGGAACTGCATGCTTTTCTGACGATCGCCCGTAAATTCTTTTGGGGCTTGTCCTTTCAACGATCCTGAATCTGGAGTAGTTTTTGAGGTTGACATAAGTGGAGTGGAGAGGTAGGGGAGTATCGGTAGAGCAGGTGGTAACACTGAAGAATGGGTGTGTACTTTTCCTTTGCCTTTTGGGCTTGTAGAGTTTGATGATGAGCTCAAGTCCTCAGATGAGTGGGTCCTCCAGGTATGACGATCCGTTGTAGTTGTTCCCGATGTTAGTAGACCCCACAAAGACGGGTTTTCAACTCGGTTTGCGTTATGCATGTACCAGCTATTGTTTTGCTGGTAAACCTCGTACCACGCGTCTTCAACCTCGAAGTATTCAACATTGATAGCCTGTCAATTGCCTGCGACAACACGATATCCTCTGAGACTTTCCCAGAAGGTTCCTCCACCCGCGAGATGATTAACAGTCGGGGCTGTCCGACATACGACGACACATCTTTCTGTGAAATCTGTGAGGTCAAGTGTGGGCTTGATAAACGTGCAGTCAGGAATTGCTTTCGGGGTGAACAGCGTTGATCACGACTGTTCCAGGTTGACTCCGTGGAGGCGCTAGACTGGCCTCTCTGTCCGTGTTGTGAAACTCAGATATTGCACCGCGCACAACGAGCACAGGTCCAAGGTAGGTCTCAGTTTGTGTTACGTTCCAGCCAGAACATTCGGGATTCGGTGGTGATAAGTCAGGCGGATTTGGACTTAGAGCAGCAATGAGATTGAGATAGAACTCAGTGTCAAGGGTTCAGTCTCAGAGGGGATGAACGATGAGCAAAGTACTAGTTTGCTTGGGAAAATGGACGAGATGAATGGGCACATGCTGTCACTCTGAGATAGAGCAAACTTGGCTGGGATTTAATGAAACTGAGACAAGTAACTACAGAGGACTACTATGTGCTTTTATATTGTACATACTGTGATTTTCGTGACTGTTTTCTTTGCTATTTCTTAGAGACTCTGTCATCCAATTCTGCTGGCAGTTCCACTGGCAAGCCAACTTTAGTCCATGCCACATCACGTGTCACGTGATCATGACACATAGATTGATAGTGTGTTATGAACACAGAGTTACACTTTAATGCCCTCACCCAGGCCATCAGGTTCAGGCACTTTGAAAATCCTGTTGCCCCAACAGATCCCTAACCACTAGGTCTCAGGCTTTGTCATCAAGGTTTCAGACTCTGTTTATCCAGCTGGTTGCCCATTCTTGAGGCATATCAGTGGTGGCACAGGCGCTGCAGCTACTGCCACCATCATCTTCTAGATCGATAAGTGGCCCTTTGGCAACACTCTGGATTTCTTCAATGTAGGCACCATGCCCTTGATGCGGCTGCCAGTTCTGATTGTTGTGCGGACAGCACAGCTGCAGGCAGTTGCATGAGAGGTGGCCTGGTTTGTTACAGTTGTAACAGATGACATCCTTAGCATTTATGACTCCTCTGCCCTGGGGGTGTCCTCCTCCTTGAGGGGTGTATGGTTGACGTGTGTAGTCAATTTCTTCGGATCCTGCTAATCAAGCTCGGACTCTTCCCGGAGTGGTGTCCATTGCATCTGGGTGATTGCAGAACCGCTGCCAGTTGTTCTGCTGCAGAGTTCAGTTTGGCGTGTTGAAGGTACGAAGAGAAGTGTTCCCCTGGTGTGGTTGGATGTTGGTGTTCTTGCACCCCCCTAGTCAAGTCTGGAGATGCATCCATCTTCCATTGGTTGTAGGTGTTGGGGTTATGGAAGTTATAGGTGTTCTTGTAGAGTTCTATGGGTAGTCCGCCAGTGAATTTATCAAGTACCAGTGAATCATCAAAACGATACCCAGCTTTGCACACGGCCTTCTCAAATTTGGCCACGTAAGTGTCGATGTCCTGCCCCTCCATTTTGAATCCTTTCTGAAGCTCCTGTTGGGCTCATTCCTTCTCAAGGGTGTCAGCAAAGGTGTTGCAGAATCCAATTTCTACCACGTTCCAGATCCAGTCATTGTATGGGCTATGCTTGGCCTTGTACCCTTTGACCCATTTGGTAGTGGATAGTACCCACTCGTTGACATGTTCTCCTTGAATATAAGTGAGGAAGATGAGGGCTTTGCGGTACAGGAGCTGAAATGCTGGGTTGTCAAAGTTGGTTTTGACAAAAAGTTCCCATTGAGTGAGGAACTGTTGGACTTTGGTGCAGTCGCCGGTGAACACAATGGGTTCTCGACCCATGAATTTCTTCGGTTCTGCTCCAATGGATACATTTGGTCCAGTGAAGTGTCCTCCTCCATCACCACCTCCCCCATCTCCTCCTTCTGGTGGGTTATTTCCTGGAGGTCCACCTCAGCTGATGCAAGTGGGTTCCTTGAATACGCAGACTTGCTCAGTAGTAGTTGTCATGTTAGTGGGGATCAACTCAGCTAGTAGTTTGAGCTGTTGTTCCTCCTCCTCTTATTGTGCTTTGAGGATGCAAATTTCCTCAGGGTTGCTTGCCAGTGATGGGGATGGTGCAGGAGTCTTTGGTGTGGGGTGTAACGTCTACCACGGATGTTGGCCTGACTTAGGCGTCGGTGTAACGTGGGTTCCCTTCGGGTCGGAAGCGATGGTTGTCCGGGCTGTCGGGGAAGACTGCAGGGTGTCTCTGATAGGCTCTGAGATGGTCGCGGTAAGTGAAGAGAGGGAGATCGAGGGGTACGTTCGGGGGAATAGTCAGGACTTTACGGATATACCTCCAACTAGGGTGGTTGACGATGTAGTAGCACTTGTATGGTCTCGCAACTTGAGAGTTGAGGTATTCGAAGACAAGATGACACATGGTACCTTCTGGGTAACTGACGGTCGGCGTATCCACCATTCACGAAGGAACTGGGGTGTAGAGGTCACGGGAATCCCTTCTTGGTCTGAGGGATATGCCGGAGCTAGTTCACTTAAGGACTTCTGCAAGTCCTTAGCACGAGAGACGAGTAGAGGACGTGGTATTCGAAGAAGATCAAGATGGGGATCCTGGCCTGCGACACTACGGGTTTAAATACATGTAAGGGAACTAGTTCTAGCTCCGCTCGAACTCGTATGTAACCAATAGCGTAAGTAGCATAAATCCTAGGACAGGGATCCTAGGAATCAGTCATCCTCAGCGTAATACTGGTATTGTACAACAATAGAACTCGGGGAAAGGCGCATAAGACGTATCACGTACAACAATAGCGAATCTCAGTCAGCCGGAACATGAGGTAGCAAGATCCGAAGTCCATGACATATTACTCCTGACATACCGAGTCATCACGAATACGTCAGAGTCCACGACTGGGCCGGGCAGTCCGAAAGCAAAATGTAACATCACCCCCTTTTCAGGATCAAGCCCCAGCTTGACCGCGCATGACCACGAGGGGGTTCGTACCGAGCTCGCGCATGGCACGGATCCGAGCTATCTCCTCGGCGTCTTCTTCGGCTCGGGGTCCTCGATGGAGCGAGGCCCGTTCGTTCTCAATACGATCCACTGCATGGGCTCTCTGGAGGCGTGCGACACACCTGTTCCTTTCGATCTCGATCCTCTCCAACTTCATCTGTTCCGCCGCCACTCGATGTTGCTGCGCTCGCCAACCCAGCGTCATGCACCGGTAGTGATGCACCTCGGCGATATGCGTCACATCCTTCATATGAAGGAGCGCCTGGTCCACCGAGTCCACTAGTCCCGCGTCGGAGAGCAGGAACGTGAGGTCGTCGTCAGAGTAAGTGGGGGTAGGGGACTGCTCATCGTAGTACGGGGTGACATGCACGGGCTTCCCGTACTGCTGGTTGCACCCGTTGCAGAAGGCCAACACAAAGGGGTCGGCGGTGAGAATGAGCTGAGTAAAACGGGCGGGCCAAAGACGTTCTTGAGCGTCTCAGATCTGGAAGGGGATGTAATGAACTCCCCTGTTGTATTGATATCCCCTGGGCGGGGGAGTCTCCGGCCGACCTTTGGTCTCCAACATATGTTCCTCTTCTTGATTGCGGCGAAGCGCGGATTGAGACTGCGTCGGTAGTGTGATAGCCTCCCCGGTGGGTCCGCATAGCAGGGGGTTTCCGAGTGTGTTGTGGTGAGATGGGTGGCGTAACGTAAATATTGATGCGCTTCGAGGCGTTCGGCTGGGTCGTACGGATCCCCACCCTCGTCGGGCCCCGGCGGGGTTGCCGGTCGGCTGGGTACATAGCCCTGTTCGTCGCCCGCTGGAGTAGGCGCTCTGGTCGGGATGTAGTTGTCCCCAAGTCGACTGGGCTGATTGGTCTCGGAATAAAGAGTGGGGGACGGCGAAGGAACTCGGGATGACACGGGGGAAGGAGGACGATCTCCTCTCTGGTGAAGGGCGAGGGTAGACGACAGGGGTGACGGTGGCGTGGACTGTACTCGGTAAGGTGTGGATAGCTCGGTGTTGACGACATAGCAGAAGTTGACTGGAGAGGATGGGCGCATGAGTACTAATGGAAGTGAGAGGGGAGGATGGAGACGTCTCTTGGGATTTCCCTGCGCTTATATGTGTTTCTCGAGCGGGGTTGGAATTTTTGAACTCCCTTATCGCGTCATCGGCGA
Organism: Lactarius vividus; assembly: GCA_021527035.1. Lineage (NCBI taxonomy): Eukaryota > Fungi > Basidiomycota > Agaricomycetes > Russulales > Russulaceae > Lactarius > Lactarius vividus. The sequence continues at coordinate 492,777 of JAKELG010000019.1, read as the reverse complement.
ATACGTCATTCTTATCAACCCATTGGTTGTCCGAGTCCGGATATCCCTTCCATTTGACCAAATACTGTAGTTTGTGACCTCTGCCGAACCGCCGAGAGTCTAGAATCTTCTCAACTTCGTATTCTTCTTCGCCATCAATTAGATCCGGTGGTGGGCGCTGATAGTTGGGTCCGTGCGTGGGGGTTTCACGATAGGGCGTAAGGAGATCCACATGGAACACTGGGTGAATCTGCCACTGCGTGGGAAGTTCTAGGCAGTAATTGACTGCAGACATCACCTGGACCACCTTGAATGGGCCGTGGCATCTAGCAGCTAGTTTTGCCGTTGGTTGATGAGTGCATAAGTGGCGCCCTTCTAGCCACACTTGGTCCCTGATTTGGAATTTGGGCGTGTCTTTTGCCTTGATCCACCCCTGCTGCGCTTTGATCATCAGTGCCTGCGCGTGCTGGCGGAGTTCCTTGAATTGTTTGACCCTGAGTGCCACCTGTGGTATCGGTGAGGGTCTATCGGTCCAATCCGCACGCGGGTTGTATCCCATAAGGAGCTGGAATGGAGATTCTTTAGTGGTTTTGCTTGGCCAATTATTATGCGTGAACTCAGCCATCGGGAGGTAGTGGATCCAATCGTCTTGTCACTCGTTGACCCAAAATTGCAGGTATTGTTCTAGCCATTGGTTGGTGCGTTCGGATTGTCCGTCTGTGCGTGGGTGGTAGGCCATCGAAATGTTCTGTTCGATTCCCAGGATCTTGCATAACTCGTGTGTGAATTTTGATGCGAATCGTGGATCTCTGTCACTGATTATCTTGCCGGGTAATCCAAATCGGGGGAAAACGTGTTTGACGTACAGAGCGGCCATTCCTTCGGCTGATATCTCTTCTTGGCAGGGGATGAACAGAGACATCTTTGTGCAATCATGATCCGTTATCGTGAGGATCGTGTCGCAATCCTGTGCCACAGGGAGTTTAGTGATAAAGTCAAGGGCGATGGTTTCAAATGGCATAGCTTCCGGTTTAGGGAATATTGGGCACAGTGGCGCTTTGATGGCCCTAGTGTTGACCTTGATTCTTTGGCAATCGGCGCAACCCTTTACATAGTCCATGACTTCTTGGCGTAGTCCGGGCCACCAGTAGTACCATTCTACGAGTTTGATTGTGCGGCTGATTCCGGGATGTCCGTACACAGGAGGGTCGTGGTGCGTTTTGATGATTTCCCGTTTCTTGTGGAGGCCTCCAGTGACCGCACGCCTTCCATCCTTATACCATGTTCCTTCGATTAGTTTGAGGCCATGTGCATCTACCCATGGGCGTATCTTGTCATTGTCTTGCGCATATATTGGGTTGATCTTTTCCATTTCTTGCACTGATATGGTGGCGTTGATTCGGAGGGGATCTTCCATGGTGTCCAATGAGATGGCCCTGACAAAAACTTCGTCTGGTAGTACCATGACATGTTCGTTGTCTCCTTCTCCTTGGTCGTAGTCTGGGCGTCTAGATAAAGCATCGGCCCTTCCGTTTGCCGTTCCCTTAATGTGGTGAATCTCGATATCGTATTCAGAGAGTTCTAGTACTTCCCGGGCTACTCGGCGGCTTATCTTTTGCAGAGAGCACCAGTACTGTAGGTTCATATGATCCGAGAATACTTTGATCTTGTGCAGGGATCCTGCTAGATAGTGGCGCCAGTTCCTGAGTGCCTTGACGATTGCTAGAAGTTCTAGGTCGTAGATGTCGTAGTTCCGTTCCGCGGCGCTGAGGGTGTTCGAGTAGTATGCGATAGGGTGTCTCTTGCCGTCTTCTTTGCGTTGGAGTAGTACTGCTCCTACAGCAAATCCTGATGCGTCTACTTCCAATTTGAATTGGTCTTCTAGGTTGGCGTGCGCGAGTACTGGCTCTTCAGTGACGAGGTTCTTGATTTTGTCGAAGGCTCCTTGTTCTATGGTGGTCCATGTCCATTCGGTGTCCTTGCGCGTGAGTTTATTGAGGGGTCATGCGTAGGTGGCAAAATTTCGAATGAAAGCGTGGTAGAAGTTGCAGAAGCCTAGGAATGATCGTACCTGTTTGACATTTTTTGGAGTGGGCCAGTCTTTGATGCTGGAAATTTTGACAGGGTCCATGCGAGTCACCCCCTTTTCAATGATTACCCCCAGGTAATCAATGCTGGGGGCGTGGAAGATGCATTTCTCCGGTTTGAGGAATAGGTTGTTTTGTTCCAACAGATCCAGTACGTCGTGTACTGCATCGATATGTGCTTGTTCATTTGACCGTGTTGCAATGCCGATGTTGTCCATGTATACCCTTATACTTGTTCCCTTGGCCTCGTGATGGGCGATGAGATCTTTACAGATCTCGTTCATCATCGTTTGGAAGGTTGCCGGGGAGTTTGTCAATCCGAAGAACATTACCGTGGGTTCAAAGAGTCCGTAACGCATTTTGAAGGCCGCTTTTTCCTGATCCCCTTCTTTGATACGTACGTTGTTGTACCCCCAGCGGATGTCGAGTTTGGTGAATATGAAGGCCCCGCTGAGGTCCGCGATTAATTCTGGTATGAGTGGGAGGGGATATTGGTTGCGTATGGTCCATTTGTTGATGTTGCGATAATCCTGTACTGGGCATAGCTTTCCGTCCTTCTTTTTGATAAAGAAGAATGATGATGCGTACGGAGATTTAGAGGGTCTGATATATCCTTTTGCCAGTTGTTCGTCAATCCATTCCTTCAGTGCTTTGTCTTCGGCTTGACTCATCAGGTAGACCTTACAGTCTATGGTGTCAGGTGCGTCTGGCTTGAAGTCGATGGCGTGGTCCCAGGGTTTCGAAAGGGGGAATCGATTTGATTCCTCCTCGCTGAAGATCTTGACATGTCATTGGTATTCTTCTGGGACGGCCTTCTTTTCCGTGTATTGATGGGCTTCGATTGCTAGTTCTGTGGAGGTAGTGGCTCGTATTTTTGCCTCTTCCAGTCCGCATTCTTGTTGTAGTTCCTGTTTGATCTTTTGTTTGTTTGGCATCAGGAGTTTTTGCACCACCAATCGAGCTATAATTGGGTCTATGCGTGGTTTAACGGGGTTGATGGTTCGAAGCACAACTGGATACTCAGCTTCGTTAAGGGTGGCGGATGCCCATTGGATGTCAGGTTGGAACGTTGCCAGCCATGGATATCCTAGGATGAGGTCTTCTCCTCCCACGTCGGTGATGAGGAACCTCATATCCTTCTTGATTCCTTTTGTCTCGACTTCTAGATCCACGCAGTGGGTGATTTTGCCCCCTTTGTTGTGCGTGCCGTCAATATTCCAGATCTTTCGATGGCAGTCTAGTTCTTTGAGGCCTAGCCTCATCCTTTTTGCGAAGTCCGGATGTATGAAGTTGTTGGTGGCTCCGGAGTCCACTAGTGCTCGTTTGTCGGCCATGGCGTAACTTGCGTGCAATGAAACTGGAACATGCATAGATTGATAGCACGTTATGAATACAGAGTTACACCGTAATGCCCTCACCCAGGCCGTCGGGTTCAGGCGCTTTGAAAATCCTCTCGCCCCATTAGGTCCCGGACCACCAAATCCCTGGCTTCTTCGTCAAGGTTCCGAACTCCGTTTATCCAGCTGGTCACCTGTTCTTGCGGCGTCTCAGTGGTGGCGTGGGCGCCACGGCTACTGCTGCCGTCATCTTCAAATTGAATCAGGGGTTCTTCATGTACGCTTTGCACTTCTTCGATGAAAGCCCCGCGTCCTTGGCGTGGTTGCCAATTCGCGTTGTTGCATGGGCGGCGGGGTTGAAGACAGTTGCGTTGGAAGTGCCCGGGTTTTCCACAGTTGAAGCAATTGATGTTCTTCATGTCGACGATTCCTTTGTTCAGAGGGCGCCCTCCCTGTTGGGTGTAGGGTGCCTTGGCATAGTCGATTTCCTCGGATCCTGCAAGACGCGCTCGAACTCTTCCTGGAGTGGTGTCCATGGCGTCCGGATGATTCCGGAATGCTTGCCATCCTGGGCGAGGTTGCTGGGGGCGGTTTGGAGCATTGAATGTTCTGAGAGAAGTGTTGCCCGGCTTACCGGGTCCTGGGGGTTTACGTCCCCCCAAACGCGTCTGTAGATGCATCCACTTGCGTTGTTGCTCTAGGACGGCTACTTTCCATTGGGCGTAGGTGTTTGGACTGTGGAAGTTGTAGGCGTTCTTGTATAGTTCCACAGGAAGTCCACTAGTGAACTTATCAAGAACGAGGGAGTCGTCGAAACGGTACCCCACTTCTCGCACTGCTTTCTCGAATTTGGCGATGTAGGAGTCAATGTCCTGCCCCTCCATCCGGAATCCCTTCTGGAGGTCTTGCTGAGCGCGTTCCCTCTCGAGGGTGTCTGCAAAGGTGTTACGGAAGCCTAGTTCGATAGCTTCCCAGATCCACTTGTCGTAAGGTCCGTGCTTGGCCTTGTATGCTTTGATCCATTTGGTCGTGGACAGGACCCACTTGTTAACATGTTCCCCTTGGATGTAAGTGAGGAAGATCAGTGCTTTGCGGTAAGGGAGAGTGAACGCAGGGTTGTCGTAGTTGGTTTCGACAAACAGCTCCCATTGGGTGAGGAACTGTTGCACTTTGGTACGATCTCCGGTGAACACCAGAGGTTCTTTGCCCATGAACTTTTCGGGCTTTGTTCCGCTTGACACATTTGGTCCGGTGAAGAGAGGTCCTCCGGGGTCTCCCCCTCCTCCTCCGTCATCTCCTCCTCCACCGTGTCCTCCCGGTGGTGGTCCTTCTCCGCGGTTGATGCATGCGGGTTCCTGGAACGTGGTAGGTTGTTCGGTGATTGTGGTAGTCATTTCTGTAGGGATTGACTCAGCTATTAATCCTAACTGGATTTCTTCTTCCTCCACTTGCACTTCGAGAATGCGAATTTCTTCTGGGTTACTGGCGAGTGATGGGGAGGGCGCAGGTGTTTTGGGTGTGGGTGATCGGACCGGTTCTTCTTCTTGTCCATCTAGAGGGCCCCACTGATCTCTTGTAGTTACTTCGCTTTGTAGGATGTCAAGGTGGAGGCTTGAGCCTGCGGGTCGGACGACTTGCAATTTGTAGTGGAGTGCGTCCCACTTGAGTTCTGTCCAACAAGTGTGGTCGAAGTTAAATTCTACAGGGATGAGTCCTGTAGTACCGTCTTTGTAAGTATAGGAGACGACGTAGCCTGGGTCTCCTTGTTCAGTCTGCCAAAATGCTCCTTTGAGGTATTGTTTGGGGACATTGCGTTCCCCTCTTCTGTCGATATGATATGGGCGGAAAGGGATCCAAAGATCTCGAGTTGTTACTGCTGTGGAAGCCACGTTGAAGGATCTTGGTCTTAATGTAACGTCTACCACGGACATTGGCCTGACTTAGGCGTTGGTGTAACATGGGTTCCCTTTGGGTCGGAAGCGATGGTTGTCCGGGCTGTTGGGGAAGACTGCGGGGTGTCTCTGATAGGCTCCGAGATGGTCGCGGTAAGTGAAGAGAGGGAGATCAAGGGGTACGTTCGGGGGAATAGTCGGGACTTTACGGATATACCTCCAACTAGGGTGGTCGACGATGTAGTAGCACTTGTATGGTCTCGCGACTCAAGAGTTGAGGTATTCGAAGACAAGATGACACGTGGTACCTTCTGGGTAACTGACGGTCGGCGTATCCACCATTCACGAAGGAACTGGGGTGTAGAGGTCACAGGAATCCCTTCTCGGTCTGAGGGATATGCTGGAGCTAGTTCACTTAAGGACTTCTGCAAGTCCTTAGCACGAGAGACGAGTAGAGGACGTGGTATTCGAAGAAGACCAAGATGGGGATCCTGGCCTGCGACACTACGGGTTTAAATACATGTAAGGGAACTAGTTCTAGCTCCGCTCAAACTCGTATGTAACCAATAGCGTAAGTAGTGTAAATCCTAGGACAGGGATCCTAGGAATCAGTCATCCTCAGTGTAATACTGGTATCGTACAACAATAGAACTCGGGGAAAGGCGCATAAGACGTATCACGTACAACAATAGCGAATCTCAGTCAGCCGGAACACGAGGTAGCAAGATCCAAAGTCCATGACATATTACTCCTGACATACCAAGTCATCACGAATACGTCAGAGTCCACGACCGGGCCGGGCAGTCCGAAAGCGAAACGTAACATGGGGGATCAAACGGGTTCTTCTTCTTCACCATCAATAGGGCCCCACTGGTCATGAGTAGTGGTTTCTCTTTGAAGGATGTCAAGCTGAAGGCTTGCACTTGCTGGTTTGAGGACTTGTAATTGTCTGTGGAGTTCGTCCCACTTGATCTCTGTCCAACAGAGGTTGTCGAAGTTGAATTCTACTGGTATGAGTTGGGTAGTGTTATCTCTGTGAGTGTACAGAGTGACGTAACCTGGTTCTCCTTGCTCTGTGTACCAATATGCTTTCTTGAGGAATTTCTTTGGTACATTCCTTTCTCCTTAGCATTCGATGTGATAGGGTCTGAATGGCACCCAAAGGTCTCGTGTCGTAATCGTTGCAGAAGCCATGTTGAAGGATCTTGGTCTTGATGTAACGTCTACCACGGACATTGGCCTGACTTAGGCACTTGAGTAACATGGGTTCCCACAAGGGTAGTAGCAATGGTTCTCGGGTACGTTGGGGAATATGGCAGGATGTCTGCAAAAGGTGCCAGTAGAGTCTCAGTATGTATAGAGGGTGAAACCTATCAGGATATTAGGCAGTGGTTCACAGACACCTCTGATAAATCACCACTTGGCGGAGTCAAGAATGTAGAAGCACTTGAAGGGGTGTGCAGTCTGAGAGTTGAGATATTCGAAGACGAGATGGCACAAAGTATTGGTGGGATAAGTCACCATCCACAGAGGGAATGAGATGCGAAGTACATGGGGATCCCCTTGGTCCAAAGGGATATGCCGGTAATAGTTCACTAAGGGACCCTAGGCCCTTGTGTAGAAGACAAGTAGAGAGTGGTAATTGAAGAAGACCAAGATGGGGATCCTGGTCGTACAACTATGAGTTTATATACAAGTAAGGGAGCCATTCCGAGCTCCGCTCAAACCATGTCCTAGCTAATAGCATAAGTAGTGTAAACCCTACTACAGCAATCCTAGGAATCAGTCATCCGTATTGTAATATCATACACATACAACAATAGAGACATCAGTCATCAAGGCACAACGGCTGACTGATGTTATAAGTCTATGACTATTACTGCTGATGTACCAAGTCATAGTGAACACGTCAGAGTCCACAACTGGGCTGGTCAGTCCAAGAATGAAACGTAACACTCAAAGGCCCAAAAGACAAGTGAGACAAGTGGTATTGGAAAGAAGACCAAGATGTCATATCTTGGTCTTCTGAGTCCACTATTTATACATTAGAGAGGTAGCTTTGAAGCTCCTCTATGAAGTCCAAATACCAATAGCATAAGTAGCTCGAACCCTACTACAACTATCCTAGGAATGAGTCACAGTAACTATCACATGCTACTGTACCCTTGCTGACTGATTGTATGAGTCCATGACTAATTACATCTTACTATTGTAGTCATAACCAAATAGTAAGAGACACTTCCTGCAATCATAACAATTAGCCCTGGTATGAAGGGGAGTGTTAAGAAACATCCCGGGACTAACCGGACCCGGGATCGGACCGGTGACTACCAAGTATGTACATTAGTAAGTTACAAGCGCATGCATGTATTAGTCGGGACGAGCAACGGAATAGGAGAGTCCGCTCTTCCCTCTGTTCTCTACCATTTCTCTCATCCCCTCCGGGAAATTTCACCGTAAATCACTACACCATGTCTGACGCAATGCGGGAAGTTTCTTGTGCCGGTAATGCCAGCTGAGATTAAATAGGAGCCCAAAATGCATCACGTGTCTGTCACCTCTTGGTGCACCAGGCAAGTTTTGTTTCTGCAGTTCGATCAGCTCAAGCTAATGACTCCAAAATTGTTGTGTACAGCGCTGAGGATGTATTCCATCATAGTGCAAGTACGAGATCGCCCAGATCTGGGGAATGGAAACCCCATTGCAGTCGATACCCTCACAAATGTGAATTTTCTGTGCTCATAAATTTGAACTGATCCTCCCTTTCTTATATGATCTCATATCTATAGAACCTATTTAATACACTGTTTTTTTTTTGAGAAGAAAGGCTCCCCGGAAAGTACTGATATCATGAGATTTTTTCGATTTTGCAAGTGTGAGGCATTGCAACAAGCCGGGTAGCATAGTATTTTTCACGCCGGCGTACAGTGTGTCACGACATTACCGGTCACGGGCACCAGGATGACCTGGTGGCCACCACGACACAGGGAGGTTGTGTTATACAATAGATGACAACATTATGCATGATAGACAAAAATAACACATAGATTATGGTACAAGGTCGCTCATTCCTGGAGCTCTAGCATGACGTTCGAGGTGCGAAAGGGAATTTGAGCCTCCCAGAGGAGTCATATATCCCATAACCAGGCTCCTGATCGTCAGAGTAGATATGTGCAAACCAACCAACGCCACCGCCCACGACCTTCTTCAAGTCATGACAGTGTTGATCTAGCAAGGTGTAATAGGCCTGAAGAATAACATCAATGCTACAGAGATACGGAACCTGGGTCCTGAAGTACACACATGTTCACTTGAGACACTTGCGACGGCATTGGGGCTGTTTGGTTGGACACCTGGCGACGTCACGGAGGGCCAACCATTCTGCAAGAGCATGGGAAATGAATAGGAGTAACTTCGTGCGATGATGCGCACCTCATCCAGATACATCTTCTTCCCCTTTCCGTGATTAATAAACCAAGTCAAGTCATTGAGGACCAAAGGCCAAGCCTGGTCACCTGTGGCAGAATGAGTAAGGGTTACTCAGCTCGTAGGAACCTACCTGATGATGCCGTTCGAGCGAAGAACGGTAGCATGTGGATGTTGATAAAGTCTAGAGCGTCTAGCACGACCTGCGCTCCTCCACTCTTCTGATAACCGTACGCCAGCTCGCTCACTGTGACCGGAATGCCTAGACTTGACAAGCTTCTTTTGGCGGCCAACACCTGCCCGGTCAGGTCCTCGGGTGAAAGGACCGAATCAAAAAGCGGTTCAGAGCCAAATTGAACCACACGTGTAACAAACTTGGCTTTCGGATTTGAATGAAGGGCCCCAAAGAGAGTATCACGCCGACGTTTCCACTCATCCGTACCGTCGAAGCCAAACTGCCATCGGTTTCAAACTAAGTGCAAAAAAACACGTAACCCAGGCAACTCACCCAGATAAGAGCATGCACACCCAGTGAATTATCCCAAGCCGCCGTGATAATATCGTCGTAAAACCCATCCCGATCGCAAGCACCGTATAGACGAACATATCTTGAGTGGAACGTATTGCGAATATCTGAAAATTCTTTCTGGAGTTGAGAAAGACCTTGGCCTATAGACGGAGTAAGTCAATGTAGACAGCCAGAACATAGCATACCCACAAGCAGTGACCTCGTAGCTAAAACCCACGAAAGCATACTCTGTGGCAGGATCACACCACCACCCTTCGGTACTTCCCGGGACTTGAGAAGGTGTCCGAAAGCCAATAGCAGGGAAACAATGGGTATCGTCACCTGAGCTGGGGGGCGGCACAGCGGGAGGCGCAGGCACAGTCGGCGCGTTCGACTGAGAGCTATTGGATGTTGGGTCATGGTGTACACGTGAATCAGGTGGGAAAGGCGAGGCAAAGGCCAGTATAGCAGAGAGGAGAGTCAATAACAAAGGAAACATGATCTCTGGGGACACTCAGCGACTCGAAGGATTTGAGCCCTCCGGCACACCGACGCAGGCCGAGCTATATAACTAAGCTTAGGGCAATCTGAAATAAGTCCGCAGAGGGTGCACATGGAAATGTGCGCTGCATTTTCCTGGGGGCGATTGGATGGCATAATCATGAGGCTGAGAAAAAATGGTTTGGCAGATGGCCGCTATCGGACCACTAGCAGGCTTCGTGAAAAGGGAAGCCCACGAGTCTGAGAGATGAGAAGAGGTAGAGTCGAGTGCTCAGGAACCTTGGGACGCCAACTATGTAAACCTCAGATGAGACGCGACACGTGAATGAATACGCCCTAGAAGTAAGAAAAGATAGGCAGACTCATAAAGTTGAGGATGGCCAGGGGGCGGCATTTTTCAGCCGTGGTGCGAGTGTGAGAAGAAACCAGGCTGCACACGTGGTCAAAAACTCGGAGCCAAAAACCCACCACGAGGTCCATCGAAGGAAGACGGGTACTGGCAGCAGCTCGTTCGAGAGTCAATTTATTTTAGTTCCCATTCAATGACGGGCGTTTTCTCTTAAGTGAAAGTACATCAGTAAAGAAGTCGAAGCGCCCCCGAGCTCCCCTATAAAGCCCCTAAATAGCGGTGCGCATTTACCTACATTGAGTCGAAACATCTACTACTAAACTTAGGTATCAGTCCTATCGTGACAGAAATATGCATCGTATCAGGGTCATGGCAAATAACTGGGGTCAATTCCCAAAGGAAGCATGACTTGGTCTTTAAGGCGACTTTTCTCCCACCTTGTCTTCTCAAGCTAAGTAAGGGAAGATCAATTAAACCTGTGTGAAAATAAAGAATACGTCTACCCACTTCTGACATCGCTTCTGACATCACCAACAAATTCATATGGTCAGGTGGAGAACCCCCGTTCTTGGGAGCACGACATTGGTCAACCGAACTCACGTGAGAAGGACCCAGTCTACATACCATATATTCTTCATCGAGATCTCGGAAATGTAGGCGGAAGTCTAATGGCAGTTTCGATGGTAGAATGAGGACGTGGACGGGCGGCGTGAATGGACGGTCGGCTGCGTTCCTCATAGAAAGGTCCTGGGAGTACTTGAGTGGACTACGCTTATAATAGAGAGAGAAGTGGTGCAACCTTCGCAGAGGACAACGCCAGACGAATGTCCTGCCTTGAACCGCGTGCTTTCGCCCCAACTAGCACGAATAGCTCCCAGATACAGTCAGTGAGATAAACCGACGAGGCAACATCCGATTGTGTGGCGAATGCCGGTACACTCGTGAGCTGTAGAAACCAGTCGATATTGGAGGTACAATGTCAAGACAACTCTTACATATGGGTCGGATGATGCATCCACTCGCCAAATTCGGGGCAGATTAGTCGCTAACCTCGGTCGCCACTTCCAGTAGTCAGCGCTGGCGTAGCCGGCATCGCCGAGCATCATCCAGAAGAATTCGTTGTCAGCAGATTCTTGTTCGATGAGCTCCACAAGACTTGATCCTTCCGTGGCAAGAGATTGGGCATATTCAAGTGCAGCCTGACGTTCTTCGGGGAGCGACCCTCTTCCATGCCAAATATAAGGAGTTCCGAGCAAAGTCAAACAATAACTGAACGCAGAGCAGAGGTTGGAGACGTGCTGAGAATACGTATCAGTTCGTCTGTAAATAGGTTTCTCTGAATAACACCGCACATACTAAGTCGTGCTCATCGATGAGTACGTTTCCCTGCATCCAGCGGACCTGGTGCATGGTTGTGTTCTCTGCACTCCAATGCGAACGGGTTCCCTGAGAACCAGCCGTTTGTAGGCAGAAGGCACTCGACGAGCGCCTGAGACTCTTACCTGCCGGATAGCAAGCCGTCCGCCAAGCGCGTGCACCAGCTCAGGTGGTTCACAGCTTTGGCGCACAGGACATAGCCTTGTTCCATAATGCCGCGCCATATCCCTCAGCTTTCGTTCCTCGCGTTCACTGATCTGGCTACGCCGACCCTGCCAACTCCAGAGCGAGGTCTCCACGAGTCCGGTAGTTTTCGTCTTGAACCGATGCACAATTGCCAAAACTTCTGAATCGTAAAATACCCCTGTGTCACCCTTCACGCCAATGGCGACAGTACCGGTGACCGACATAACATCGACGGATATGCTGGCGGTATCCAAGCAGGGCAAACACACGATGGGAGGGGCGAAGAACCCATCCAAGGCAACACAGGGAAGGCCCTCGTCATAGTGGGCTGTGGTCCATCCTCAAAAATCAAACATAAAGACCAGTTGTCTCACTCACGTATCTCAACGAAGATATCGTCTTTCTGACCTGACACTGTGAAATCAGACATTTCTGACTCTTGTGGTGCCATGTCTGCGGAAGTTTCCCCGACTTCCACTACGGGCTCGGGGCTTACACCCCTTGCCGGCAAGACGCGCTCCTCGATTAGGGGAGACATAATAAACGCTGTATACTTGTCATGGCTTGACTTGCGTTTTTCCATCGGCGGTGCATGGCCCTCCGCTCGCTGTGGAGCGATGGAGCCCTTGATCTGAACTTCTGCCTCAGGTGGTACATGTGCCTCCTGTAATGCCTGTGCGACGTCCATGACCAGCGCCCTGGACCCAGTGCTCGGGATACGGCTTTGACGTCGGGGGGAGCGAGGTGACGCAGAAGTAGACTGCGCCAGAAGTGGCTTCTGTGGCTGCGATGGTGATATAATGATGCCAGGGAGCACGCGATCAGCCGTTAACCCGACAAGGGTAGGTTTCTTCGGGACATTCAGGGCGACAGAATCGAATGACTTGATGCCGCTCAAAGCCTGTTCGGAAACCTGAGGTCTAGAGATGAGTTGACGTGTGTCCGAAGGCGACTGTGATTTCGCGTGTGAAGGCGTGCCAGGAGCTCGTACCGCAACGGCAGAAAGTGGGGTGCCACGTGTCGGTGAAGGTAAAGGTATGAGCATGGCTGTACGCACCGCTCCACTCATCGTTGATGATCTCGACACATGGGTGGTTTGTGTCTTCAAAGCGTCATTCTCATGGAGCGGCTCGGCCGTATGCTTTCGACTGGCCCTTTTAGGCTTAGGCCTCCCCTTCGTGAGCTATAGACACGTACGTGGTACACACGATCACGCACATATACAAAGCACACACCCAAACAAAAGGCGAGTAGCAATTAATCATTGACATGCGATATGGTGCCACTAGGGACGTACATGAACCAAAGGTCTGCCTGATGGCACTGGAAAGCCCGCCCCGCCATTCCGCCGCCCATTTCCGCCGGAACCCACCCCAGTATGATGACCCAGCTCGTCGACACCCTGTATAGACGCTAACTCAGTAGACGGGGAGTGTGAGCGTGGTATGGCAGGCCGCGAATGAGGTTTGGACAAGCCAGTAGCGGGATCGTCGCCTGTCTTCGTTGGTTTGATGTATGAGAACATGGTGGACGAAGAACCAATGCCGTGGCCCCCTGGGGACGAGGGCGGGGGAGTGGACGGCCGCGAGGGTGTTGATAAGGAGGGTAATGAAGGCGCCTTGCGGACGGAGTGCCCCGTATGCTGGCCCTCTAACACTTTCGACGACTGCTCGCCCGCACGCGTGGATCGCCCAGTTTGATGAGCTTCGACAGCACAAGTAGAACGGCCAGTGTTTTGTTGTTCCAATGAACGAGGCGGTCGTTCACGGTCGTGATCCTCTGCTTTCAAGGGTTCCGAAGCTGCCCACGATTTCCGCTGTGTGACATTTTTCTTCCAATACGTCGTAGTGACTGGGGGTATACCCGGTGGCGATGGCTCAGGCTTCCACCGATCGGCAACCAACGATGTGCGCTTAATGGGGCCAAGTCTCCCGGTCTCGGATGTAGCAGAACCCGCTGCAGCCGCTTCCAAAACACTGCTCACTTTCACCATTGATTGAACGAACCCCCGACCTTTAAGTCGGCTGATGCTAGGTGTCGGATCTTTCTCCTTCGGTGAATGGAGGGGTGTTCGGGGCGGAGGTGTGAGCGGTGCGACCCTGGAGATGGGTGGTTCGACTAGGGGGAGAGACAGGGTGGACGCAGAAAATACGGGAAGCTTAACGCCGAATGCGAGGGACGAAGCATTTGCGACTGTAGGCTTCTTAGGGGTCACGGTAAATGCAGGAGAAGAGGACTTGGAAGGGGTGTATGCAGGAGACTTTGATGGTGGAGGTTCTGGGCGGAAGGTTGGAGGAGACTGGTGTGCCTCTGAAGTCGGGGTACGAGAGATAGGAGCACGTGGAGAGACTGAACGGGGTTGCGACTGTGATGCTGGGGGTGGAAGTATCATGACACGCGTGGGACGTGTCCCAGTGGGCGTACTCACGGTAGGTGGTCGAGGATTGTCCCGTTCGGAGGGTTTGCTTAGCGGAGGCGGTGTGACTTGTTCGACATGTTGTATGTATCGTTGAAGCGCTGCAGAAGGTGCGTTCGCGCGCAAGCTGACGAGGCGTCCCCTCTGGTGAGTGGCCGTTGACTAGCGTGAGAACGGCTTCTGTATTTGACAAAGCTGGTTTATCCTTCGTCATGGGAGAGTGATCTTTAGTAGATGTGCCAGGAGTTGGTGCATGAAGCTCGCGGCCTGAGAGGGGAGAAACAGCCCCGGGTCCCCGTGAGGTGAGCCCGGATGTCGCTATGCCTCCTCGCCCAAATAAAGGGTGGGGTGTTGAAGAAGGGTTATTGGTCCGTTGCTCGAATAATGTGGGGTCAGCAATGTCTATTTGAGGAGCGTGTTTATTTAACCGTGGACCTGTTGTGCGGCCGCCGATAAAGGTCGCGAGAGACATTGGCGTGGTTGTAGGTGAGGAAGTAGAGGAGAGGGGAGGGGAAGATTTGCCGACAAGTTTCTGCAACGTTTCTGCTCGGCTACGGTAGGTGTCAGTAGGGCTTTCACCCTCAAAAGTACTGGGATCGCGGGAAATGTGGGAAGGGATGTCTTGCGCTACTGTGTATGCACGTCGCTCGGGTCAATCCAGCCCGACTTTTGTGTAAGAAAGGGCGTACCGGTTGCAGGATCGGACGAGACACGACTATAGCCAGCACTGCGACGTACTCGGGCGAGACGCGAAGCAGCAATCTCCTGCTCGAGCTTCCTGTGTTCTTCTTCCTCGTCTGCATCAACCTGACGCTGTAGTGCCCGGATCTTCTGAGCCCATTCTGCAAGGCCTGATTCCCCAGGTTTACGTGTACCAAAATGAGATGAGGGTGTAGGTGGAAGTTCCATGCAAAGGTCGTGACTAGTTCAGCTAATGTTACAGTGTGAGTGAAAGATCAAGAAGGGAAACCACTAGTCTTGGTGGCAATCCAACCAGAATGTGCCACTATGGCTAGCTAATGGAGCAATGGCCAAATCTGGCGAAGCTCTGGCCAGGAGGTCACGGACCGTGTCCCGAATGTGCTACTACATTGCAACGCTAGCTAGGTGATAGATACATGTATCTTTACTCGTACAGATGCTCCAGTAGTCGATTGGCCTAGCCATACTCACAAAAGGACCGCCAAAAAAATGGCGAGCCCAATAAGGAACGCAGGTGCACCCCTGAGTCGGAGTGGTCTTAGAGCGATATTACTATCTCCATTTGTATTGGAAAGGTCGCTACCCGCTGCAGTCTGTGAAATACCCGCGGGTGTTTTGCCATCTGCAAGTACGAATCAATGACAGATAACGGTCTTATGGATGAAAATGGCAGACCGAGAAAATCGGTACCACATTGCTTTAAGAGTGTGGAGTTCTCATCAGATGTGATGGCTTGTGGAGACTCGGTGATGATAATATTGTAAGCCTCCTTGGTGCAATTATTACACGTCACGTTCTGAGGCAGACTGAGAGCAGGAAGTCCCTCCGCAATGAGCTTGGGAAAGAGCGAAATAATATTATCTGCGCTAAGTGTGCCCGTCACATTCTGGATGTCATATAACTCCTCGATGACACAGAGTTGGTTAACATTGTTACTGGGAAGGACGTCAACGCCGTGGACCATCTGTGGCAGGAACTCGTGCCTCTGGAAAGACATACTCTTTTAAACACGCTATCTGGCGTACGACGGGATAGTAATCTTGCACAGACGCTGTGATGGACGAGACATTGCTATTGTTTATACCCAGTGATGACAAGTCGGATGAGCACCTCTGTGTGATGTTCGCTACAAGGATAGCGAGAGTCTGATTCGTGCAGGGATCCTTGGAACAGAGACCGGTTAACCAGGATTGAAAGGGGCCGATGAGAGAGGTGTTCGAGCCGGCAAAGAAAATTGGTGCGATTCCAGCAGAATTTAGACATTGCCCCTCATTGGAGGAAGCAATGCTAACGAGGCTAGACTGACACTCCGCAGAAATATCAAAGCTACTGTGGCAAGAAAAGAGTATTAGGTGGGCTACGCGAAGCAAGGACAAGAACCACGGACAAGGAAGACTGTGCAATGACAGAGGGGAGCAGAGATGCAAGCATGAGGAACGGAAAGATCATTGTGGGGTTAGAAGAAATCCAGTCACGTCATGATCGAGGTAGGGGAGACTTTTATACGACATAGCCTCAGTGGAGTGGTCATGGAGAAATGACGGTCATTGAGCCGAGCTGCCGGCCGATCCAATGCAACCAATGCAAAAACCCAATTTAGATATACCCATTCCTTATTTGATCGCAATGGGTTTGTAAGACAACTGTTCTTACCTCACCGGCCTCACCTCTCGTACATACGGACGATGGTTCAAGCTTAGGATGTACATTCTTCCCGACAGATTGGAAAAAGTTCGTGGACAGAGCGATGTGCTCACTGGCGGACACGCACTCTTTGGTAATGCAGGACGTCACTTCTGCCAAAAGTTTACCGACTGTATGCGCCCCCGCTCAGAACCTCCCTCGTTCTTACCCTTACTGAGAACCTCTCACCGATGTGCTTTAGATAATGTCTTAACTGTGAGAATGTCTAGTCCAGATCTTGGCCTGCACCTAAGACCTAGAGCCCCTGTCACCAGTCCCGACACAATTTCCAGTACAAATTCGCTTTCCATGCCTTCAGTTCCATGCACATCACGTCACACAAAAAGTACTACCCTGCGAGCCTCAGGGCTCCCCACGGCTATTCGTGATAAGAAGAACGTACCCAAGTTCCGCAGGGTGTTGATGTTTATCCCGTAGAAGTCCAACAGCCGCCTTTTACCCCGCCATTGCCTACTCCCTCCCCCCCTGCCCACAGTGGTCAACTCAACTCAATCATCCCTCCGGGCTTACCACCCATTCAGTCACTCATCGACATGACTCTTTGCGGCCAACGTATCACCTTTGACCTCGAGGGGCTCGATGTTGACCCACGCCCGACTCAGAGTTACTTTGTGCGAGTTCGAGTGATCGTGACAAATGGATGGTCGTCGGCGCGTTTTATAGACGCAAAGGTAACACCCACGCCGCGTTGACCGTAGTCGCCACCATGGTAAAAGGTTAGTTGGAGCAACTCAACTATCGCGATGCAGCGATTGAATAAATTTAGTGCTCAGCGGCCTTGGACTTAAGACATGCGGGCTGCGACCCGCGTTCCTTATGCTTTCCAGCTGCCATACTGAATTATGGAGGCGTACACACGCCCGAGATGGCTCTGTGACGGAGGCATCCGTTGCACACTTGGACAAGTCGCGACGATGGCTGCAGCTTGTGTATGGTCGACTTACTACCGAACTACGTTCTGAAAACATTTCCAATACCCTTGTTAACGGCATGTCAAGACATGCTCGCGATATTCCCTCTGAGCGTGAGGACATTACACCCGAAAATACTCAGAAAGCAGACAACGAAGGTGATTTACTGGCGGTGCCAGACCCCCGAGACCCCTATACCGATGATCCCGCCAACACGCGGACCGCGAAGCGGAGGCTTGAGGAGGATGAAGCCGGTTTCGAACTAGAGAAACGTTCAACACGGAGACGACTGCGGACATTCTATGGTCTCGAGGCCCAAGCCATCGAGGTCCAAAAACGTGTCGATGACGCCTATGCGCCGGTCCGCGTGAGGGCGGACACACGGAGTATATGTGAACAGGCAATCAGTGAGGAACGGGCGAAGCGCAGTACGATGGAGAAGTGTCTCAAGAGGCAAGCCCAGAGTGCCAGGCCACTACTCGACGGACTAGCCGCATTGTTTTCCAGAGGGCAGGGGTACAGCTGAACTGCGATGGGTGATTCATTTGTCGTTCCAAACCATAGTGGGTCGCGCACTTCGATGACCACCCGCCCTCTTCCGTGGACAATTTTAGTAATTTCGGTGGACTTCACACCGTACCGACACCACCTTTTCTGGTCTCTTCTCACTTCGAATGAGACTAAGCGGCGAGCTTTAGCGCAACACTAGATTCTATGTGGATGACGGTGCCACTTTTGTACACTAACGCAGAGCTGTCTATTCCATGAACCGCGACGCGTGAAGGTTCAGAACAGATCTACCGTTCCCCGGACGGACGAGATAACAGCAACAACCTTACTCTCAAAAGACAGCAAGTCGCCCCCTTGCGTGGCCACCAGGTCCGTCGCGCCCTTGTGCCCATTGACACCGAGGAGCTTCTTAAGATTCGTGGAGGCCAGAGCGATGGCTTCCGGCTTGGAAATAAGGCCGCCAGACTCTAGAGCGATCTACGCAGTTACTTAGCATGAGATACGGAGGCAAATAAAGCAGCGGGAGAGGACCGCACCCAACCGAGGTCGAAGCGCGTCGCAGCGGCGCTCGACGGCTCGTCTACACCCACTCCTACTGTCACACCCTGTGTCAGGAGTCGCAAAATGGCACTGTCTTTAGACAGCGGCGGGCCGGGTAGACTGGGAACAAACCGTACTCAGCGGCCCAAATGGGGAAGGTAAATTGTAGCATGTGCTACATACTCACATGCGTCGCTGCTCCCAGGTCCCGGGGAAGGGTCGTGCACTCGTCAATACCACACCCACACCGGCTTCCGCAAGTTCTGGTGCGAGGATATGGGCTTCGGTGGCGCCAGCAATAGTCAGTCGAAGTAGACGTCCGGTGCGCACTTCAAATTCCCTCTTGAGTTTTATGAGCGTCGCGATTACGTCGACGCTGTGCGTCTCGATGACCAGTGGAATACGACCCTGAACGGCCAAATGAGACGGAGAGTCACCTAAAATTAGGGACTCGAAGACCACGCACCTGGACGACATCCACAAAGCGGGCAGATATCTCGTCATGCTCTCCGTGAGTATGAGCCGCGAAAAGCCGTTGGCGCAATGTGGCGATCTGCGTGCTCACGCTGGGTTGCATAGTACCGTGCACTATAGAAAGGTGCAAGGCTGTTACTTCCTGATGGACAGCACCTTTCTCTAGTTTGTGCCTGGCAGCCGAGCGAAAACTCCACCCCAAGACCTCCAATGAGGCCAGAGTGGCTCGGGGCAGTAAATGCACGTGAGACTCCCGCGCGGTAGGCCAACCTGGAAGCGAAGGTTACCTTCGTGAGCAATCATATGGCCGAACAATGAACTGATCAAGGACGGACAAGGCATTACGACCGGCAAACTGCAGCCCGTCAACAGCACGGACAAGAACTTGCTCGGCAACCAAGGAAACCGGTGCGACCAACGGGTCAAACACGGTCCCATCACCGGTGGAAATCTCGCCTTGTATTTCTGAGAGACCCAGAGAAGAGCCATATGATACCAGTGTGGGGCTTATCGAGCCTCCTTTCAAATCGATGATGCGCAGGGGTGCACGACTACCATCCAGGAAACAAGAGTTTTCGGGACCGAAACAT
This sequence comes from Lactarius vividus, assembly GCA_021527035.1. Classification (NCBI taxonomy): domain Eukaryota; kingdom Fungi; phylum Basidiomycota; class Agaricomycetes; order Russulales; family Russulaceae; genus Lactarius; species Lactarius vividus. The sequence goes on along the minus strand of JAKELG010000019.1, from coordinate 473,288 downwards.
GCCACGGTGCCATTAAGAACTATTACCACACCAGAATGTATACCCTGGGTCGTGAATGCATCTTGAATACGATCGTCGTCCGCTCCTGGCAAGAAAAGCTTCTTGACATTCTTGAACAGTACGTCACCGATGTAGGACTCGTTGGGTAAAAGGGGTGGAAGGCCCTCGTATTCGACAGCCCTGGCAGCCTCGCTATCAAAATTTGGAACCTTCGGCACGGACTGTAGAGAATTGGGTTTCTCAACAGCATAAGGGGACTCGATCTGTGCAATTCCGTCAATGTAAACTTGTGTTGGTGTAGCACCGAGCGCCAGGGGATGGCTGTCCCAAATGACCAGATCTGTAAGGGTCCCAAAGTTTGCCCCATTGCATGAGACAAGTGACATGAAGAGGCATACCCGCATCCCATCCTGGAACGTAGGTCATTGATTGAGAAATCATAAAACCCGAAATAATCACCCTCTCTAATATAGCCAATGCGATAATCTAAGCCAACCACTTGAGCAGGTCGGGTCGTCACGGCGCTCAGTGCAAGATTCTCAGGTAGGCCATAATAATGAGCCTGCTGTGCATCAAACAAAAGGAATCTAGAATTTGAGACTGGATGATCACTCTACGAAACATGAGTGATGACGTAGCTTGGAGTTGTTTGGGACAGACCTTAAGAACGACCTTGATGCCGTTTTCGGCCAAAATACGTGGAGCAAACTCGGAGCCTCGGTATGCCTCCCTCTTGTATCTGCAAAGAGCAGTATAGAAGGCTGACCATAATTACCAAAAGGCACGCACCTTGCGTGTGTTGCAAAGATAGCGGCAGCGGGCGGAGGACCTGCAGCGAGATAGTACATGACCATCGGACAGGCGACGACCACCCAGGCTTACCGTATGCCCTCTTCAATACATCCGGGACGAGATAAGCCTCATGAGCGTGGTGAACAGCGGCGATTGAAAACTTGAATTCGTTTGACAGCTGTCAGATCGTGGTGTCAGACAACCCCGGCTATGGGTTTGACGGCACTCACTCGGATCAGGTCATCCAGGTCGACCGCTTCGTAGCAGTGGGTTTGTACCTGTAATATCCTTCAATCTAAATGTCGTAATTAGCGAACATCGTAGACGACATACCTTGACCCGGCCACGCAATACGTCCACCAATGCTTCCCATTGTAGGTCTTCGGGGAACTCGCCAAGATCTGTCCATCGGCCGGAGAATGCCTTCTCGCAGTACGCATCTTGCTCCTTTTTGATTTGGCGAGCACGGTCATACCTGTGGACACCACCTTGACGCTCATCATACAAGGGATGAGATTGTATACACTCACGCTTGGCGGAACGCCCAAAAGGTATCCATGCGTGTCGCACTATAAACCTCGACCTGACGGGAGATAAGGCAATTATCTTTTTGGCCAATTACACCAACGCACTCGGATTCTCCCCTATTGACACGTCTGACGAGCCTGTTAGTATGGAACATAATCAGAGACATACCACATGCATGTCTGAAAGGATATTTTCAGAACAACGCCGATCTCTACATCAAGATGATATCGTACTTCATTTGTCTCCATGGAAGGACTCCGGATGCCGAGTATGTGCCATTCAGTTGATATGGGGGCTCCAGAAGCATCGCAGTGGGTGATCGTTCTGCTGTCTTGCGCAGCTTTATCGTAAAAGCCTGCCCACCTGCATGAGCAATTAGATCGTCATGACGATATCCAATAGCTATGAGCAACTTGCCGATGGCATTTGCGGAACCAGGAAGGATGAGTGCCGTTGTCACACCGCCGGCAATGGAAAGCGGATAGGACTCATCGTGAGTATTCAGCCCGTCTAGAGAGCGTAGCCACGGCAGGATAGGACCATTGTGAGAGTTGCCGTCATTAGCTCCAGAAAGGGAGGGTGCAGCAAGTACCCCTAGGTGTGAATGCGCATCGACGATGCTAGAATGCAGATGCGAGTGAGTTTAATCCGAGTGACACTGAATGTTCTCACCCCGGCGTCACCCAGGCACCCTTAGCGTCCACGATATCAAGACTATCCCGGGTGTGTAGCATTTTGATGACATTCACGTCTAAATCACCAACGCCTTTGAAGATACCCTTATCAAAATAGACGTGTCCTTCGATGATCTCAGTACCATTCTGACCACCGGTCCAGATACGCGCATTGAGGACAAGGATAGCCCGTGTACCGGGAACATAGCGATCTGAGCTTGCACGAGAGTAGAAGTGTGATGACGGGCCAGGTACAGTGTCGAGTGCACGACATCTTGCGAGGGTATTATCTGCGTGAATGGGTACTGACGAGGTGTGTGCAATAGTAAGGGCATGGTGGGAATACAAGAACTGGAGTGCCACCAAGACGAGTACAGTCCCATAGACGATTCTATTGCGAACATAAGGATAGCAGCGATTTGTGGATACAACGGATGCAGGCATCGGCAGCTGCGAATACTCGCCCATGGTGAAGAACGAGAAGTAAGAGGTGGTTCCGTGCCGAAGTAAGCTGGTGAGAAGAGTACCCGTTGATACCTTTGGCTATGGCTGTCACACACCCTTGGCACCGTGTGAATGAACACTTCAGCTGCTGTCGGCCTCCAAGGACTCGAATCGAACATGATTTACGGACTCTCGCTCCCACCCCGATCGGGTGTTCAATGTGGGCACGTGATAGAAGAACGAGACAAAACTATACAGACGTTCGGCAAATACCGAGTGGCCCCGAAACCTTGAACTCACTGTCACCCATTCGTCCCGTGTGAGACGCCGATAGGTCAAAACAACTTCACGGGAGCAGCTTCGGTTACCCTCAAAAGCAAATGGCTTCTGTTCAAACCCTCCCAAAGGACGTCTCAAAGCTCGGACAGGAAGTAAAGCTGTTCGGAAAGTGGGATACTCAGGAGTACGTCCTCAATTTGAGCATTTACATCTACCGAACAGATTGACGATCTCACCTGTTAGCGTCGAGGTTAAAGACATATCTTTAACAGATTACATTCAAATTCGTCATGCTGTTTACCTCCCCCATACCGCTGGCCGTTATGCCAAGAAGCAGTTCAAGAAGGCGCAGATGCCTATTGTTGAGCGCCTTGTCGACAGGTTGGTCCAAATATACGAGTGGCTTCGCAGGATTCACTATGTTTTCTTAGTCTGATGATGAAGGGTCGCAACAATGGCAAGAAGCTTTTGGCTGTCCGCATTGTCGCACACGCGTTCGAGATCATCCACCTCCTTACAGACCAGAATCCGATCCAGGTTAGGCTTTTCGACCAACCTGCATGACTCCGTTCTCCGACCCACTCTCGACCTATAGGTTCTTGTTGATGCCATCGTCAATACCGGGCCTCGCGAGGACTCGACTCGTATCGGCTCACAAGGCACTGTCCGCCGCCAGGCCGTCGACGTTTCACCTCTGCGGAGAGTGAATCAAGCCATTTCACTCCTCACCATCGGCGTACGTTGAACCCTTGCGATTGGCCACGTGTGTTTATCTCATCGCCTCATCTCAGACACGCGAGTCAGCATTCCGTAACGTTAAATCCGTCGCGGAATGCCTTGCAGATGAGCTCATCAACGCAGCGAAGGGTTCATCAAACTCGTATGCTATCAAGGTCCGTCACACCAGCTTGGACCCTTTTTTTAATTTTTTTTTCACACGCAGCTTTACTATTTGTAGAAAAAAGACGAACTGGAACGTGTCGCCAAGTCAAATCGGTGAACGCTTGGTTTTCGCGGTGGGTGCGATCGTCGCGGCGCCTTCCTCCCTCTATGCAATCTTCTTTACGCCACTCTTACATCCCGGCCTGTATATGCGTGTTTCCATATGTCGTTCATGTGCTTGTCCCATGACAACCCGCGTGCGCTCATTAATAGGCAAAAAAGAAATGATATGTTCCCAAATGCCGCAGTTTGAAATTCTCCTGACGCACGTGTGTTGCGGCGCGGACTTCCTCAGAACTCGAAACCATCCGAAAGAGCCCGTACGGCAGGCAATAAAGTACGATTAGGTATGTTACATGCATGCAAGCTTTCTAGAATTGTGGGGCGAGACTTGGACGTCTGCGGCGGCGTTGCTCGTCGGATATCTCCATTTAGAGGGAAGGAGTGCCCTTTCCAGAAAGTGCGGCGTGGGCCCCACGCGTGATCGTAGCAGGGGTCGATCTACGCGGTGGGTGGAATCGGGTGGCGCCATCCTAACCCTTCCAAATTACACAACTGGTGCAATACGGCAAAGCGGTGTGACGATGCGCCGCATTGTCGGTTCAAAGGTCCCAACGTAGGCGTACCCCTGGCGTCGGGTGGCGCCAGGCCCAGACAGAGGCCAGGCAAACAAGGTTCGGTTTTTTTCCCACTCAGTCCAGTAATTGCTGCGTATTGACCCATTCGGAATTCAACTTTGCAATCAATCTATCAAATTTGCACTGTTACCGCGCGGCGAGCCGAAAGTTCCTTCCATGACCTTGCGGTACTTTCGATCATATGCCATTTGTGAAAAGAGTATCTCTAGCCCAGAGTCATGGCTAGATCGTGGAGCGATGTACTGTATCGATACAGCAAGTGCAAGCCCGAGACGAAATCAACGGACGCAGCCCCAACAAACCCCACTCATGCACCGAAGATGGCAATAATGGCCAAAACTCCATTCCCAGATTTCTCTATGGTACAACTGAGCGAAACAAGAAATGCGAAAGCGACAAGTGATGGAGGATGAATATAGGGTCCATGGGTGTGTAGATAAGGGGCTACGCAGTACGCGCAGGTGGAAAGTTCGGTGTCACAGTGCTCGCAGATGCGATATGTAAGTATGTGCCACGGGAGCGATTGCAAGAGGGCGCTAGAATGAGAAGACATGATGTAGAGGTATATTACACAAGTGTAGGGTATGCCAGAATATAATATATAGATGTGCCTATCTGGTAGAGGAATGGATGGGATCGAACCCGACAACAGGTTTTAATGAACCCAGTAAAGTTGCACACAGACGGCGCGGCGTGGGGCTGGCAATACGCGAATAAATAAGATGTGCCATCTGGCTGAGGGTTGCGAAAAAGTGTGCGACCGAATAAGGACCACAGATCCGTAATAACGCCACATGCGCTTTGCGCGGAGGGCTGGCTGGGTGTCGCATAGGAGGGTATTGCCTCCTAGTGGCGAGTTACACGCCGGGTTTCCGATCTGAGTGGGGCATCCTGTGCCCTGTAGATACCTCCAGTGTGGCGGTAGTGCCGCAAGCCCTGCGATAGAAAAATTTGTAAATCGCTTCTTATCCTCCGCCAGGACCGCGAAACTTGGTATCCCAAATACTATCGGCGCTGAAAGGGGGCGCGAGTGGAGGATGATTCGGGTTTTGGAACGACACCATCGTAGCCCGTATACCCGATATCTCGGCCGAATTCTTTGATCATAGCCTTTCCTACAAGACACACCCAACCCAGACCCTCGCCGGTAGAAGGAGCGGCAGGCCAGAAAAGCTCCCCTTCTTCGTCTTCTATGTCTGGTTCATATTCTTGGTTGTGTGAGAGAGAAGAATGTATGATGCGCGTAAAGGTGGTCGGAAAGTGGTCCGATAGGGTGCGTAGGGTCAAAAGAGTCTGAGATTGCCTCATGCAATGGGAAGCCCACATCACATCCTTGGTCAGGGTCTTAAGCGTGTGTGTGAATGCAGCTGATATCTCTACAGAGCAAGAGCTAGCGACAGGCGGTGGAGGATAGCCTAGACGGAAAGGCTGCTCTCGTGGCCGGGCCGCGGGAGTGGGAGTGGGTCGAACAGGCGCAGTAGAAACAGAGATATCACTTGCTGCGGTCGGCGTGCCAGATGGGCGACCTGTCGGGGTGGAGTTGGCACTGCTTGTCGCAACAATGCTCGCTGGGGAGGGGAGCATTGGCGGGGTAGACTGAGTGACAGTAAGTGGCGTTCCGGAAGCACTACCGGGGGGAGCGGAGACATTTTCAACAAGCGCTCGGGCCTGAGCCATCAACTTGTCCATCTCCCTGTCAGCACTCTGTTTGGTTGCGAAGACAAACATGCGTGTGTGAATGAAAGCCTCGATCATATAACTGGCACGGATGGAGCCTGGTGAGCGTGAGGTGTAAGGAGGGGAGGCCGGAGATACACACATGAGTCCAAGGAATGCCTTTTCGCGTTCGCTTGACGCATTCTCGGCTGTCCACTTATTCTTTGTCCAATCGAGGAAAGCCTCTGCGGTTTGCCATGAGCCGGTTATGCACGCGTCTTTGGAATAGTCGGTAGTCCATATAGAATAAGTGAAGCAGATGAGAGCGTCAAGAAGTTCTAGACGAGCTATCAGGGCACCATGCTTGTGATAAGGAGAATTCGGTGGAGGCGGATTTGGAAGTGGGCGGTATTCCTTGTGCTGTGGAGAGAAAGTAGACCAATGACGGGCGTCGCCAGAGTACTTGAGCATACGGCCGTAATTGTGATAGCGGTCGTGAAGCTCATTGAATATGGGGTCGCCTCGCTGAAGATTCTTGCGGGGGCGCTGTATAGGCAGTGATTGTAAAGATGACGGGGGAGGGGGGAGAAGGCGGGATGAAGAAGTGGGGGGTGAAGGGTCATCGCGTAGTTCGCCCTCCTCTGGTTCAGAGCGGCTTGGAAGTGGTGCCTGATGACGAATATACTTTTCGGGGTAGTCGTCCACGCGCGTGCGCTTCGCAGGATCGTATGGGCGATAGGACTCGAGCTTTCGCTTTGTAGGGGGTGCAGGGGAAGAAGACCTAGAGGCGGGCGGCGATGGGGGTAGATTTGGGGGCAGTGGGGCCGAGAGTTTGCCGAGGATCTGGAAAGGAAGAAATTATAGATGAGTAAGGATGTGGGGAAGGGGGAACAGGCAGATACCTGTAAGTTCTTCAAGAGCTGGCTCTTTGAAGGACTGCGAAGGGTAGGGGAAGAGATTGAGACGATTGCGCTGAGGGGGTAAAAATGATGGAAGTTACCGCTTGCGATGCTTGTGGGTTATTGTTGACGATAGTGATGATGGAGGTGCGGCCATGGTGGAGGGTGGGGGTATTCTGGAGGAAGGCCAGAAGTGGAATTGAGGGGAGGATGGTGGGTGTACGGAAGAGAGAGAGACGGTACCGGGGGCGACAATGTGAGCGCGAGCCTGAATCGAAGGAAGGTCTAGTGCCCAATCGCCACTCGGCTCTCCCATCCCAGTCAGCCAACTTGCTGGGTTCCTACTTCCGGGTTTTACGTTTGCCAGGCCAGTCAAGCTCAGACTCACTCCCTCCTCCAGCTCTGTCCTTTCTTTTCCCCTTTCCCTGATAACCAAACCCGACTACCCGAGTAGACCTCCATGCCCTATCATAACCACGATTCGCTGTCACTCTGTTGTGGCTGTCGACTACTTCTTGTCGGCTACTCGTCGGGTCACCACCAATTCCGCCACACTATGCTGTGGGGCGACTACATTACCGGTTATTCCGCTCCCCAAGTGACGCCCAACAGGAGCGCTGTCTCACTCTGACTCCCTTGTACGAATAGGTTCGAAACGCCCGATCCAAAACGCTACTGCACAAGGTACAATTACAGGCACAACCCGTATAAGTGCCATGGCCATTTGCCCCCTCATATCGTACCTAGGATCTTTTGTTCTTTTTTGTGCTCATGTATACTTATATAATAATGCGATTTATTATCTTTCCACCACCTTGTCGGTTTGATGTATAAATTTCATGGGCCCGGGCGCAACACGGCGCACTCTTCCTAATTTGGAATGATGTCAAAACAATCCAAGATAAATCGTCCAACTGTACGCAATGCATAAAGAGATGGCGGACACGGGGACATGTTCTGGTGACGAAACACCAACCCAAACCCCGCTGGTTGGAGTCTGCTGGATGGAAGACATGACGAAAGAGACATTCGACATGGTCGGATCGACCTTCGGGAGATCGCGTGTGAGACCGGAGTTCGCCGCAAGTCAATTACTTCCGTCCCGCATACACACTCTGACCCGCATACATGTACACACGCTCTCGCATTGGGGGCCTGTCCCTGCCTCAACCCGCCACGACCATGGCGAAGCGAGCCCATGACCTCCCAATGAATGCGCACAGTGCTACACCGCCTCGCAAATTTAAGGGAAAGTTGATCATCACTCTCGCTGTGCTAACCTCACTTCAGCTCTACCTAATCAGTATTAGCTTTCCCACCCTGTTTCGCCGTGCCAGCAGACTGCCCTTACACGCCGACCATTCCCTCGCGCGCTGTGCTTCTCTTAATATCGCCGCAGGACCCCCTGCTAACTTTCATGACCGGTCCGAATCAGATCGCTTCGTAGCCGGCACCAAGCCGACGCTTTTGCACAATGCGCGCATTTGGACTGGCGAGAACAACGGAACAGAAATCCTTCATGGGGACGTTTTCATCGACAAGGGGATCATTCAAGGCGTTGGGAATATCGATCTCCGTGCTTTCGGGCTTGATGCTGGCGATTTTGCGGAGCTTAACGTTGTGGATGTCCATGGTGCTTGGGTCACCCCTGGGTGTGTGCTTCGGCTTTGGTTGTCAGGCTGCGCTACTGACCCTTCCGACAGGATTGTGGACCCTCATTCGCATCTTGGCGATGGGTCGTCGCCCGCACTTGATGGCGCGGTCGATGACAACTCTCTCAAGGGGACGATCCAACCCTGGCTTCGTTCCTTGGATGGGCTCAACACGCACGACGACTCTTATGCATTGTCCATTGCCGGCGGTGTTACAACTGCACTTGTGCTCCCTGGTTCGGCGAACGCAATTGGTTGGTTCATGTGTTTTTTCGTATGTAGCCTGGCTAAGGCCTTCGTGAAAGGTGGCCAGGCATTCACGATCAAGCTACGGAAGACGGCGGAGCGCTCCCCAACGTCGATGCTACTCGAGCCTCCACGCGATATCAACGGCACCAATCATGAGACTGCGGGTGGTCATATACCGTGGAGACAAATGAAGTGAGTACCAGTTGAACGTACCAGTTGAGCTTTCTCATGCCGTATCAGACATGCATGTGGTAAGCAAGACGATTTCGGTTGGTCTTGGGTCTAGCTTCACTGTGTCCCCTGGACGTTGCAGGAGAGAATCCTAGTGGGTTCTTCTGAGCCTGCTGCCGTATTTTTGTGTCGCTCATTGAGTTCGACCATTAGGTCGGGTCTATGGTGACACCCGCATGGACACTTTCTGGGCGTTCCGTCAAGCGTTTGTCTACTTGATCTTTGTGGTCAACCGGTTGTCAACCTCTGCACAGATACGACAAGGCACGGCAGATATTGGAAAAGCAAGATGCCTACTGTAGCGCCGCTGTTGCAGGACAGTGGACCGGTTTGGGTGAATTTCCCGAGGACTTGCAGTGGGAGGCACTAGTCGACGTTCTCCGAGGAAGAGTTAGGGTGCGTCCCACTCCGTACTTGCCGGACCAGGACCGTGGCAACTGTCATTCCTCTAGGTTCAGACGCACTGTTACGAAGCCGTAGACCTGGACGATCTGATACGAGTACGGAAACTCAGTTGCCGAGTCGCCGTTATCAGACTTGATGACAGCTGTGCCACAGCTCACAAATGAGTTCAAGTTCCCAATCGCGGCTGTGCATCACGCGCATGAGGCATATCTAGTTCCGGACGTGTTAAAACGAGCATATGGTACGCAATACATCACCCGAGTACATGTCGAGTGATTATTGATTACATAGCACAGGACACCCTCCTACGGTTGCTATCTTCGCGACGAATGCGCGGTGCGTTGTAGTTTCGACCAGTTAGCCGGTTGCCCTAACGAAAGATGCCTTCTCTAAAAGGTACAAGCGAGAAGCATACCGAGGCTCCGAGTTCGCAGCACGAATATTGTCTGAGAACGGGCTCAATGTTGTCGTTAAAGTGCGCAGTTGCATTGTAACCCCCTGCAACAAGTCATGACTTACGTCATTGCAGTCCGATCATCCAATACTGAACTCTAGATACCTCCTATATGAGGCGCAGCAGGTGCACTACTTCGGCCTTCCTGCTAATTTGGCGCTTGCCGCTGCAACAACCCTCCCTGCTCAGGTCCTTGGGTTGGAACACCGGATTGGGTACCTAAAGCAGGGTTAGTGACATTGCTGTTGTGAGCATGTAATTACAATTGCTCATGATCTGTTTTGTTCTTAGGCTGGGACGCTGGTGAGTCGGCTCATACAGTCCTAGCATGGGCGGCGCCTAATTTTCATGGTTCATGGAAAGATTTGGTTGTGTGGGACAGCCACCCACTGGCACTTGGCGCCACGCCGGTCCAGGTTTTCATCGACGGGATACCCCAGCTGGACGCCCCGCATGTTGTTTCTAAGCCTGATAAATTCCAGGATCTTCCGAAGGTACCCAATTTTGATCGTGAGGCAGAGGAAGCAGTTACATTCGAGGGTCTCCCGCCGCTTCTTCCGAAAAGGGCTTCTACCGATTTCGTTCTTTTCACGGGAGTCAGCAGCGTCATCCTTCCGGGTCGAGATTACCTTGCAGAAGTATTTTCTGCACAAGGAGACGAAGCAGGCGTCGTGGCTGTACAAAATGGCGACATAATTTGCTATGGCACTGCGGCCGCATGTTCACTCGACAACCTCGCCGACGGTGAGCGAGTTCGTGTGGTAGATTTGCAAGGCGGCGCGATCTCCCCCGGCCTCTTGACGTATGGTTCGCCGCTTGGCCTCCAGGAGATTGAGGCCGAATCATCGACTGGGGATGGACAGGTGTTTGACCCGCTGACCGGATGGGTGCCCAGACTTGTGAGTGGCGATGACTCGATCGTCCGTGCCGTCGATGCGTTACAATTTGCCGGTCGTGATGCCCTGTTCGTATCTTGTTGTCTGCATTTTTATTGTTCACACATCTCTGCTCAGCTTGGCTTATCGCGCCGGCGTTACGAAAGCGATCGTTGCACCTGTCCATACTGGATTCTATAGTGGACTGGGCACAGCTTTCTCGACTAGTGCAGCCCACAAGCTCGAGGAAGGCGCCGTCGTTCAAGAGGTCACCGCGTTGCACGTATCCGTGGGTCACTTCGGTCGCAAACCAAGTGTCAGCACACAGATCGCAGCGCTGCGTGGACTTTTGTTGAAATTGCCTGACGATGACTCCATCGTCGCTGCCTCAAAGCCCTTTAGGGATGCTGGGAGGGTACGTTGGGGATGGCTCGCGCAGTATGCACCAGTACGCTGAGTTACTGCCAGGGGTTGATTCCAATTGTTGTGGAGGCATATAGCGCCGACGTAATTGCGACACTGATCTTACTGAAGAAGGAGGTAGAAGGGAAGACAGGCGCAACTATCAAGATGACGATTGTCGGTGCAACAGAGGCCCACCTTCTGGCGGAAGAAATAGCGGAGGCGAACATCGGCATCATATTCAAGCCGTCTCGGCCATTCCCTGCCGTGTGGGAGCAGCGCAGAGTGTGCGTCCACCCTACGACATCCGGGAGCGGTCCCGCATACCCTTACGTCGCTTGACATCACATATTCACAGGTTACCTGGTCCTCCGCTTTCCAAGGACACGGAAATTGCGCTCCTCGTCTCACACAACATCACGGTAGGCATTGGCATCGAAGAAGCGTGGAGCGCACGGAACACGCGTTTCGATGTGGGATGGGTGCGTGTGTTGATCATCATCTTCCCTTAGCTCCACGGTCATCTCCGCGGCGGCGGAAACTGACGGCACCACATGTAGGCGGCGCTGGAAGCAGGTGGCCGTATCTCGAAGGTTCAGGCTCTCGCACTAGCTTCGACGAACCTCGAAGTGCTACTGGGCGGTGGCATGGAGAATACCCAGCGTACCTCCGATCTCGTCGCGACCCAAGGTGGTGATCTTTTATCGTTCGATAGCAAGGTCGTTGGCGTCCTCTCGCCCAAGCGGGGGTCTGTGGACTTGTTTTAGAGACACTACCTTTTCGTTACAACACGCGTTGCCAGGCCACGCACAATTCCGTATATTGACTGTGCATTATCATGCAACCAAAATTTATTAATTAAAAACCATTCACAATTCGGTTCTTCATCCACAAACCCGAGTGGTCCGTACGTTTCCGTCACTGGTCACCGCCTTTGGCGATATGGCAATGCGTCGTCCTGTCACCCGCTATGTCAATCAAACCTGTGTTCGCAATCAGGATCCTTAGACGTTGTGAAGAGTCCATTATAAATAGGACTGTCGAAAACCAGCTAATGAGTAATATACATTGGTGGAGATCTATCAGCGTGCGTGATGCGTGGCCCCTTCCACGAACCTATGTACTCGCAACTGCGAGCGTGGCATGATAAACAGTAAGAAACTATATATGCAAAAAATAGTGCTAGTGTAATGGTCCCATGTGTCAAGCAGAATGGATGTGGAGTGAAAGCAAAACCCTTAAGTCCTTCTCCCTCCAGGAGCGATTCTACAATGCTATGAGGGTCGTATCTCATCGATCGTCGGTTGTCGGCTCGGCGAGTTGCGCGACGGTGGTGATAATGGCGAAACATCGCCATGAGCTGACTCGGAGCCAGCGCGTGATGGTGGCGACAGTGGGAAAGAAGAGCGCCATCGGCTCGGAACCTGCACGCCATAAGATGCCGAGGTGTCCGTTGAGTGTGCGCTGGAAGGTTCCGCGTATGTCGTGGTTGGGGTGACTTGGGATAGCGCCTCTGGCGCGTTCATCGCAGGATCGACCAGCGGACCGTGCATCGGCGTCGGATTTAGAGGACGTGATGTCACGCTGGCGTTTCCCTTTTCCAGCTCCTTCTCTGCGTCCTTGTCGACCGATCCTTGCGACGCGGTACCACGGCTGCGCAACGCGGCGAATGGGCGGCGGACCCACAAGTGCTGCAGCCCGAGGTTCCACAACGTGTTGACCAACATGACGACGACTGCGATCGAGAAAAGTACCAGGACGATAATACCGATCACGACGCGTGGGATCGGTGGCAGAGCGACTGGTACGATAAACGCGACCAACAACCCAGAGGTTACTAAACGGGTAATTGCGAGGTAGATAGACAGGACGTCGGAACGGCGCGTCTTGCCTGGTTTCAAAATGACATGCGAGAGTAAGAGGAACAGTTCGACGCAGATGACGCCGACGATTTGCACGGTGCCCTTGTTTTTTGCTGCTGCGATGAGGATGGAACGAACGAAAATGGCGAGAAGAGGTAGGGCAAAGAAGTAATACCGCGAGATGCGACATTGGCCGTATAAAGGTCCATGCGCCGGGAGGTCCTCGGCAAGTAGCCACGGGGAAGAACGACGCCCGAATAAGAGCACTCTCAAGGTAGCACCGCCCACGACGCCTAAGACAGTGAGGAAAGTGATGACTGAGATCAGGATAGAGAGCCAAGAATCCTTTAAAGTCCATTGATAAAGCGCGAAGGTAACAAGAGGAAAGAAGCAGATAAGCGCCTGGAGGGTAAGTTAGCATCGAGTGATCTGAGACGAGTGCAATACAAACGTACTATCCGCAATCCCCAGGCACGGGCAAAAAGGGGAAACCGTGGTTTAATCTCTGCGAGCCAGTGCGGACGAGTATACGCTTGGCGGGAAGCCAGGGCAGCGACCCCGTATATCATTAACAGAAATGCTAATGTAATGGCCAGCAAGATTAGGGCGGAAAAGAATGCAGTCATGAACGCATTAGCCGTAGCAATGCCAATGGTATTTACATAAATCGGTACGCCAGCATCGAGGACGTTGGGAGACTGTGAGGTGACGGTTTGGACTTCACGAGCGACCAGATGGTGAGGAAGAGTGTCGTTGAGGGCAATCAGTGGTCTTGTTAGCACTGACAGGTCGACATGGGGAAGAGCTTGGGCGGCGGAAATCAAAGATTGAGGGACGACATAAGTACTATATGGGCTAAATTTTCGGTTAACCAATGCGACTGAACCTCCCGCAGTGGAACCTGCAAGATTCCCGCCAGTAAGATGACGCATTTTGGTGATGCTATCTTGAATGGAGGATGTGGGGGACTGGGAAAAGAGACCCATGGCCCAGGAGAAGTTGAGTGTGAAAGCACGGTAGACAACAGGATAGTTGAGGTCGAAGAAACCTGACGAAGCAATGGTTTGGTAAAGACCGAGAAGATCGAGAAAGCGGAAGGGGGCGATGGAGTCTAAGAGAAAAGATTGCCAGACAGAGGATAAAAGGGCAAGGAAAGCGAGACCGCCAACGCCCCAGGATACACCGGGTTGATGGGTAGACCAACCGTTGGAGAGGGTGGATTGAATGCACGCTTTCAATTGGCCGGTGCCAACCTCAGTCAAGGTGAGTTGGGCGAAGGCTTCGAGGTCGGGGATCTTGTACGCAATTCTGGGAATGTCGGCAGAGACTTTGAGTGACGAAGGGAGGGGGAGGGTTTCGGAGCCGTTAAAAACGTAGAGAGGGAGGGGACAAAGAGCGCCATTAAAGAGTGTGCAGATATCTAAGGTGATATTAACGGGGTGCATGCCATAGACATTTAAGAAAAGATTCGCGGAAACATTGACGTTTGCTTGCTGTAACGCAAAATCAGGACGAATGCGCGAGAAGGTTGGTATCGACGTACGACTGATGCAGCCGAAACAGTTGAAAACCTAAAGAGTTGTTCGAAGGGAAATAGGCAACGTCAAACTGTTCTACGAGCAGATTCTCCGGTGGAGCGCAATATGATACAGAGGAAGTGACTAGACAGAGTCAGCACGCAGAAGACAAATGGGACAAGACTATAACACACAAATGACGTCCTCGTGCGCACGGACGAGAGGGAGAGCAAAGAGAAAAAGAGTAGCAAGTCGCGACCTGGCGACAGAGAAGAACATGAAGGGCTGAAAGGCGAGGGTGGAGCGGGGCGTGTCTGGAATAGATATAAAAGGATCAGGGCCATGAGGCTTTTGTTCACGTTGTGCATTGTTCCGTCGGGTGACGTACCGTGTTTATTGCTTTTGTTCTTCAAGATAAAGGCGTGTTGAGGCTGTACGGCTTGGCGAGGAATGGAGAACTCTATGGCGTCGAAAGGAAAGTCGGGGGGACGTATATTAATAACTTATTATCGGACGGTGTCGGACGACTGGCTGGAGGACATGCAAGATTTTCTTGTACGGTTACGGCCCGTAATTAGTAACGTCAACTTGTTACAAACTCACATTGACACATGCGCTAGTAGGTACTGCACCAACTCGTAACACACTGTAGTACTGTAGCCATAAAAACATGACTAGCATGACTCTTTAGAAAATCGCCGAAAAAAAAAACAAACAAACAGAGATCTTGCCAGAAATCCTTAAGCACATTGTGCTGGAGTCATATTTGTTGTCTTATGTAATGTATGGTCCTTGACGGCTAGCATAATACACGTGTCCGCACCAATCCAAACCCTCGCGCGACCGAGAACATTTCTGAGTCCTCGATACTCAAAGCAATGCCGGCACTTGCTTCCGTGAATGTAAGCACGCCTTTCTTCGAGGTACCGCAGAATGCTCTTCGCGTCCTCCTCACCGGCTATGGTGTGAGTCCCGCCCGTCCGCCTCTCCTAAAATTTGATGGTTATACCCATTACTGATTACCACCATAAGGTTAGCCCACCCCGCGACACCCTCAGAACCCGACATGGCTCGCTATCGCACCACTCAACAATGTTGTTTTATCTCTGGAAATAGAGCCCGCATCTCCAGACCGCATGCAGATGGTCATTGATGTTGACCATCCAAACGGTTACCCATCTGATGATCCACGGCACATACATCTTTCAACCCTGCAAGTACCCCCCACGTACGATGCCGTCTTAGACTATGTGGCTGGTCTTCACGCTCGTCCGCCCATTATCCCGCCCACCAACCCACCTACAACGGTGATAGCACCGCCACCGGAGAGCGGGTATGACTTGATATTCCACATCGGCCTTGCAGGGCGAGGTCCCTTTCGCCTCGAGCGTCTAGCGCATAAAACGGGATACCGGATGAAGGACTCCCTAAACCAGCATGCACCTGTCGTAGATTTCCTTCCAGAGCCAAACACTGCCGAACCTTCTCAAGTGGAGATGTTCGATCAGATGCGCGTGTCGTCGGCCAGCATGGCTATCGTAGGACACCAGAGTCCTATCGATACATCTGCTGATCAACCCGTTCGCGGGTTCGGCAAGGGCTACGAATCATTCGCGGAGGATCTCCACTCTACCATCGATGTTGAACAACTCGTGCTCGGCATGAAAGAACAAGGGGTTGAGGTGAGCCTATTCACGTCCCTTCTGCCTTCCTTGTTGGTTCTATTTTTTTTTCTGACGTGGCAGCAGCTGTATTCATCGATGGATGCAGGCCACTGTGTGAGCGACTTCACATATTATTGCTCCCTTGCGGAGTCGCGTCGTGTGTCATTACGTCACGATAAGGGTTCGCAAACCAGAGTACTTTTTATGCACTGCTGTCCCGTTGGCCAGCCGTTCGGCACAGAAGAAGTCACTGAAGCGATCCAAAAGATCATCTTATGGGTGTGTAGAAACGATCCACGACTCGGATAATGGCATCCCGCTATTCATTACGTATTCGCACCGGTGGTGTCGTACCTTGGTATTTATTTGCCGTTCTTATTTGGGTATTGGGTTTCTCTCTCCATCGTCTTGGTTCGTCCATATTCTACACGTACAATGGGCAGGTATCTTTTCAGTCGTCCTTGATGCCTCCTTACCTATCTGGAGGTCGGTTGTCGTACAGGAATGCAGATTAAATTACGACTTTACAGGCGTTAAACACGGATCGGGCATTTCGCGTACGTGAATATGACGGACAATGTTCTACCTAGCAGACGTGTAACTCCACCCAGCAGGCAAGCGTCAATTCAAAGCAGGGGATCAGCGTGGGGGGGTATAACGAACGAGGATACCTGCGTCGGGGGCATCGTGCTATGGGTGCTGGTCTGCGTACAGCATTGTACAATCGTAAAACCGAGCAACGAGGACGTGTGGCTGTGCAAAGGGGACGGGACTAGGTTGCGAGTGTGTCCTGTATCTTCACCTGAGGGGAGAGATTCTCGCTTCCCTGAACCTTCTCAACTTAAGATAGAACACCTAAATCACTGAAAGTACCCAGAAATGGTCTACGCTACGGTGGTTTCTGTTCCGGCAACGGATCGGGCTAGGCCTCGGACGGTGATCCCGCCGCTAGCGACCTTATGGGGACAAATGTAGTGCCCCCCTGAGGTCAAAGCTAACACACAGCCCTCTGTAAATGAGGGACGCACCATAAATAATTAAGTTCACAGTTATTTTTGGATCGGCAAGGGAGCTTGTCGAGCACCGCCTTGCACCGGAACGGTCTGCACAGCCCGCCTCCGCACAAGTACCACACCCAAACGAGCTTAGCATTACTTCCCCGTTGTGCGGTTGACCCTCCGCAAACTTCAAACGCCGGTCTTCTTCAACGCCCATTTGAACGCCTTTTTCCCTTCTCCAGCAACCCCTCACATCCGCCCCCAAGTCGGCGTCACCCTCTACGACACTTTAACGTTAACCTCCTGGGCAACTTGACATGTCGTCCCAAACCCCAGTGCGTGTCCCACCTTTCCTCTGACGGTGACCGCGGCCTCTAACTCCCAGTCCTGTGTAGCTCCGACGGAAGCTTGTCATAGTTGGTGACGGTAAGCGCATCACTGTGCTACCTTGAACACGTTCCGAACGCTACTACAAAGGTGCTTGTGGCAAGACATCATTGTTGTGTTCCTTTGCTCTTGGAGAGTTCCCCAAGGAATATGTGAGTTACCCTTCATTGTCTGCCAAGATGGCTGGTGACATTTATTTCAATGCGTCAGCAACCGAGTACGTTTGCGCTTCGGTGACAACAACTGCTGCGCACCAACTGAACACGTATCTGTAGCTATTTTTGAAAATTATGTCGCCGAAATCCGGCTGGATGGCAAGGCAGTGCAACTGGCATTGTGGGATACCGCGTATGTCACCTTGCTACGACTTTTATTGTACCACAAAGCTTATAATGCGTCCCAGAGGTCAAGAGGAGTACGAGGTTAGTTCCCACCTGACCGGTACCTTTCTGGATAATGATCCTTGACCCTTGCACAGCGGCTACGACCACTCTCCTATTCCAAGTCTCATGTGATCCTCATTGCCTTTGCAATCGACACCCCCGACTCGTTGGATAATGTCACCGTCAAGGTATGCGTCGATCGTTGCGACCGTCATGCGTAGGGCTGACCTCACCACATCCTGTTGGTAGTGGATCGAGGAAGTGCGGTCTATATGTGGCCCCGTCATCCCCATCATCCTCGTGGGTTGCAAGGCAGACTTACGCCCCAGTAATGACCCGAATATTGACCGATACGTGTCGCGAGCGCAGGCAGAGCGAGTCGCTCAGTCTATCGGCGCCCGCGCATACAAAGAGTGCTCGGCCCTCAAGATTGAGGGTGTAGATGACGTGTTTGAGGCCGCCACTCGCGCGAGCATGCTGATGCGTGAAGGTGTCTCCGGCGGTACTAACGCGAGACGGCGGAGCAGCATTTCTGGTGATCGTGACGCGAGTCATGGGGGAAGGTGCTGCATCATATGTTAGAGTCGGGCGTCGTCCGGATGTTAATGGACGTTGATTTATATTTTGTCTTCTTCACTCGTGTCGTTTTCGCATGATATGTATCTCATCCCAGGCATTGGAAGCGGCTTGTGATTTAATGCACCCAGTTTATGTGCACGAGTGGGTCGATGGCAAGCTTCCTTTTTGAGATCACGCATACTCACAAGTGAGAACGGCGAACACCGCAGACAGGCTCAGTCATGGCGACTAATCTTACTTTCCATCCCGGTTCGCTCCTGGCATGTCCTTATTCCGACAGGTGCGCGATCACTCACAACATCTATAGGATCCGTCGATCACCACGAAAGGGTGGATCTCCTGCAACAGAGCGGTATTACTATCTGGTTCACCGGGCTCAGCGCGAGCGGAAAGGTCGGATCAGTCCAGAGCTTGTCACTTGTAAAAAAAAAACACGGGGATCTCACTGTTGGTTCTTCGCACACAGTCTACGATTGCATGCGCCCTAGAGCAGCACTTACTTCATCTCCATAAGTTTACGTATAGATTGGACGGAGACAACATTCGTTACGGACTGAACAAGGACCTTGGATTCGACGAAAGGTCTCGCAACGAGAACATCCGAAGAATCGGCGAGGTGCGGCGTTCGAGTTCCCTTTCGGTTTCTCCCGATAAATATCACCTTTCCCCCCGTGAGCACAGGTCTCTCGACTGTTTACGGACGCTGCGTGCATCACCCTGACCGCGTTCATTTCACCCTACCGCACCGATCGCGCTCTCGCTCGCAAGATCCATGAAGAAGCAGGTCTGAACTTCATGGAGGTCTTTATCGACGCACCTCTAGAAGTCGTAGAACAGCGTGACCCGAAAGGGCTTTACAAAAAGGCAAGACTTGGCGAGATCAAAGGTACGCGATGGTTGGTTTAATGTCGACTTTGAAGTGTTCTCAGATCAATTTCTTCCCGGGATGATTCAGAGTTTACAGGAATCTCTGCACCGTACGAGCCACCCCTCGATGCAGAATTGCACATCAAAACCGCTGAATGTGACGTAGAAGAGGCAGTCCGAAAAATCATAGGTTATCTCCTAGAAAAAGGCTATATCTTCTAGACTAGTGCTCATAAGCATAGATTTGATTAGGCCGGTTCTCCTCGTTCGGAGACCGTCCGACAAAATTATTGATGATGCGTGTAACTTAGAATACCGGTTTATCGGAGTGGGTGTGGACGGGGGAGTATATGAGCAGTACCACACGTTGTGTTCTCAGCGGGTGGCTAGTGCTAGTGCACTGTGGTCATCATTGCTTTTCAGCTCTCCGACGTTGGCGCCGGTGTCCACGTCCTCTGTTTCTTCTTCTATCCGGTCCTCGCTGGGCCGCTCCAGCAATCGAGTCAGGCCCACTTCAGCCGTAAACAAGCATTGGACAAGATCGTCTACAATGCGTTCTAGCTCGGCGTGGGTCTCTTCGTGGGAAAACATGAGGGCTTCGAAATCCAATTTCCGGATCTGAGGCAACGGGGGTAGAGATACGTCACGCCGGTGTGCAAGCGGAGATAAGGAAACAGGTGCTGAGGGCGAATAAGTGTGATCCAAACTGGCTATTGCACCGTTAGATTTATCGATGGCGCTCAAGTTCGATAACGAAGGATTCGCAGAAAGCAGATTGACACTGTCAGAGGAGGGCACGAAAGAGGAGTACAGGTGACTTGGGGTAGGCGTAAAGGATTTCGGGTTTGCGTGCAGCGTTGTCGGGGAGGGAGGCAGGAGGTCAGACATCCCAAGTTGGTGTTCCGAGGTCAGCGCAGGAGCCTAAAATGCGATTATCATCTCCACACAAAGGAAAGGATAAGAAAAAATACCTTCAGCACGTCCTTGAGCCCTGGAACACCAGAGAGGTCGCCCACTCCGCCAGCGGAGTTTCCGCTCCGACCCCTCGCAGGCTTTGAGGACGCCTTTGTCTGCGGTGCGGTCTCCATAACCGCTAGCGATGCAAGTCTATGGAGGCTTGGCCTCCGCTGGGATCTGTGCCCACCAGGTAATGGTCCCGCATGAGGGTCAGGCGGTATATCGTCGGCGGGCGTCGCAGAGCGAGACCTTCCTAGAACCGGCGGCGCCAAACCAGGTGGAGACGGCCGTCGGGGAGCGCTAGCGGGTATTCGTGCATCGAGGGAGTGCGTAGAAGTGTGGAGGGAGGCTGGGGGTTTTGATGCACCGGTTCGAGTTGGCGATATACGAGCACGAACACGAAGTACAGAGCTGGAGAATGACGAGTCGGACGAAGATGTATGCTCGGGAAACTGGAAATCGGGGGGCAGCGGCGAATTCTGTTCTAGACTTGGGCGCGGTCCCTGCGTGCTGCTTTGCGAGCGTTTTCGAGAAGTAGGGTTTCTCCTCGCAGTCGCCGCTGACTTGACATCTGCTAGTGGGCCGTCATCTGTGCTCATCGCGAGAAGATTTGCTTCATGTCCTGGCCTATGGAAAACAGCTTCTAGGTTTGGGTCGCTTGGGTCCAGACGTGGATCACGACGTCCTACGAACTTTGATACAATGGTGTTATTTCCAACTGGAATAGCCTCAGACGTCGGGGAGCCGGGTGCAGTGGAAGGTCTCTCGGCATGCACTGTATGTGACGATGACGAATTGTTTTGGTCTTCGAAGCCATTGATCACCTTTGCCTTCGTGCCTCTGGAAATAGTACGGGGAGGAAACGCGAATGTCGCAGTGCTTAGATTTGGACCATCTTCAAAACTACTTTCCATTCTTAAAGCCCGTCTCGCTGCTCGATCACGCGGAACAGAGGGTGGGGGTGGGGGTGGGGGTGGAACGACGGGTGAAGGTAGAGGAAATAGGGAGTTAGGGATGGTAGAAGCGGCTTCCTTGCTAGACGAGTTGAACCCAGGGATGCGGAAGGGATCTGGGACACTAGCAGTGTCACTGTCGAAGAGATGGCGCAGGGAGGTAGGCAGCTTGGACGGCTGGGGCCGAACAGTGGCGAAACTTCCGTCCTCGTTCGCAGCTTGAGGGGAGCCCGATCCGGATGTATCGAAGGACCGGCCGCGCACAGTATCGAATTCCCATGGATTCTCGTCAGACTCGAGGTTTTCAGAGCTGACATCGAATAGGTCAACATCCGTTCTCGTAGGATAGTGGAATAGCTCTCACTCGTTCTCCTTCTCCCAGGGTAGAAGCTCTGAGAGATCCGACGGCTTGGAGCCACTCTTCTCCCAAGCACTGTACCGGAGCAACAGGTCTTTCAAAATGGTGACCGGGGCTTTCGAAGCGTTTTTGATCCACCTTGCCTTCAGGAGTTCTTCTGCGGTTAGACGCTATAAGAAGTCAGTTGGACAGATGTGAGATGTCAGGTGTTGACGAACATCGGAAGGAGACTCCGTAAGGGTGAAAGGAATGAAATCACGGAGATCTTTGCTGCCTTCATTTTCAGCCAGTCTCGGGGGTTTGACCTTCGGAATCATCTGAATCACCTTCAAGTGAGCTACGCGGAAGTGAGGAGGGCTTCCTTTGATCATTTCGTAAATCATTATGCCTAGACTCCAGATGTCGGCCTTGGTGTCATACGCGGGAACGGATTGAGCGACTTCGGGAGCCATCCAATACGGTGTGCCAATGAAAGTATTACGTTTGCTATTAGTTGTTGCCAAGAGTGCGGAAACGCCGAAGTCACAGATCATGACCTTCCCTGATGCAGTGACTAGGACGTTGGCCGCTTTGATGTCGCGATGGATGACGTTGGACTTGTGTAGATAGTTGAGACCAATAAGAACTTCGCGCACAATGACGACAACATACTTCTCCTCCAATGAATTGTTGGGAGAAGACTGCATAAGACTGTAGACGCTTCCACCTTGAGCGAATTCCATTACAATCCAGACGCGGGGACCATCGAGATGACAGCCGTAGTATTTCGTGATATTTGGACCGTCCCGAAGCTGCGTAAGGAGGGCCACCTCGCGCTGAATGCTGTCCACGTCGTCGCCATCATCCGCGTCGAGGTCGATGATCTTCAACGCAACAACATTTCCAGTGGCACGATGGATTCCCTTGTGAACGGAGCCGTATGAGCCTTTTCCAACTGTTTCGAGGCGCTGATAGAGCTCGTGTACGGAAGGTTGGGTCATAACTCAGCGAGACTACGGGGTGTCATGAACCAGTGCGGAGAGCAGCAGGGGTCCGCGTGCTAATACGTATTGAATTGAACGTGCCCGCTGCCGAGCTGCGTTGTTGTTGCTCGCGCTGTCCGGCCCGGGACCAAACCTAACCGTACCCGTACGAAGATCTAATCCATGAGATTCGGTTCTACAACATGGATTTCGAGGAGGCCACCTCTAAGCTCGTATCTCACGAGTTTCTTGCCATCGTGCTAGCGGGATTTGGAAACGAGTACGTCGGGGCTCCGTAATTGACCGATCTTCTCTTGACCACCTCTTCTAGACTCACCCCTTTGACTAGCGATCATGGAGACGAACCATGTCCAAAGGCACTGCTTCCAGTCGCGAATAGGCCGATGATAGACTTTCCTCTGACGTGGCTCGAGCAGTCTGGTATCACAGGCATGTTTTCCGACTTAACCTTTTGTCCCCGCCCAATATAACCTGATTCCAGAGGTGCTACTTATTTGCCCAACAGCACATCGCCCCAGTATCTCTCACCATATCCACTCTGATACCTCTTCGTCCTCGTATCCGTCTCTCCACGTGGATGTTCAGACATACGACGAGTCGCCGGACCAACCCATCGGAACTTGTGCAGTGCTCAAGCATTTCTCTAGCCGAATACAGCGTGATTTCGTTTTACTCCCATGCGATTTTGTTCCTCCAGAGGACTTGTCCTTGACCACGATACTAAACAAGTACCGCATTGAGTCTAACCTGGGTGGCGCCATTGTCACCTCTTGTTGGTTAAAGACTAGTGTTTCAGATGTGGGTGGCATACCCGATGAATGGAACCCAACTCGCACCTCTGTCCCCATTATCTGGGACAAAAAGTCAGGCACCCTTCTCCACGTTGACACGCCGGACGATCGTGATCGCAATTCTGACGAGCTCGAGATTCGAATGTCTTTGCTTTCTCGGTCTGTATCCTCTCACCAGGAGGAAGGTTAACTGACCCCGATCTTAAAGATATCCTATAGCATCCCTATCGTCTCAATACACAGACTCTCATGTATATGTTTGCAAGAGATCAGTTCTCGATGTCCTTCACCAAAAGTCGTCGTTTGATTCTTTTCGGGAAGAATTCTTACCTTGGCTGTGCAAAATTCAATATCAGAAGACAAAACAGGAGAAGTACGGACGAGGTTGTCGTCTCCGTTTGTCGTCTGCATAACGCATTGACAAACTCTTTACCAGTGTTAAGGTCTACTGGGGCTAAGGCAATCCATGATCTGGCACTCCGGCATTCCACCCTGTTCAGTGGCTCGATCCGTGCTCAAGATCCATCGTCAAGAGATTCTAGCTCCCCGTCCTTGAAGCCGACTCCATTTTCAGTTCCGTCATCTCCTGCGCACCCAGAAATCGGCGACGAGCCTCTGGAAAGCCTTAGGATTGGACTTGTAATACATGATACCGGGTTCGCTGGGAGGGTGAACAACGTCGCGACTCTCTTTGAGATGAACAGACAGGTGTGTTTGATCCGTAAACTCGATCTGTGGATGAAAATTGATAGCAAGCAAAGTTCCTCAGCAGAGCGAATTATGCGCTGCCCACAGACCCGGAGAACCGGGCTCTCATTGATTCCAAATCTCAAATTTCTTTCGATTCGATGGTTGGGACTTCTACGAAGATCGGTGAAAGAACTATAATCAAGCGTTCTGTCATCGGCCGACATTGCGTGATTGGCAAAACGGCGCGTGTTATTGGCTGTGTGCTGCTGGATCATTGTGTCGTCGGAGATGGGTAACAATTTCGATGCTCTGGTTTCTAGGATATTCATCAAGGCGTTCTCAGTGCTAAACTTGAAGCATGCATTTTGGGCAGGAATACGAAGGTAGGCGCCAAAGCAGAGCTCTTGCGAAGCCTGACACAAGCGGGATATGAAGTTGATGCTGGGGGTACGAACACTTTGCTTGACTTGCGCGTATCGCGCTGAATCAGGCCATGTAGCGACGATCCGGGGTGAGAGATTAGAGGTATCAGACTGGACAGAGCATCGTCAGTCCTTCACCGACGATGAAGAGTCTGAGGAAGAACAACTGTAACTTCTGTATTTTTTTTTTGTTTTGATAAGATAGATGCTATGCCTGTATCATGACGCGTTCTGAGCGCGTCGAACGCGGTTGTGGCAGTGGGCGCGCGTCATGTGATGTATGAATGAGTGAGTCCCTCATCGGCCAACGTCCGTTCTCTTCCCCTCAAGCCCGACCCATGTCCACAACTCCCGGAAAAGTGCGACAATCCGCAATACTCACTCCAGGAAAGACAAGCGGTATACCCACTCCCGGTCGCTTACGTTCTTCTTCTATTGCTTCTCAACAATCTGGTCAGCTTCCTCAAGAATCAGACTCCATGTCCCGTGCCTTTGCCGATGCAATCAAGGCAAATGACCCTGCTCTTCACAGGGCAGGTCGAGTCAGTGAACCCGGGAACCCTTCGCTATCTCCAAGGGGTCCGCTCTCCTTTCTTCCGCAGTCTGGTCGCCGGTCTGTTACAGGACGGCCATCTTCTGCTGCGTCTTCTTCCTCACATGCCGGAGCAACACCTGCACGACCAACCATAGCGGCACGCACCAAAACTCCTTCTGCCCGTCCACCCAGTAGACAATCCGATACTTTCATACGAAGCTCAAGTCGTGTCGGGAGGTCGTTTGAAGTCGGGGATAACGTCAGAATAGAGAGCCTTGGATTCGAAGGAACCCTCCGATATTTAGGGGAGATAGCCGGAAAGACAGGTCAATGGGCTGGCGTTGAACTTAGCGGTGGGTTTGTAGGGAAGGGGAAGAATGACGGAAGCGTCGATGGGTGAGTCACATATGTACCGACCCTAATCTCCTCGGCTTTCACAATTATGCTCAAGGCTCAATAACCCTGCCGTGAGCAGATATGGAGCCACGCTCGGTCATTGACCCTTGAGTCTTCTTCGGTCGATGTGCTGTTCTTGCAGTCTCCACGTGATAACCGCTGACGTTCTTCATTGCTCAGAATGCCCTATTTTGTGTGCCCACCCAAGTGTGGTGTGTTTGTCGCTGCTGCAAAGCTTTCTGCACCTACTGTAGGTCTTGGTGCAATGTCGCGGCCGTCGAGCGTTGCTTCATCAGGGGGCGGTCGTATAACACCTTCTTACTCCTCTGGACGCATCACTCCATCAAACTCGGCGCGGCACACTCCATATTCTAATGGGCGTGTCACACCCGCCTTGTCCACATCTCTCATGCCGTCGGAGGCAGTGACGCCTTCCGCGCGTCCACGAATCAAGACGGCTACTACCCCTTTCAACGGTAATGTCTATATTGTTTCGTTTTCAACACGTTTCTCATCCTGTTAGGATTAAAACGAAATGGGAGTCGAACCCTCGAGCCCGCGAGTCCAAGTCGGACATCTGCGACCGCCAGTCCCACAAGGTTTAGTGGGCCCAACTCTCTTCCAACAGGCACTGGGATCTCAAATATGGGATCTCCCTCTCTAAAGACCCCGAAGCCTAGCATTGGGGGTCGTGGTTCCGGCGTTGGCGTTGGCCTCCCTTCTACGACGCCTACAAAAAGCCGTACGTCCTTGCTTACACCAAAGCAAAGATTACCTAGTGCGGTCGCCATGCCCCCTCCACCATCTCCCTCTCTCAGTCGCACTGTTTCTCTTAACGATTACCCATCTGACTCTGAATCTCATCACGACGCGTTCAATACCTCTGATCTTCAATCCAGTGGGAAAGCAATCCAAGACAAGATCGCTAGCCTTCTCTCTACACGTAAGTCCCCTTCGGCTGACACCAATCCCACGTCCGGGGCGATACCTTCTCTTGGCCACTTAAACGGAGGGACATCTCCTGATGGCCGAGTGGCAGAATTGGAGGCAGAAAACCAAAGGCTGAACATTCTCATAAGCGGGCTTCAAGGAGAAGAACTCGAACACAGCCGTCGAATCAATAGCATGCGTGAAGACCGTGACCAGGCGCTTTCACGTGTTACCGAGCTGGAAACATCCGTAAAGTCGGTTGAACGTAACCTGCATGACAGGGACCTCAAGATCGAGGTGCTCGAGCGTTCATTGTCAAATACCTCGGCCGATACGGAGAAGGCTCGCGCTGACGGTGAAACCCGTCTGCGTGACTTGCAGTCGCTATTGGACGACAAAGAGACGTTATTGTGTAGTTTGAAGGAGTCGCTCGCGCTAAAGGAGGGTGCCGAGACAGAAACCCATACGCTCATTACCGCGAAGGATGCAGAAATCAACCTATTAGAAGCACGCGTGAAGAAAGCATATACTGACATTGAAGAGGAACGCCGGGAGCTTTGGGGTCAGGTCGATGCACTGCGACATGCAGGACAGGTATGCATTCGAGAGCATGCTATCTAAATTTCGCGTGCTGACGGTTCTAAAGGAAACGATCGCTTTATACGAAGAGCGATTGAGTACCGCCGAAGCCAAGCGCTATGAGATGGAAGACCTGATTGGGTCTCTCCGGGAGCAACTACGAAGTCAGACTCAAGCACCGTCTCCCACCTCCGCTGCCCGACACTTGTCATCTGCCACACAAATCGAGAATGAAGCTCTGAGGGAGCAAGTCGTTCACCTACAGAAAAAACTTACTATCACAGAGGATATGCTGGAAGAAGTGCGCGTGACAGCGGAGAAGGATGAGGCGACCGTTCGCGAAAGGATGCGCCGCTTTAAAGAGAAAGAAGAGCTCCTGAAGCAACAGGTCGCTGAATGCGAGTCAGAAATTGCTCGGGTTGTCAAGTCGGAAAATAACGCCCGAGCTCGAACGGAAGAAGTTGGGGAAGCGTTGCGCGAGAGTACAGTTGCTCTCGAGAATGCCCAGGTGGAGATCGAAGGACTCCGCGCTGAAATTGCGGTAAGGGGACTTTTAAGGTATTCTGGAGAGTGTACTAATGGAAGTCTTGCAGAATTTGGAAGGCATCGCGAGCCTCTCCTCTGCTGATCCCACAGACAAACTCACCGAGTCCGCTCGGCGATTGACGTCGGAGCATATGCTTTGCTCGGAAGAGATTTCCCGTTTGAAGAGCCAGCTCGCCGAAACTACGAAGGGTGTCAATGGTGTCAAGACGCCTCCTGCGTCCGAACATCTGCAGGAGACCATTGAAGAGTTGTTAGTCGAAAAAGCCAGCGTAAGATACATTTCACGTTCCTGCTACCATTATAGCTGAGTGTGTTCCAGCTCGAAAACATTCAGAGCGACTTGCAAGCGAAGCTCACCGAAGAGACTAAAACTATCGTTGACTTGCGGGAGCGTCTCGACCGTAGCCTCGCAGAGCTTGAATCCACGCGTAAGAAAGCTCATCGTGACACACCTGTGTCCGATAGTCTTCAACAAGCCGGTAAACCGTCTCCGTCATCTACACGACATGAGCCCATCCCAAACTCGGTTCGTGAAGAGCTGGCTGGACTGAAGTAAGTACACCTTGTTCACGTCTTTTCTTTCGTAATTTGCTCATGTTTATGTGAAAGGCACATCGTTCAGGAGTTGCAAAAGGAAACCGCCAATGCAGCCCATCAGAACAAACTTCTAGAATCGGAGAATAAGTTACTCTCGTCTGAAGTCGAGCAACTTCGCAAGGTTAGTCTGCTGACCGCTGGCAACCCAAGATGATCGTTGATGTGGGTTTACAGAGCAAGGAAGCTTTGGAAGACGTAGCGAGCAGCAAACTCCATCGTGAGGAAGCTGGCCCTCAAGAGGATGCCTCCGTACCGTCTGGAGATGCGGTATCTTTGCAAAAAGCAATGCGTGAGATGCGGTCGCGATACGAGGCGAGTAGCGCTCCGTTTCCGATCATGAGCTATCTCACCTGTTGTTGGTTTGTAGATCGACCTCGAGCAGCTGCGGAAGCGCTTGACGGAAGCCGAAGCCAAGAGTGCGAGGGCAGTTCATGATGTACGGTGATAAACGTCCCCCTTGATCGGTTCCGGGCTGATAGTTGATTTTCGGTTCAGCTTAACAAAGAAGTTGGCGAGCTAGAAAGTTTGATCGAGACCAAGGTGAGCCCACAACGTCGCGCCCCTGAATAGTTTAGCCAACAAATTATGTTTTTAGATTTACCGAGAGGTGAGCCTGCTTGTAAGCGGAACGTGGATAACAGCGCTTAAATGGTAACAGGACGAGCTCGAACAAGAAATAGAACAGCTGAAGGAGAAACTCGCACGCAGTGAAAAGAAAAGTTCAAAGCGCGCAAATCAGGCGATGAGTTTACTTTCGGCAGACCTCTTTGGACTCGTTATCAGATGTGAATCAGGGCACTTTAACCGGAGACGTGTGTGAGATTTGTGAACAGCCCGGTCACGACATCTTCACCTGCGATCTGCTACGTGGCAGCGCCGCGCCGGCCCCTGGAGGTAAGGATGCGGCGCCCTCCGAGTTATTCTGTGAGGACTGCGAGAATTACGGACACGTCGCGGTAGATTGCCCTCACTCTATGGATGTCTTTTGAGTCAACAGTGGATTGGATCAGATATACCTTATTGTTGGATGACATGCTTTCGTTCTTTACCTTTACAATGCTATGTACTCGTTCAAGTATACCCGATCTAGTAATCGTAATTGAGGGTTGGAGTGCCGGAATGACGTCATTGAAGCATCATATGTGTATATGCAGTATTTAGGCCTTCGTCGTCGCGGCCAGACGCACAAGGTTAGTACTACTACGAGCATGGAGCCCTATGCCAAAGTCGCTGCTAAAAACGTGCCACCTTATGAGCAACAGGTATACTCTTTACTCTCCTTGTTACCCCCACATTTTGTGATGCTTCACCCTCATTAGCCCCATCCCGATGCTGCGTTGCTTAATACGCCATCATTACTAGGTGGTGCGCCCTTTGATGACACCGCAAAAGCCAACGTGGTCCATCGCGATAGCGAATTTTCAACAAAGTTGACCTCTGATGCAGCCAGCGGACTTTCGCCTCCAAGAGAGGAAAAGGAAGACAATCTTTCCGAAGCCCAGATACCGCGGAGTTGGGAGAAGGTAAAGGATATTGTTCTTCGCCCTTCCGTCGCTGGTGGACTCGTTGGCATTGGTAAATCCGCCTAGGCTCTTAGCACATGCAGGAACCGACTGACGGCCTCCCCAGCGAACATTGGTCTTCTCGCCGGAGCTTCGTACGCATTCTATACGAATCCACGACTCCGCCGCGACACGAAGGCCATAATGTCCACTATAGCGGCCACATTCGCGCTGTTTGGTGCCGAGAGTTATGCTGCTGAAGCGCGCCAGAGCAAACCGGAGAGAAAAGCGGCAAAACGCAAGGCAAGAGAAGAAGGCTCCGCATACAGACGTATAATTGGACACGTGCTGAGATCGGGTGGACTTAGTGGGCTTGTCGGGCTCCGTAAGTCGTTTGTTTCTGTCTATGAGCACAGCGCATCGTCGACCTTTTGGGGACAGTTAATGTCGGCGTCCTGGGCGTTGTGAGTTATTTCGCATACACCAATTGGCAACGTCCACGTTGGGATAGGCGTGTCGTTTCGGCTACTTCTGCCGGCCTCATCGCGCTGTGGGGGACTGAAATGTGAGTATTTGCTATGCTTGGGTACGTATACTAATGAGTCACTATAGCGCTCTATTTTCTGGTGATAACGCTAGGCAATATTTTTATCCGAAATAGTGATGTCTCTTGTAGGCATAGAACCGGTCTCGTCTATAAATTCGTTTAGACTGTTGAAAATGGCTTTGGCCATAAAACAATACTGCAGCCCATTGTGAAGTCGAAGTCCGAATAGCTAATGACACATCTTAGGTATTAAGTTCTCACGATCGTTCGCGGTTGAAGAATCGCGTACACCGTGGCCCGCGCCATAAGTTGGTCAGTTCACGAGAAAATCATGTCTTCCGACCTCTCCTCCCTTTTAGCTTCGTCGAAAGCCCTTACATCCCATCTGAAGCTTCAGGATCTTCCCAATGTCTCTCTGTCTTTAGACCAGATCGAGGCACAGTCACGAAGGCTTCTCCCAAGACAGCCAGGAGCACCAACAGACGCAGGTCGCGCGTAAGCCATGTACAGAGCAACCACGAGTAATCATTAATGTACCTTCCAAAGAAATTACCTGCTAGCACAAGCCCATATTGACGTGCCAGCTCTTGCAAACTCCATCGCACACCTTAATACTTCTGCCACATTCTTACCACTTCAACCTCTGCAGGACACCGATATTTCAGGTTATCTGCGACATGCACACGAACAAAATGTTATATCCACAATCGAAGAAGCACGAAGAGAGACCCAGGAAGAGTTCTATCGCGTTCTAGAGGACCGAGGAAGACGCGAGTGGGATGCCCGTAAGAAGCGGGTTTTTGAGGAATTAGGTGGCCGGCTAGGTGGAGATAATGGAGCAATGGTGCTAACAGGCAAGCCGCCGCAAAGTAGAAGTGCACTCACGGTGCGTGGCACTTGCACTGTTTACTTATCTTTTTGACCTCCTTGCAGCTGAGTGCCGCTCCGAGTCCCAGCTTGCAAATGCAGGGAAAGATGATGGCATATGACCGTGTCGTGGTTGAATTGAATGCAGCTCGGATACGCGGCACATCGTTTCCAGTCATCCACGCGTTTATCCAGGCGGCACTTTCTCTTAACCCCGATGTGCGTGCCCTCCTGATGCCAGCTAGTCTCTTCTATTCATCCGTCATACCCCAGCGGACGCATCAGGTCATACAACTATTTCATATTCTTGCGAAAATTACCGGTGAACCTCCTGGAACTCCACCACTCGCGCATGCGGGTGCGCATATACTGAACACACCCCTCATGGAGCGTCGCCATGCTCGTGCATACCTCGGCGATCCTGCGTCAAGAGAAGCTGTCGAGTTGAGAAAGCAAATCGCTTCTGGTGCCCGTGCAGCCCTCGAAGAGCAGTATCTCGACGTGCTTGAACGCACACTCCAAGCGCGCCCACTTCAGGCGCAACTTGGTGGCGATCCGACCATTGCGAATCGCGTACGCGCTTTCCTACTAGTGCGGTATTACCGTGGGGGAGAGTGGCAGGACCGCATCGAGGTGCGCTAGTGCTAATTGTTTTGAAGGCCAGCGCTAACAACCCAGGCAGTTGGTTGCAGCCCAGCCATTATGGGCCAAACTATTTTATCTCGTACGCACGGGACATGCGAGAGAAGCTCTCGACGAGGCGTTTGCACACCGGCAGGCTATTGAGCATCGCGAGGATAGCTTCGTCGCTCACTTCCGCGTCTGGGTGGAGTCTCCCGATCGTCGGTGGGTTGTTTTCCCATCTTCTGCCTGCGCTTGTCTAAGTCCAAATATATGTAGTCTACCAAAACCTCATCGAGACCATATCCAGGCCATTTATAATGCGCACATGTTGCATTCGACGAGTGTTGATCCGTTCAAGCTCGCCCTCTACAAACTCATGGGCAAGTTGGACCCGACAAAACGCACCGTACCGCTCGTTACTGCAACAACTGAAGATTGGCTCTGGTTCCAACTCGCAATGGCATGTCCTTTCTTTGCTGAGCTTTATTGAGCCTAACGAACTTGCACAGGTCGACGAGGAGGAAAATGGTGGTTTGCGTGGGCTTGCGGACGTATTACTCAATTATGGTGAACGCCATTTCGAGGGCGCGTCCGGCCCAAAGGGGGCCCGAACCGGGTTGTGGGCTGCTGTACTCCTCACCTGTGGCGAGTTTGAAAGAGCAAGTGATTTTGGTTGTGTGTCTGTATCGTGTTAATATCCAAGTTACTTAGGCTGTTGCCGCACTTTGGGAACACCCAGAGACGGATGTCGAAGCCCTTCATCTGGCTATTGCCCTGGGTTACCATGGTCTGTTGCGTGCTCCTTCGCGGACTGAGTCATCAGACATAACACCTTGTAAGTGGTGATTGCTAAATAAGTATTATCTTTAACACAACCGATGCAGTGTCTCTTTCCTCGAGTAGTCCACCTGCACTCAGTCTCACCACACTGATATGGCGATACGTGCGCCAGTTTGTGCGGTTGGACGCCAAAGAGGCCTTGCAGTATGTGTATACAGTCACCTTAGGTGCAGACCAGCCAGGAGGAATAGGCAAAGAGCAGCTCGAACTCGCTTGGGATCTTGTGCGACGCGTCATTGTACTTGCCAATGCTGGTCCTGCATGGGACGAACTTGTTGGCGGTTTCCGGACCGACGGAATACGCTTTGTATCTCTATTCTCTTTGTCCAGTATTTGTACTAGATGCTTACTGTGTGCAGACAGGTGTTATCGAGCAAGCGGCACCGTTGCTCAAGTTGAATGATGCTCGTGAACTCAATGCTGAAATCTTCGTGCCTGCCGCCCGACAGGCCGAGGAGAGTGATTGCGTCCTGCAGGCAATTAAACTCTACAATCTTGCAGGAGAGTACACCACCGTCGTTAGCAGCCTTGCGACCGCACTTGGTACAACGCTGGCCGCTCCTGGCGGTGGAGGGGAGCGCGCACGCTCACTTGAAGGAGCTGCAAGCGACATAATTCGACACTATGAACGGACGGGCCGCGCCCCTGGTCGTGCCAGGGACGCTGTTGTCAAGCTGCTGCGTGTAAGGGAGGCGCTTGATGCAAAGGCCGAGGGAAGACTTGATCGAGCATTGGAGGTACGTAGTCACCCAGTGGCCTTCCCGCGCGTGTTGACGATGAGAGCAGATCATTGAGTCGACAGACCTCGTCCCGCTAGATGGCGACGTAGCGAAGATCAATCGCCGAGCGGAGGAATTCAAGGATTTACACGACGCACTGCAACGCAACTTGCAAACATACCTTCCACTCGCGATGGATGCCATCGCCGGCGTCTACCAGAAGGTCAAGGCATCGAACGTACCCGATGCGAGCAGGCAAATGGTATGTAGACGATTCCTATATATCCTTGCAGTGATTTTGACCTCTTGGAATAGACACTCGTAGCGCTGAGGAAAAAATCGCGTTCTTTGATGGTGTTTGCCGGTATGCTACGCTATCGCCTATCGCCTGATGTGTATTCGTACCTTGCGCGGTTGGACGTAGAGGTCGCATTATGAGTGTCATTCTGTAAAGCAAAACTAGTCGTCGTCGTACTTGTCGGCGCTTGCCCAATTTGAATCTCCGACGACGCGTCGCGTCAAAGGGGTCACAAGTACACTCCTGATCACTCTGTTCTCGCCTTTCTTCTGTACTGTCTATAACCCAACAATATGTACATCAAGACACTAACGATTCAGGGTTTCAAGTCGTGTGAGCCCTGTCGTGCTGCCAACACGCGAAAAGCTGACCTTAACAGACAGAGACCAGACACAAATAGAACCGTTCTCGCCAAGACATAATGTCGTTGTAGGACGAAATGGGTCTGGAAAGAGCAACTTTTTTGCAGGTCTGTGGAGGGTCTTTGGATGTTCATCTGCCGCTGACGCCTGGCCATGAAAGCAATTCGGTTTGTGCTTTCGGACGCGTATACATCAATGTCCCGTGAAGAGCGCCAGGCGCTCCTCCACGAAGGTGTCTCAACCACAACAACACTTTCTGCCTATGGTTTGTTTTTCTGCGTTACTGGGCCGACCGTGCTTCTCAACCCCGGCTGCAGTTGAAATAGTATTCGACAACTCTGACAACCGCTTTCCAACTGGCCGTGATGAGGTTGTTCTGCGTCGCACCATCGGACTCAAGAAAGACGAATACAGTCTTGATAAAAAGAGCGCCAGCAAAGCGGATGTCATGAACCTTCTTGAGAGTGCTGGTTTCAGTAAGGCTAACCCATATTATATCGTTCCTCAAGGCCGCGTGAGTTTATTTATTCGACAGACGTCCCCGCATAGCTGAACTTCTACAGATAACCACACTTACAAATGCGAAGGATCACGAACGCCTTGCTTTGCTGAAAGAGGTTGCGGGAACGAAAGTTTACGAGCAAAGACGCGCCGAGTCTCTGCGGATCATGGCCGAGACCGAAGGAAAGAAGTCTAAGATTGTCGAGCTACTCGACTTCATTGAGACTCGCCTGGGAGAACTCGAAGAAGAGAAGGAAGAATTGAAAGAGTTCCAGGAGAAGGATAAAGAAAAGCGCTGTCTCGAATACGCGCTGTACCAACGGGAACTCGAGGAGGTCGCCGAAGCTCTGGAAGAAATTGAAGAGGAAAGAAAGAGGGAGCTCCATGGGGCGAACCAGCGCCGTGAACAGTTTTCCGATCGTGAGCAACAAATCCAGGTATGCTCTCTCCACCCGTTTCCTCTCCTATTGACACCATGAATTCTCACCTCCCTCAGACATTGGAGAACCAAATATCTACGGCGAAACACGAACTCTCAACCCTTCAATTGACGAAGCGTGGAGCTCAGGGGGAATTGTCCGATCTCACCCGCTCGCAAAAGGAACTTGAACTTCGTATTGCCGACCTGCGAGCGGCCGATGCGCGTGCTGGCGGCCAGCGTGATGCCATCGAAAGCGAACTAGCTGACGTCGAGGCTCAGGTAGCACAAAAAGAGGCGGCACTGGCCGCCTTACTTCCACGATGGGAGGCCCACCGCGTGACCGAGTCTGAGCAACGGCAGGCGCTCGACGAGGCAAACGGAAAATTGTCCGCACTTTATTCGAAGAAGGGCAGACTAGAGCGCTTCCGCACTCGTGCAGAACGCGATCAGTACTTGCGCAGCGAACTCGCCGCTCTAGAATCCCACCGGACGGCTCAGGGCGATGCTTTGAAAGCCTCGAATGTGGAGCTGCAAGCCGCGCTTGCATCACGCGAGCAGCTGGATGAGCGTGTAGCAGAAGTCACACAACGTGGCGAAGATAGTCGTGGCCGGGCAAAGGACTTGGGCGAGGAGCTCGCGACACTTGCAGACCAGCGTAGCGAGTGGGTCGAGCGGCGCAAGGACCTCTGGCGAGAGGACGCAAAGCTCGACTCGACAAGGAACCGTGCGGCAGATGAGCTGAGATCGGCGGAAAGGACCCTGGCGAGCATGATGGACAAGGTAAGCAGTTAAGGGCACAGCCCGGCCAATTCTGATTGCGTAAATAGGAGACCGGCACCGGGTTACGTGCTGTAGACTCTATCGCCGAACGCTTGAACTTGGATGGAGTTTATGGCCCCCTTTACCGGCTCTTTGAAATCACGGACACAAAGTTTAACACTGCTGTTGAACTGACGGCAGGGAACAGGTGAGGCGCGAGGTGTAATGTTACTTCTGCACAACTCACATCTGTCTCAGTTTGTTCCACGTCGTTGTCGACACAGACCACACGGCATCCAAAGTTCTTGAGGTGATGCTACGCGAGAGGATTGGCCGCGTTACATTCATGCCACTCAACCGTCTTAAACCCAAAAATCCTGTCCCACCGAACGCCGATGATGCAATTCCTCTTTTAGAAAAGCTTCGCTACGACCCGGCACATGCTAAGGCGTTTCAGCAAGTTTTCGGTAAAACATGTGTTTGTCGCGACCTTACAGTTGCTGCGGCATATGTGAAGAGTCACGGAATCAACACAATCACTCTCGATGGCGATAAAGTTGATCGCAAAGGCGCACTCACTGGTGGGTACCACGATATCAGGCGCTCGCGACTCGAAGCCGTCAAGAATGTGGCGACCTGGCGTTCCAGGGTCGCTACCGAAGACGCTCGCTCACGAGAGGTCAAAACTGAGACTCTCAAGCTTGACCAGGAGATCACTCGAGTGAGTGGTCGCATACAAGTATTAAGCAGTCAGCAGAAGGTGGCGCGTGAAACCCGCGAGGGTATTAGCGCTGAAATAATGGTCATTCAAAGAGAGAAGGAACGTATTGAAGGGAGGATTTCAAAGCTGGAGGAGGATGTCCAAGAACTTGGCGGTGAGCTGCGTGCTCTGGATGCACGTGTCGAGGCCTACAGGTCCGAGCTGTCAAGTCCGATGGTCCAGGAATTAAGTGCAGAGGAGAGGGATTACATCGATGAGCTCAGCAGGGACGTCGAAGCCCGGCAGAAGTTACTGGTTGAAATGGGAAAGACAAAGACTGAGGTTCGCATCCCACTCCTTTCCAGGACCCTGAATTGACGAAGGTAACTATCAGCTGGCTAGGGGCAAAAATATTATTCAGATCGAACTGAATGAGAGCTTACGTCGGCGACGAGATGAGTTACGTTCACAGATCGAAGGGCTGGGTGTGGCCGAGGCAGGTGATGCCAGCGCCGCAGAAGATCTGACTGTCCGAACACATGAAATGAGCTCCATTAATAATGCCATCAACACATTGACAAAGAAGGTTCAAGGTACGTGCTCCCTCAATGCACCTGTAGTGTGATTATAGTCCGGCATAATAGAAATGGAGAGAGGAGTCGATAGGCTCATGCACGATCTCCAGGAGCACCGCAGTAGCCTAGAAACGATGCAGAATCAGCAGGCAGAAGACAGCCGTAGCATGGCAAAACAACAGAAAAGCACAGAGCGTTATCTTGCCAAAAAGAATCTTCTTGTGAACAAAAAGGACGAGTCCAACCGCAATATCCGCGATCTTGGTGTGCTTCCAGAGGAAGCTTTTGAGAAGTACATCAATGAGAAGTCGGACAGGGTAAGCTCTGTTGTGGGACGCGTGCAGGGCAGGTAATAATAGGTCCACTTAGCTGGTCAAGAAATTGCACGCTGTGAACGAAGGCCTCAAGAAATTCGCGCACGTAAATAAGAAAGCTTTCGAACAATACAACAATTTTACCAAGCAAAGGGATCAACTGCTGAAGCGACGCGAAGACCTGGAAACGTCTGGAGAGTCAATTGAACAACTTGTCGAAGTCCTAGATCAGCGTAAGGACGAAGCAATTGAACGGACCTTCAAGCAGGTGGCCAAGAACTTTGAAGAGGTTTTCGAGACTCTGGTCCCCGCAGGCAAGGGGAAGCTCATCATTCAGAGGCGGGTGGATCAGGTAAGTAATTGCCCTACAAATTACTCATCCTCATCCATGTGCTGTGGCACATCAGGACGACGACGAAGCCGACGAAGCCGACGACACTCAACAGCGGAGTGTTGACAATTACACCGGGGTGGCCATCAAGGTGCGCACGGTCGCCCCTGTAATGCTTTGTGTCTTAGTGTCGCAAAGGTTTCGTTCAACTCCAAAGTAGATGAGGGTCTGCGCATTCAGCAACTCTCTGGTGGCCAGAAGTCATTGGTTGCCTTAGCTCTTGGCACGTACTGCATAAGTTGCTCTATGTCGCGGTCTTACATTAAAAAAAAATAGTCTTCGCCATTCAAAAGTGTGACCCGGCTCCATTCTATCTGTTTGATGAGGTACGTCGGAATTCAGATCTCTTCAGATCATTCCACTGATCATTGTTCCTTGTAGATCGATGCAAATTTAGATGCTCAGTACCGGACTGCTGTCGCTGGTGAGTGCGAGTCAGACAAGTATTTGTCTTCCTTCCCATGAACGCTGAAACACGCCAAGCAATGATACATTCGCTGGCTTCGTCGGGCCAATTTATCACGACAACATTTCGGCCAGAGATGCTCGTGTCGGCGGACAAATTCTACGGTGTTCTTTTCAATAACCAGAAAATCAGCTCTATTCGCAGCATCAAGAAGGAAGAAGCAATGGAATTTGTAGATCAGGTACGTTCGATAACGAAGCATTTATCGATGGACCTGACATGCGAAGCGCACGCAGGAGGCACAGGCGCAGTGATATCACGAACACGAGTTAAATCATACAATCATCGTATTATCATACATCCGTACAATAGATAAATTCTCATCGTTTACCGACATACATGGTGGACTTCAAACATTGCTTGCGTCTTGCTTGTGTCACTCTATCGTGATTTGTCGCCATTTTTACTTATGCCTCTCCTTGGATATCTATATCAAGTGTTACCACCCAAAGTGCACGCGAATGACTTTTTATTTCTATTTTCTTTCAAGTACTACTATCCAATTCCAGCGCGGAAGTACGGTCCCGCACGCCCTTCAAGAACCGAATCAAGTCGGTCCCTCCCGTACCGCGTAGTAGGGTCGGGTTCGACGCTTCGTTTGCGGGACCGACTTTTACCTCCCCCGTGGCCACCCTTGCTTGCACGGTGAGGGCAGCCACGCCGGAAGGGGGAGGCGGGCGGTGCGACGGGCCGACGATATACAGCGTGACGATACGTAGGTGCGCGTCGCGGAGGTTGCGAAGCCCTGCGAGCGCGGCGTTGTACGCATCCGTAAGTGCCGTGTCTCCTGTGCGCTCCACGGCCGCGCGCAGCGGGCGCGGGGCAGCGGCGAGATGGCGTAAGAAGTTGCGATGATGGCGTGGCATGTAGGCACGCATGCGCACAAGGAACGGCGCTTTCTGTGGGACATGAGCGGACGCTGTCGCCCCGCTGGTGGGAGCGAGCTCTAAGGTAGGGAACGAGGTAGAGGTGTGGTCGACGCCGAGGAACGCGTCGAGTGCGTGAATGAGCGCGCTCTGCGCTGCGCTCGGGCCAGAGAGCTCATCAGGGAAGGCGAGCTCCGGGTGTGCATCGAGGCCGTCGAAGAACCATTTGCGCGTGCCAGAGTCGGCGCCATTGAACCAGGGGCGGATGGAATGGTAGAAGACGTCAGGATCGCAGCCATCACGCACGGTAAGGAGGATGCGCGTGAGGTCATCGAGGACGCGGGCGAGGCTGTGGAGATAACGCGTGATGCGGCGAGCGGCGAGCGCGTCGCCAACGAAGAGCTCGTCCATTGTCGCGCGCATGATCTCGAGCGCATCAACGCCGCGCAGCTCAATTCGTGCGCTGGTGAGATAGAACTCTTCCTCGTCGCGCGTGCCCGTAAACAACGTGAGAGAGCGCAAGTTGTCGAGCGTCGGGATTGGCTCCTCCGACGGAACTTTGAGGGCCCAATTGTAGAGTACGTCGTCCGAGTAGGTGATCACGGGGGGGAGTTGTAGCTGCGCACAAACTTCCAGAAGAGGGACAGTGATAGGCGCGGGAACCCGGATCTCAGAATCAGGCGGCAGGGAGTGTATATAGAAGTGCATGATCCATGCCAGTACTTGATGAGCACGGCGCAGAAACAGCTCCGAAGGGCACAAGTCGACCGTTGGGAGAACGTGAGACTAAGGACGGTGGAAACGTGTTGTCGTCAACGAAGTTACTCGAGTCGCGGGGACGGATACGTACTTGCCGGACACGAACTCGCCATGATTCGGACTGAATCACTTCCTCATCTGTGATGTTGTATTTGTTACCAAGTTGTAGATGATGTGCCTGCGCATCGTCAAGTAATTGTTCCCAAGGCTCCCATTGCGTAGGAAGTCGAGCAAGTGGAGGGTCGGGCGGCATGAACCCCGTGCGAGTGTCGACATCAAAATCATGCGCAGCAAGGGTAGTGGTGTCGACAACGCCTGCAGGTAGGCCTACGAGGACGCCAGGACGTGGTAGCGCGAGGAAATGGTTAGGAGAAAGGTGGGCCATGGAGGCAATAGTAAGAGGACCGAGAAAAAATAAAGAAATACTATATATGATAGAAATAACCAGAGATTTGGGGAATGAATACGTATGGAAATGGGAGGACGGTAATTCCGATGAAGCGAAAGCGATGAAAAGATTATGGAGGATAATTTTAAGCCAAGCCAAGCCGATCAGAGGCTTAATCATTTCCTCATCCCGGCCCGCGAGTTGCCGTAATCACACGCGGGATCGATGGGAACGTCCAAGTCTGGCTCGCAGGTTGGTCCAACCGCCCAGCCCAAGTAAAGTCCCGTTTGCGGGAAGTAGAGTGGGAGAGGTATACCTGTACCTTCACTCTGAACGAACAAACTCTTTACACGATGGTCGCAATCATCCAAGAGGCCCGATTTTTGGTATCCTTGTTTTCACACTCAGAGTCGGCTCGCCGCTCGTATGTTTGTGAAGTTCAATGTTCAAGCCAGTAGTCTACCCCAGCCACCGACAACCGCGGGTATTTATTGACTCCTGTAAGCCAGGCGAAATCCCAGCTGCTAGAAGTGATTCAACAAGTAGCGTGTGATGGCAGCGCAAATGACGGTTCGGGATTCAAGGTTCAGACGTTCGAGGATGAGAACCGTGTGGTGGACCAAAGAGATCAGAGCTTTGCGGAATACTGATGTCATCCCAAGAGTTGCGAGTGTGACCGACACTGTATGGCTGGCTAAAGGGTGGGGTGTCGGTCGGGGCGCGACAATGCGTCGAGAACCGTTCACGTGCGGTGGTTGCCATCGGCCCGGGCCAAGCAGACCCCACCAATTGTTCCGCTCTGGGGGGGGAAACTCGGACATACTCTCTCTCTTGTCCTTCAATCTCCATCCTCTAGATGAATTACTTATGGGGCGCCGTCAATGCGATCAGTGCACCATACCAGTATTACAAGGACATTAATCCAGCAACACTTACCGGGGCTATCGACGTCATCGTTGTACGGAGGCTTGGGCTCAATGGCACCATGGAGTTCGTCTCCTCTCCATTTCACGTCCGATTCGGAAAGTGGCAGGTGCTTCGACCAAATGAGAAAAAGGTGTGTGCCCATGCTTAAGCGAGGACTATTCACATATCTCTGTCCACTCCTCAGGTGGACATAGCCGTTAATGGAAATGCTGTGCCGTTCAGCATGAAGATCGGAGAGGCAGGGGAGGCCTTCTTTATTTTTGAGACAGAGGGCGATGTTCCGGATGATCTTATAACCTCGCCCCTTCTCGAACCAACTCAGCCCGGTTCTCTTGAGCCACCATCGCAGGAAGACATTGGGAGATTCGGCACGAGAGAAAGGGAGGGCCTCACTAATGACGGGCAAGAACCCGATTTCCTCGATCTTGATGCGCCATCCACCTCACCTCCGAGGACGGTTTCAAAGTCGCCGATCTCCTCTAGCGTATCAGTCTCTTCAATGGACACCTCGTCACAACCCGGGAGGACCTCATCCGACTCTATCAACACAGTTCCTACTTCTGTCGAAGCGGAGGAAGAGGGGCTACCGAAAACACATGGCAATTTCCAAGTTACTCGTGACGTCGCCCATTCGGCGATGGTAGAACACGGGAACCGTTTCACGGAGAAGATACCTGATCCAGGCGAGTTGGGTGATGAAGCGTCCGCTAGGGCTGGTATATTTGGGTCAACAGGAGGTGTGCAGTATTCTTGCTTTGTCACTAACTTACATTGATGTCGCCTACGAGCCTTAGCGAATGCGCAGGCTTACCACCTCAGGGAGGAGACTTTAAACGCTCATGGGGAGAGTGAGCAACAAGGCAGTGCGTGTCTGTCCTTCTAGAAATTCGGTCTCTCCCTAATTCTTCACCAGTAGCGCCGCGTCAGTCGCCTTTGAAGGATACTGTTTTAATATCTGACCCACCTCTTCCAACAGCTGGCGTCCCACCGACCTCCCGCGAACCTATACCCTTTCCGAGCCTGCGTCCAGATATCCCAAACCGCTCTTCTGCACCTCTCCCGTCAACTTCTACTCCAACAGATGATTACTCTTGGGAATGGGGCGGATTTCCTCAACGCTCACCGATTGGCATGCAATACCCACCACCGGCCCTGCTCAAGACATTGGACGGTACCCTGGTCGATGACCTCACCGCAGCTAGTAAACACGACGAGTTTCATCGTAGCAAAAGCCTCCCTCCCGAGTTTGAGCTAGATTTCTCAGATGAGCCGCCTTCCACGTCACCGGCGGAGGCCGAACAAATCCGCGGGTTGGAACCGTTATCAGATGTCGAGACCGATTTTAGTCACGGTCCAAGTTCGCCGAGTCAAGAGTACAGGTCATGGGTCCGCTGGTGGCGCCGTGATCGCAGACTGCCCAGTGGTGTCGATATACGCGGTGAGCGCTCACATTTAAAGAATACGGCGAGCACACCGTTGCCAAGTGTCAGTTACGTTCTGTGATCTTACTTGCAGCCACAAAGCTGATCGTTGGAACATAAACAGGAGATGCAAAGGGCTTCAACCGTTGATGTGCCAACTCTAGATGAGGCCACGCGCAGTTCGTCTGCCATCTTGCGGCCTACTTTATCAGAATCTCTTGCTAGAGGCACATCACCGCCTTCTCAAGGGAAACAAAATGACTCGAAAGTACGGTATGCGAAGTCTCTGAGACTCACATCAGAACAGTTGGTGAGTCTATGAAGTTATCTTGAGCTCATGGCCTACGTTACATCACAGCAAGCGCTTGACCTACGGCCAGGAGCAAATACAATTACCTTTTCACTAGCCTCTTCGGGCGTGGTTGCGTGCGCTGCCCGCATTTTCTTGTGGGAACATACAGACAGTGTAGTAGTGTCTGACATTGATGGAACGATTACAAAGTGTGTCTCATGGTCTTCTTTTGCGAAGGTGGGCTGACACAGTGGCAGGTCGGACGCGCTAGGGCACATGTTCACCCTGATCGGGCGTGATTGGACCCACCTTGGTGTTGCCAAATTGTACACCGACATCTACAAGAACGGCTATAAGATCATGTATCTCACGTCTCGTGCTATTGGTCAAGCAGATTCCACGCGCTACTACCTGCAGGGTATCAAACAGAACGACTATCAGCTACCCGAGGGACCTGTCATCATGAGCCCAGATCGCCTGATGGCCTCACTACATAGGTGAGTTGTTCAAGCGGATAACGATATGGTACCGATTGACACGTACGGTCCCGAATACCGCAGGGAAGTAATAATGCGTAAGCCCGAGGTATTCAAAATGGCCTGCCTCCGTGATATCCAGAGGCTGTTTGGTCCTGCAACACCCCACCCATTCTATGCAGGTTTCGGCAACCGCATCACCGATGCGTTATCATATCGTAGCGTGAACATTCCGAGTTCACGAATATTCACAATCGATTCGCTTGGTGAGGTAAAGATGGAGTTACTTGACCTCGTTGGGCACAAGTCC
The DNA here is from genome assembly GCA_021527035.1 of Lactarius vividus. NCBI lineage: Eukaryota > Fungi > Basidiomycota > Agaricomycetes > Russulales > Russulaceae > Lactarius > Lactarius vividus. The sequence continues at coordinate 429,849 of JAKELG010000019.1, read as the reverse complement.
GAGTAAGTGTCACAGACTAAATCCACTTTCCAACTGATCTGAGTTACTTCTAGATCTGTGCGGAGTTACATTCACATGACGGACCTTGTTGACCAAATGTTTCCACCTATCACCCACAAGTGGGACAACGAATTTACTGCCAGCAATTATTGGAAAACACCACTCACGGAGTTTCCTCTACCAGACCTAGCTCCACCGTCCCCAGCATTGAGCGCACGCTCCGACACGTCTAATAAAAGCGCCTTCGCGCGCCTCCGCAATTTCAGCTTGCGTAGTACGAGTAGTAGCCGTTCGCGTTCGTTCGCGCTGTCACCGCCGCTTGCGGATGCCAGGCGTGGGCGTGACATGGACAGTACAGGCGCACATAGCCACCAACGACAGCTGTCAAGTATCGAACGAGTCAGTAACGTGTTGGCCAATCTTACTAGTCGCAGTGTTAGTCCAGGCACGCCATCATCCTATGAATCGGAATCCGAAGGGGACGATGATTCACACGGCGCTTCCGACGTTCCCGGCCGCCATCGTCGTTCGAGGAAACGCAGCACCAGAAGTATGCCTGGATCGTTGCCCGGATCTCCACCTTCATCAGATGATGAAGACCTCGAGTTTGGGGTGACCGACAAGGGTGTACTTGATGACACGGCATCAGGACAGATGGTAGACATGGCAGAGCAGGAATTCGATGAAGACCTATTTGCGACCATCAGCAAAATGGCGCACTATTAGGGTCATTACCACATTTTGTATATTCTTCTTGAAAACCTTGAGCCATTTTTTACAGTAGAGTACATGATAGTAATAGCTTAACTAATACAGTCTCCACGTGGCTGGTTCGTCCGACGACTTGTCTCAGACTCCCTTTTGTCCACAACCACCCAACCGCCGGTTTAGAATTATACTTCGGTTGCTCAGTGGTGTAAATATTTTTAAACGACAACAACCACCATGGCAGATGTACCGACATTAAGCATCACCCTTCTAGGAGCCGGCCAAGAGGTTGGACGGTCATGCTGTGTTCTTCAATACAGAGATATAACGATCGTCTTGGATGCTGGTGTACATCCCGCCCATACTGGCATGGCATCGTTGCCCTTTATTGACGAATTAGACTGGAGCACAGTGGATGCCATACTCGTAACGCAGTGCGCTCCATTCCTCCCTTCCTTATTCGAGTTGGCTGTCTTCAACACGCGTTCAGTTTCCATCTAGATCATGCGGCAGCATTGACATATATCACTGAGAAAGTGCGTGTGATAGCGAGATGGATATGCAGAACTCTGACTCATCGCATACAGACCAACTTTCGAGAAGGTAAAGGCAAAGTTTACATGACCCACCCAACGAAAGCACTCCACAAGTTTATGATGCAGGACTTTGTCCGGATGAGGTGTGAATCATCGGCCTGCCCCTCTGCCGAGCGCTCACATCTGTTCAGCAATTCGTCAACCGATGCGCTAATCTCACCTCTTGATCTCTCAATGTCTATCTCTTCCATCATCCCTGTCTCTGTTCACCAGTTGATCACTCCCTGCCCTGGCGTTACCTTCACACCATACCACGCAGGCCACGTTCTAGGCGCCTGTATGTACATGATCGATATAGCTGGCCTTAAGGTCCTCTATACGGGCGATTACTCCCGCGAGGAGGATCGTCACCTGGTCAAGGCCGAGGTACCGCCCATACGCCCAGACGTGCTCATTGTGGAGAGTACGTATGGTGTACAAAGCCTGGAAGGACGCGAGGAAAAGGAATTGCGCTTCACGAACCTGGTACACTCGATTATACGTCGCGGAGGACACGTGTTACTACCTACATTTGCTCTGGGGCGCGCACAAGAGCTTTTGCTAATTCTTGACGAGTACTGGAAGAAGCACCCTGACTTGCATAACGTTCCTATCTACTATGCGTCCAGCCTTGCTCGCAAGTGCATGGCTGTTTACCAAACGTATATTCATACTATGAATTCTAACATCCGAACGAGGTTCGCAAGGAGGGACAATCCGTTTGTTTTCAAGTACGTCTTTGTATTCCCTCTATTTTTACCTTACTTTAGTCTCGCATCTACCCAGGCACATCTCGAATGTACCACAAGCGCGCGGTTGGGAGCGCAAGATAGCCGAGGGACCTCCCTGTGTCGTTCTTGCCAGTCCTGGAATGTTGCAACCCGGGACAAGTAGAGAACTTTTTGAACTTTGGGCTCCCGACCCTCGAAACGGCCTCATTGTTACAGGTTATTCCGTTGAGGGTACACTAGCTCGGGTGAGTCTCACCTCTTTTTTGCGACCCACAGGTGGTACGGCGCTGGACGTTGTGTTATCTCTTGGGTGTGTATGTACGAACCAATGGACGTTATTCTCCCATCACGTGTGATCTTTGAGTCTTTCACGTCTTCAAGGAAAGCCATACTTTTGAGAACATCGCTGATATCCTCTCGCAAATAGGACATCATGAATGAACCGGAAGAAGTTACTGGAGTGAAGGGCAATACCATCCCACGCAAACTTTCCGTGGACTACATCTCCTTTAGCGCACATGTCGACTACTCCCAAAACTCAGAGTTCATCGACATGATCAAGGCTCCTCACATTGTGCGTTTTTCTGACCCTTCTCGTTACCCTTCTAGACATACATCCTAGGTTCTCGTGCACGGTGAACAAACGGCTATGGGCCGTCTAAGGGCCGCCTTACAAGCCAAATACAAGAACCGAGACGAAGATATCAAGGTCCACTCGCCTCGTAACCTCGAGACGTTGAATCTCACCTTCCGCCCCGAACGAGTAGCCAAAGTGATCGGCGGTTTAGCCTCGAAACCACCCCAGACAAACGACGTTCTCTCTGGCTTGCTTGTGTCCAAAGATTACTCGTATACATTGTTGGACCCCCGTGATCTGAGAGACTTTGCGGGGCTTTCGACGTGTGTTGTGACCCAACGCCAAAAGGTTGCGCTCGGGGTCGGATGGGATCTAGTGAGATGGCATTTGGAAGGTATGTATGGCCGTATCGAAGAAGGACTGGACAAGGATGGAAACCTGACGATGCGGGTGAGTTTTCCTTGTATTGAAGATGCAACGGTGGAGTTGACCTCGTACTCCGATCAGGTAATGAATGCGGTGGACGTGAAACAGACGGCCCCGCATGAGCTTATATTGGAGTGGGATTCGAGCGCAGCGAACGATATGATTGCCGATTCAACGCTGGCCGTAATCACAGAGATCGACAAGAGTCCAGCATCCGCAAAAGGTGTGATTTCCAGGGGTGTTTACACATGTTAGATTTGACCTTGGATATTCAGTGACATCTGGGCAAAGTCACCGACATGAGCACGAGCACCACCCACATTCGGACCATGACTATAAGCACAACCCAATGGTACGCATTCAGCGATTGGGCAGGTTCCTTGAAGCACATTTTGGCGACGTTGAATACCACATACCGGACGAGGATATGGATACCGAGCAAGAACCAACAACTCCTGGCGAACCTTCATTCTTAATTCAATTAGATGATGCCGAAGCTCGAATCAACTTGCTCTCCATGGTAACTTTGCCCCATAACTCGCTTGTTTTTTTACTGATAAATATGTACAGACGGTTGATAGCAGCAGCGACGCGTTACGAAGGCGTGTCGAGGCTGTCCTCGAGATGGCCGCGTCGACAGTGAGCTCACTGAGCGAGTCTTTCGCATCTGGTGCACCTGAGGAATTCTCGAATCACGAAGCGAAAAGTGCGGCTTCGCCGAGGGACAAAATGGGAGAACAAGAGGAGAATGTTCCCAGGTAGACAGACAGCGGCAGATGGTACATTACACGCTATACTCTTATAGTAAATTCAAATCAAAAAAAACCCGGCAAGTGCCACCAACTGAAGAGAAGAATGCCGCCCGCGGGACTGCTCGACGGGATTGCGAGCAGCCGCGCCGTTGTTCTCTTCGTTTTGAATTACCAGCCCCTTCGTTGCGCCGCGGGCGTCCAATGTTTCGTAGCCCCACGTCTTCGCCGCGCTCTCCAGTACCACCGTCCTCCTTTCCATCGGGACTTCATCCAACCAGAGATGACCGCAGTCGCAACCGTGTCGAAGCCAACACGAGACGCACCTCCCGCGTCGACATGAACTTCGAGCAAGCCTTGCAAGCCAGTGGGACCGTCGTTATTAAAGAAGGGATTGATGTTGATACTTTGGGCCAAGACTTAACACCTCTTTCCTCACCTCCCACAAGCTCGTCTCGACCGCACAGCATGATTCACTCGACGACCACCCCCGTCGTGGCTCCTCCCTCATCTACACAATTCAAGACGTCACCCACGTCACCCGCCTCACGACCTCCTGCTTCTGCCTCGACATCCGCATCTTCTTCATCTAACGACCTTTTTTATGACGCCGAAGACCCAGACTATCAAACTAGGCGCCGCTCTTTGTACAGGTCTCAGGGTACCGCAAGTAGCCCGGATCTTGCCACCCTTGTCCGCAAGGCGAAACAGCGAGGAAGTATACTCCCGACCGGCAGGGACAGGCGCCAAGAGCCCGCGCCCCCCTTACCCCAGGGTCCACACGCACCCTCAGACCTTTCCGCTCGATTCCGCAACACGTCCTCTACCGCCTCCTCTGGATATTCTGTCCCAATTGTCTCATCCCCTCCCATGCCAAAAGGCAGACTACAGAAGTCCCGACAATCCGCCGGTCCATCTTCTGGCTCTGATTGGGTATTCGCGAACTCAAGTCAGGATGATGAAAATGCCAAAGTACGTGTTGAGCGGCGTCTTGAATGTGGAAGGTCTTTGACAGTGGCTTAGAATCCAAAGTCTTCGGTCCGACAAAAGACGAGTGCGTTCTTGGGCAGGATGTTGGGACAGAACACGATGCGCGAACGCTCGGTACGTGCTCATTTTCGTTTTAATAGCCTCTAGTAGAACGCATATTCCCTGCAGAAGACTACATCCTCACCGTCGCGGCAAATGGTGCAAATACCTCCGCCCGTACCCCCAATACCAACAGATACAGCTTCCCCCGCCGTAGCACTGGCGTCAGAAGCTCTCCCTACCTCGCTCCAATTGGTCCCTGTCCGCGCTACACAGGACACATTGAGATTACTTCCCCTTGAAAGTGAAGCGAATCTCAAAGTTGCGATTAGTGAATCACCACTTACAGCTGTCGAACGTGAACGACCACGATCGCCCCCTGAAAGGATAGCCCATACCCACGATGTAACGACGCCAGGAAAAACACAAGTACACGGCAAACGTCGAAGCATGTCCGTCGGTGAAGTTGATCTCAAGAAGGCTGCCAACACTGCCATGACAACTTTACCACCTCCCGCGAGCACACGTGAGAAGCGCAGCGAGGACTCAATGGGCTGGGACTCTACTATACGTGGTATTCTGTCAGACTTTGGGAAGGAACCTTCCCAGCTTGATCAAGATTCCACTGGAGCGGACACACTTGGCCTTCGTGTGCCGTCTGTGCTTTCTCAGCACACTCCTAGGCTACGCATGCGGAGCGCCGAGCAGACCACTACTGCCACGACGCCAACCGACATTCGACAAATGGCCTCGTCTCCACCCCCTGTTGTGAAACCCAATCCGACTATCGTTGCCCACGCCCCAGACACAGACGGAGTGAGCGTCCGTGGTGAAAGTTCCGAAACGCCTGAGACTGGCATATCATCCCGATCGCCTCCACTTTTTACGGGAACCTCCGCGCGTGCATTTTCCTATTCGCAGCGATCTTTTCCTAGCACGTGTTCTCGCCCATTGGGTCCACGCAGCGCGTCGAGTGCGCATACATCATCGGAGTCGCGTGAGCGCTTATTGGTGCACCCTCGACCGGTAGCATTCAATTCGGAACCCTCACTACTCGCTAATAACGGGAGCTCGGCCCCCTCGCCACTTTCTACATTTTCTCAACATGATCTCACATCGAGCCCGGGCCAACAACTCCGCAGATTACCGTCCGACAGCTTGGGTCCTACAGATTCCGAAGGGATCGAGATCCGCGGCAAGGAATGTGCGAGGCGTGCTTGGGAGGAAGACGAGGGATTCCTGACAAAGGAGAGGATTGCTGAGTGGCTCGGCGGAGTGTAAGTGTTTTTCCACATTGACCAGGGATGATGATTACTGATGTACTTTGTATAGTGGCCGTCTTAATAAGGTTGCACTGCAACACTACATGATCAATTTCGATTTTTCTGGATTACGACTCGACCTCGCCTTCAGGTGTGACGGCCGCACCTTCGAATTAGTGTATGCTAACTAGGTCGTTGTAGGCGTTTGTGCGCCAAGCTGTTTCTCAAGGCGGAGACCCAGCAAATGGACCGAATCCTGGAAGAGTTTTCGAAACGCTATTGGGATTGCAACCCAGGCAGCCTCTTTGGCAACCAAAGTAGGCTTACCAATAACTTTTTCGGCTCCAATTCACGTCATTGGTATAGATGTTGTCCATGCGGTGGCTTACTCGCTTCTTCTCCTAAACACGGACCTCCACGTCGCTGATCTCGCAACCCGCATGTCACGTGGCCAGTTTGTTCGGAATACGCTCTTTACAATTCAGATGCAACTCCAGCCCAATCGTTCTGTGCAAGGCTCCACTTCGGACCTTGTGCAAAGCGACCGAGATGCAGATAGCATTCGTGGCCCCGGATCTGAAGGAAGCGATGTTGGCACCAGCACACTGCGCTCACAAGCAAAGCGGAGCGACAGTATTACTAGTTGGAATAGCATCACTCGTGATGCTGCTCTTGCAAACTTGTTCGTTGGATCGCCAGCCATAGGGAACACGGCGTCATTGCCAAACGATAGCACTGCATCTGTAACGGCATCGGCGACTAGTGGAACGGAAGCAAAGACCCCAAGCACATTAGTGTCGTCCGTTGTCTACGACCGTAACTGGGAGAGTGACATGGAGAGTTTGCTCAAGGTATGGGTGTCCTAACAGGGTGCGTACTCGACTCACGATTATTGTAGGACATGTACAATGCAATCAAGAGCCAGCAAATTCTGCAGCCGCTCAGCTCGCGGACGTCGACCTCATCTTTAAACCCTAATGCCCCGCTTCGTAATCGTAGCCTACGCACCCAGCAAGACCGCATAACCAATATCAAGCGTGGAAGCATTCGTGGTATCCAGTCAATCCTTGGCGCTCCAAATGGGATAAGTCCGTATAGTAGTAATAGCAGTGTCGACGGACGTGCTAGTCCCGCCCCTAGCTTCGCTACATCTGCTCATGAGGTACGTGTGTACTTGTGTTGTCACCCAAAAAAGAGGTCTCACTCATTCGAGAATAGAATATCCAGGGCTCAGTGATGTCCTTCTTAACACCTGCGCTTGGATTTGCCTCCAACTTATCGCACACGATTATACGTGAGACGCAGGAGGACGACGAACGGAGCGAGAACAGCGATGAATCAGTGGATACTACAATCAGTATCACAGACGAAGAGCTTGCGCTCCTCGGACCCCCGTGGGCTAAAGAAGGCATGTTGTGCCGCAAGCAGTATAATGAGACTTCGGGAAAGCGGGCAAAGAGTAAAGCCTGGTTGGACGTTTTCGTTGTTATCCAAAAGGGGGAACTAAACATGTTCACCTTCGGCGAACACGCTGCCGGTGGACAACGTGTTGTCGGCGGTGGGAATTGGCTTGTAGGTTTTCATTTGTCGACACGAGGCAGTGGTGCAATTAACGCACGTTCGTAGGAAAATGCCAACCACGTCGGCATGCTGCAACTTGCCCACTCCTTGGCGCACGCTCTACCCCCACCAGGCTATAACCGACAGCGCCCATGTTGCATGGTTCTAACGCTCGCCAGTGGAGCCGTATACTTCTTCCAGGCCGGTACAGAAGAGCTCGTGAACGAGTGGGTGCAAACCTGCAACTATTGGGCGGCACGACAGAGCAAGGAACCGCTGGCTGGAGGCGTGTCGAATATGGAATACGGCTGGAACCGCGTCAGCGACGTTTTTCAGCACGGGCGATCGGTGTCTGATGACGAGTCTGCCCGCCCGCACGACTATGCGGATACCGCGAGCGTGCGTAGTGGACGGAGCAACCACAGCCGATTCAGTCGCAAGGACGGTGTGACGACAATGCGCGCTGGCAGCTCGCCGTGGTCGGACCGCACGAATATCAGCGACTGGAAGCCGCCACTGGCACCATCTATACCCAGCATTTATGATGAAGAGGCGCAACTAGAAGCGCTCAAGAAACACGTCGCAGCGTTGACACAAGAGCTACAGGAGCACAACGAACTGCGAGGACCAATGATGGCGCTGGTACTTGCCTCTTGTCCTCCCTCTTTATGTTGAACCCTGATGGACTGCCTTTATCAGTATCCCTCACGCTCTCACAACGCGGCCAAGGCGCTCAGCAACTGGGAAAAGAAGTCGCAATACCTACTCGCTGAGCACGTCAAATATGAGTCATACGTCGACTCGCTGCAGGCTGCTATGACATTGCGCTTCAAGAAGCGTGGAGAAAAAGCCCTAGAGCGCGCGTTGCGGTCGGATGCTGCGAATGGCGCCTCGAAAGGTAAATGGAAGGGTCGCCCCCATGCGAGGACCATTACCGAGGTCGAGGAGCCTTCACCGGTCATTATCGAGCCGACGTCAGCTCAGAGCGCACGCCATCGCCGAGAACGGGCGCAGGTGGATGGTGGCGAAGAGAGCGATGCCTAGGCTTCTCTAATCAGGCGCCACAAGCACCTCTTTTTTATTTTAGAAATCGGATTACTTTTCGCCAGATGTGTCGGCTGGTGATTTATATACCACTTGCTGATGATACGCACGTATTTATGTTCATGATACCCATTGACCAACTCGTGATTGTCGTGAGATATCGGAAGTGAAGGAAACATCATACAGCGTGAGACGGGGAGAGGTTGCCCAAGATAACATAATAGTTTGAGCGACTCTAGAGTATCCAATTAGGTAGCAACGTCAGTCGTACATCATATCACCTTAGCACTCCGGCAGAATGAATGATACGTTTACAGGGCCCGAAACCTGCGACCCTCTCTATCGTGACAAAAGAAAAGAAAAAAAAGATACAGCAAGAGGAAGGGAACATGGTAGATGGGAATGAAAGAAACGGCATGGGAGATAGCTAGTGCCACATGATTGGCACGAAAATAAGCTCATGTACCCGCGCCATCAGTGGGGAGTTTGCGTATCAGGCCACCAGGCCCGCCTGTAGAAGTCCGTCTTTGACGTTTCAGGGCCAGCGACCCCGCGATAGTCGCACCTACGCTTGCGCCCACTCGGCTACCAGGAGATAGTCGGGAGCCTGGAAGAGCAAGAGGGGTGTTGCTCGTCGTCGACGAGCGCGGCCGTGTTGAGGAAGAGACGAGCTTCGGGAGCCCGGGGTTGTTCTTACGCGTACCCGAGTTTGGCGCGCCAGAAGCTCGGTTCCTGAATGATAAGGGTGCCGTACCCGCTATCAGCAACTACCCTCCACGATAATACGAAATGGAGCCGAGCGAGAGATATGGCGCACCGCTTCTTAATCACGTCAGTCTTGAGAGATAGAGGCCTGACGACACCGTGCAATTTCTGTTTAATCGGAACACGGGTTAGCAAGAGAATTTAGCGCCTACAGATAAGAGAACCCACATAAAACAGCCCGCATGCGTTACCTGGAGTAAAAACGAACTTTTTTAGTGCTGCGCCCGTCGATCGCTCTCTGCGGAAACCACTTACACAGAGGCTGCCCTTCCGGATCCCTCCGCCACAACGGCGTGTTCGTCGTCTGGCAATTCGTGCAGATGGTCGGCGCCGTCTCCCCATCTTCACCTTTGACGCCGTTGCTCATCGCAGAGATGAGGTCGGGGGTGCTCGTCGAAGAGCGAAGCTGCGTGGTGGGTGGGTGGTCATGAGCCGTTGATTTCTTTCGAGCGACGACAGAGCGCGCAACAGCGTCCTGAATTCGCTTTGTTGACGCAATCTTGCGATGTGTGGTGGCGGATAGGCCTTCGGCTGAGGGAGGAGAAGATCCGTTGGAGGCGTCGCGAGGTTCGGGAGAAGCGGCGGCGCTAGAGATGAACCCATTTCCCCACCCGTCGCTCGAGGGACTAGGGTGTAGACTCGCGAAGCCATTCTCTCCGTGTTCAGCCGGTAAGATTTGAGTAGGGTCCACGTGTGTAAAGGGCTGATGCGATAGGCTCGCGGCATCAACGCTATTGGCGTACATCATTCCCATTCCCATCAAATTTGGATAATCTATAGAGGGGTCCTCCACTCCAGCCAAATTAGTAGCATTTAAACGCGCGTAGCTCTCTGCGACGACCGCGGATACTGCTGCTGCTGCGGCAGATAAGCCCTCGGTCGGCGCAAGAGGCGGACTCGTATGCGGTGAGTACGTGGCCGTCGATAGACGAGAATGTGAGTGTTCTTGATATGATGGAGGATGTCGGGAGCCGTCAACAGCAGCCAAGATGGGGGGATAATCATGGGGGAGCGAATGAGCAGCATGCAAGTCGAAGAATGCATCGTATCCAGGGTACGTGAAGTTGAATGGCGCCGAAGGGAATGAACCGCCAGAAGGATGATTGGAACTGGGGGTAGGGTGATGGTGGGACAGGGAAAACCGATGGACCGTATCTGGCGACTCTACTATGGGGGACGCTTGAACGCTAGGAGGATCAGCCCGAAGCATACTTTCAGCGTGGGGAGAATCAGCTCTGCGTTTCGTCCCTATAAGAGTATCCGGCTGAGGACGACCGTTTACTTGATGCCTTCCTAATAAGCCAGCCAAAATACCGTCCTTTGAGACCGTGTGATCGAAACTCGTCTTACGCACGTGCCGGGGAAACGAGCGCTGCTCCAGCGGCGTGGCGGTTGATGCCGCGGCCCGCGATAAACCGTACAACCCGAAAGAAGGGAGAGACGATGGGAGACCCGCATATGAGTGTAAGTCCGCCGAGTGATGATCGGCAGGGATAGGATGAGAGTACCGAGTCCCATGAGGACCGGAAGGAAGGGCTGCTGCGTGAGGATGGTGACCGGCATGTTCGGGAACGACGGGAAGGGAAAAGGGGTTATGGGTGGTCGACGACGCGGGGCTGTGTCGACCATTGCCGATTGGGACGTTGGGTGTAGCAGGAGGGGCCGATCCCGAGGATGGGAGGTTCAACTTGCCATCGACAGAGTGTCTGTGTAGGCCATGCATATGAGAAGGCTTAGAGTCAGATGGGAGTTCGAGAGACGGAAAAGCGAGGCGTTCGGGGTGCGATAAGACGCTATCGAACTGTATCCCTGTTGCTGGTGGCGGACGGGACCTTGAGCGGCTACTTGGTCTCCAGTCCATGGGAACTCGAGATCGAGATCGACTCATGGCCCTCCAGTCCATTGGAACAATCTCGCTGCGATGGGGAGTTAGCGCGATATTAAAACGCTCTGAGCAAGATGACGCCACTCACTCGTCGTCTTCCGTGCCATCCTGATTCTCACCGTCAACACCGTCAAACCCCACCACACTCACTTTGGCCTTTCCTTTATCTATGCGACGACCTCGCTCCTCCCCCATGCCCGTTTCCTTCTTCCCCTCATTGGATAGAGGGATAATATCGCTGGCGACTTCCCCCTTAACTTGCACGGTCTGTTCTAGCTCACTACCCTGTCCACCCAGTTTCGTCTCATCGTCTTTCTTCTTCTTCAGTGCCAATGCCATCATTCGCCATGTAAGGTTTTCCATTCGTTGCGCGTGCGGCAAGTTGGCTTTGGTACGGGCGTACATCTTCCACACTTGCGTCGCAAGTGGATCTTCCTTTGCAAGCTGTTCAGGATTGCATTGACTAGCGTCTGTCGGGGACAACGCTGTTGAGTGCAAGTCGGGTGAACCAGAGAGGACTGGGGATGGAAAGGTGCTCGCGCCCTCGGTCCCAGGTTCAAAGAGACTATCGGAGAGGATGTCGCTAAATATGGTGTCTGGGCGGGTACTAGCTCCTGGGGATTTGGGTGAGTCGCTGAAGTTGTACCCTCCACCTGATACCTTGTGGACCTCAGATAACGAAGGGGATAGAGCAGTCAGAGCAACTGAAGAATCTCGCGACGTCTTCACAGTGTGAAACGAGGCATACGAATGGGTGCTGGGGACCGATGGGGACGTAGAAGTTGGAGACATCCATAACGAAGGAGGGAGACCGGCATTTGATCGGCCAGCCGTGACATCGGGGTTGGATTCGTAATCGGAAGACGTTGCATAAGAATTTGGTAAGTAGGTTGATGAGACGGCGGACCCTGACAGGCCTTACGGTCAGAACCATTCAATAAAACCTCTGCAAAACACTTTACCTGCAGAACCTCGACGTGAATGCGCTCTGATATCGTCATGAATATCAGGATTTGCGTCTTTCAGGCCATTGTGCTTTGCGCCGGCTGGTCGAGGAATCGTGGAAGAAACGTCGGCCATGACGGGACGGCGTGACTTTGACTCATCATATGGCGAGGCCAAATTCCTCTGGTCTTGAAAGTTCGCTTTCTGGGATGGGTGCGAATGCGAGATGAAAGGGGCGTCAGTGTGGTCTTCATAAGCATCCAGCAAGGGGAAGGGGGGTTGTGAGCGCGCGGGGGAAACAACATTCGATGGCATGCTGCCGGAGGTGCTTGCGACGGGCCCGAGGACACCGGTAGCAGCCAGGTGGGCAAACAACTCCGGGTTTAACGGAGAAGAAAAGATATCGGCCCAGTTATGACCATGGGGTAAAGCAGAAAAACTCGGCTACAGAAAACGTAAGTGAGGATGGACCTGGGGACGAGGGACGGTTCGACGCACAGAATACGGAGTTGTGAGGTCCGGAGATGTCAAATAAGGGGATTGGGGCCATGGAGAGGAGTGGGACTGAGGCGACGAGACAGAAGGCTGAGGGTTGTGATCGGCCGAGCCATTCGATGGCGCATGGGATGGGAGCGCAGTGACGATGGTTGGGCGCGGGGTGGAAAACCAAGCCGGCTTCGGGAGGTCATCCACGGCACTGCTGGATTGCACCGGTGCAATCTCCATAGACAAGTAGGATGCTATGAAGTTGCGATGGGTTGTGCGAGGAGATGTGCGGGAGGGGACCGGAAACAAACCTCTGAATGTTCAGAGGACAGCAAACGGCCGAAAACACTGCCAGATAGGACGACAAGATAGATGGCGACAGTTGTGGCAGATAAAAGTTGTTCGGACCCGTTCCGTAGGAGAAGGAAGGGTTTTTGACTGAAGGTAAAGGGAGACGAGAAGATGGGAAAGGGGCAATGCGGATGCGGACGCGGATGAAGAGGATGGAAGGGTGTGGTGTAGCGAGCGGCAGCCAGTGACCAATATTGGGCGATGGCGATGGGCGGACCGTTCTCTGGCCTTCAATTCGCTGACTGGGCACAAATTATACAACAATACCCCGCATATACTCTGCTTTCTTCTTCGGTACTTGAGATGTACCACGCTGGACTGTAGTGCTCTATACGATACGACACCGTCCCTTTCTACACTTGACCATTTTGAATGGAAAAAATATATTATTTATTATTATTCACATGTGTCAACTCAGGTTTGATCTCTGTTCTCACACACAGTGACCGAGGGACCTTGTTCCTTAGATCCATGTTACCGTTACAAGATCCTCTTCGGATTTCCGTTCCCTCGGGATGTGGATCATCAATTCTCCTTTTCTTTGTTTTTTTTTGTGTGTTCAACTCCTACTTTGCACCTGTATTGTCGGAATCTTTCTGCTCTTGCTTACACCTCTCCATCGCTCCATCTTTTGCTTCTTCCTCCCCTTGGCTCGCGCGGGAATGTAATCTTTCCTATTTCGTACTTACAGCAAGGCGCTCCCCAAACTGGCCATGCTTCTCCGTTCGGATGACTCCTTTCTGCCCACCAGCGTTCCCTCTCTTCACCTTCGATGAAACCCACTTCAGTGGGCCAGATTTCCGGTCTCGGTTTTTTCCACGCATGTCCACTGGGCAATGGCTCTTCCACTCTCAGTATCCTTTCCCAGTGCCGCCACCATCACCTTGCGGTCGCCCTGTTTTCGGCCGGATCCATACATCCTAGCGGCAGAACCGGCTCCCAACTGTCTGACACGCACGTTTGCATGGTGCGCGCATGTACGCTGCGGGGCGATGGATTCTGAGTATTTTTGCTTCATCTCCAGCAAACTGACTCGTTAACGTCTACACACCTCCGTGTCACTGTCATGTACCCAATTCCAATTTTGGCCTTCCTTCCGCTGAGCATCGTTTTATTTTTATTTTTGCCGATCGTGTTCTCACTGCGGCAGCCACATCTTTGAACCCTGTGGCGTTCTCGCGTTGAATCTTAACATTCACTAGCATTCAGGGTTACTTGTGATCTGAAAGCATTTTGAGTCGTGGTTTGCCAAGGCCTTCAGCACCCTCCCACGGGGAATTCGTCCTATGAACAAAACCTTCTACGACGCCTGCCATAATGCACCTAGCAGCCTCGTGTTGTGGATGGCGTTTTACATTAACGCAATTCGTGTACTTCTGTGTCTGCGGAACTGATCATTTGACCAGCAGTACAAGGCGCGAAGGCACCGTTCATTCCAAGCACCTCGAATAGGAAAGCATCAGCCGGTGACCACGTTGCTTCTGAGGACTAGTGTACACATGACCTCCCACAGCGAGGTGTCTAGCGTCTACCCTTACGAAAGAAGGAATTTGTCCAATTGCCACCGAACGGCATGTTGCGAGGTGTCTCTTTACTTGTGCATGTAAGCAGCCGTGTGAAGTAATACCCACCCATTTTGCCCCTCCGCAACCAGTCACATTTGTCCCAATCATCGCGACTTGTTAAATGTGGGATTTTTCAGGCTTTCCCCTTTTGGTTCGTACGTTCCACTTGCACGGCCATGCTGTCCCGTTGACCCCGTGCCCTTTCTTCGTCCTTCTCGAAGGGCACCCAAAACGACCATCGTCCCTGGGTGTTGAGCACTTCTTGCAGGCCGCTGACCGGCAGCGGCAATCGTTTTCCGGAAATGAGGCTGCATCTAACGGTTTGACGCGGCCTGCTGCTTGTGGTGCTTGGAGTTGACAGTGCTGACAGCTATTGAGTCGGAGCGCTGACTCGGACATGCACACTCCATCAAGCGACTAGCTTTTCATATACTCGTCCATCTAGGGCTATTGATAAAAAGGTGTCCATGGTCTCAAAACTTGCGAACATCACGCACTTACTCTTTCAGCCGCAACAGGCGCGCCGCAGACCACGGGTGAGTCCTGTCATGATGTGGTACCCCATATGGAGTCGTAATACTGCATGTCGTAGTGCATCTGAGGATGACGATATGCTACGATCGCGCACCGAACGAACGGATACGTTCAGATCTTCGTCACCCTCACGGGGGTAAGGGCGTCGTTGTGGCCGGATTAACTTCCTGCACGCTGTCATGAGACCTCACGCACTTCACGTTGAGCTTGAATGCATGTCTCCATGGCGAATGACTTATCTGAAACTTGGAACTTAGTCTCATGACACTCCACTTACGCTATCTCGCGAAGTGGACACTTGTTCCACATCGCGCTTCCCTTTCAATAATTGTTGCCATCGGTCAACTGAGTTCCCAATCAGTCCTCCCTACAGGTGATTATCGACAGGTCTTCGGCAACCTCGTGTTTTTTTGCCAAGGGCCGAAAGAATCGAACATTCAATCTGTCCAAAGATCTGTCCGATCATCCGATATCGACTACAAAACACGTACAACGCGATCGAGAACTTTTATCACGTCCCTCTTCTTAATTTCAATTGGTGACTCGAAACTGTTCGGCTTACAACCGTTTTCATATTGATGATATTGATGGAGCCGTTAGCGAAGAGGCAAAAATGCAGACTTATTTGTTGTTTTGATTTAAATTCTAAATAAAATTATGGCGTCTACAATGTCTACGCCTGCGATGTATTACCGTCCTTAGTACAATAACAATACTGCTAGGTTGCACGAAGTGACGTTTCTTTAATGCGGAAAAGATAGGAATTGGATGACGTGCAGCAGCGCCATTACAAGTTACAAGCTTCATATGTGGATCCTCAAGTAACCTGATGACAACGACTGCGCACCACAGTGACTTATGTCATACCGCCTACCAACGTCGTCCTGTCTCATCGCACCAGGCATTTTACATAGGCCGAGTTCATCCCGTCAATGCCGTCTAGTTGCACGAAGCTGCGCCAAACTGAGCCTATTCGGCACCTCCGCCAACGCGGGTGAGCCCAGTCCGAGGTTGAAACTGCTGGTTCCCATCACAAGACCGACCAGTGGAGCTTGTTGATGTGCGGCGGCCATCACGTTGCTACCATTGTCGCTTTCGCCGAAACAGTCTGAGGTATTTGAGAGTGGTTCACCGACAGCGAAAAATTGTCGCCACCATTGCAGCACAGGACTCATCGAAGAGCCACCAACACCAGGCATGTGACCCAAACTTGAGGTGAGACGTCGCCATAAACACCGTTGTTTGACGCGCCATCGGTGATGACAGTGGAGCTGGTGCTGGTATCGTACGCATGGCCATCCAGAACTCCTCAGGGGCCGCCGAGGCGTGGGGCGTTACTGCCACCGCCACCGTACAAGTCATTCAGCTTAGCGGAGGCGAGGTCAACTGTCTCGGAATGGCCCACAGCGTTGTTGTTGTCCATCGATGTCATTTGAAACATAGCCAGGAGCGGCGTATTCACCATGCTCGCTCTGAGTTAGCTCCGCAACCTGACCGTGCGAGCCGGCGCTGGCTCAAGTACCGCATCCACCTGCATTCGAGACGGGGACCGTCGCAGAGATAAGTTGCTGGCAAAAACAAGGACCAAGGCAAAGACGAACTAAGGAAAATGAAAATCATTATTTTCCGATCAGATCTAGTTATCTTCATCCTTCGCTCACTCCCACTCCCGCCAAAGGCTGTAGTAATTACGGGAATCTGGTGCTAGAGGCTACGACTTCGTGCTATGAGCACGTGGGTTCCATTGCAATTACAGGTATCATGTCATTGGATCGATGCGTAGGTTTCAAAGAGTCTCTAAGCATCCAAAATTATCGTTGCGCCTTCCTTCCTTAAGAACTGACCGTGTCCGACTTGGTGTCCGAAGGTTCGGGTGTCCCTCCACCCGCGGCGTCGCTAGCCGCCTTGGCATCTACGCTCCCATTTTGGGAAGTAGCTACGGCCCCATCGTTCCATTGCCAAGCTTCTGAAAGCTCCCCGCGGGACCAGGCGGTGAGTACAAAGGAGAGAATACAGGCCGGGCTATCTCCTTTTTGTGGGTAGACATTTCGACACATCTACGACAGAAGATAGCGTACCTGAGGTAGAGTAGCGCGGGCTGCGCAGCTTGGTATACGTGCATGACCACCATCGTTGTTGCAAGCCCTGTAACATATGCGACGACCGAAGCGACGAAATAGGGCTTCGCAAATGGCTTCTCCTGCTGAGCCATCGTGTGACGAAAATGGTCATAGCGCAACGCCAGTGAAACGAATGTTCCGGGGACAACGATGTCACCCAGGCCAAGCATCATGGTCCCGTGTTCCAAGGAGAACCTTGTTGACTTTGGCCACAGTATCTTCATGGGGAGGTCGAGGTTGGTCGCGACGCTGACCATCTGCATTTCCGCCATCAGTCCACGAGGCCGTGCCAAAGAACGAGATGTTATGTCGTACCACTTTGGTCCCAAACACCCACCAAACATCGTAAAGGAAAAGGCCTGAGAGGAGGATGGCTCCAGTCCTGAAGGAATCAATCTTGAGCAAGGACATTGCCTGGTGTCCCAACGATAGCGCGAGGATATTTGTAAGGAGTATGGATTTCGTCGGTCCACTATAGAAAATGTATATGAAGGACGGAATCATCCCAAGTGGTACGAGCAAGAGAGAAGGTGTTCTGCACGAGATGCACACGATCACTGGTGCATAATGAGCCCAACCCAGAGAGAAAGAGGACTTCCACTCACCCCTTTCATGCCTGAATAGCCTGAATTCAAATATTTTCTCGGAATTATTCCAGCGTTGATAGCCTAACGTGAATCGCGCCAGACTAGTTAAAGACTAGGAAAGGTCGGTGAGGAACACAGAATTTGTGTGACTGAAGGGAGATGTTACACGTGGTACGCTGTAGAGACCAGCGAGTGCGAAGTAAAGCGACAGAAGCCAGTTGATCCATTCCTTTCCGAAGTACTTGATGGCTAGAAACAAACCACCAAGCAATGTTGAACCGAGCTATCATGGACCACAGTCTTTTTTTCGGCATGCGCACGCGCAGAGTAAATAAACTGAGCGAACCACTGGAAATGTCCATGCGTCCTCGGCAGTCAAACGAAGAGGCGAATCGTCTTCGTCCTTATCTTCGTCCGACGTCTCTTTAGGGCCCTGTGGTTTCTGCACACCAACCGGGCGGGCACGATCAGTGAACGACGATACCACTAAAAGTGAGAACAGACCGGTAGTGTTCCAAAGGATCCAGCGTAGATCGAAACAGTCGCAGTGGTGATAATGCCAACATATGCGAACAGCAAGTCGGCAGTCAGCCCGCCAGGCATTTTTCAGGTACGCCGTGCAGGAGGATGGTTGTGTGTGAGAGTGTGGAAGCGCACAAATACTGACATGTATGCTGACACGTCTCACGTCGACAACCCATAACAAGACCACAACACCGTTGCTTCTCTTCAGACTCAGACTTCAGCGGCACCATGTGCGGGGCATCAATTTTCTCACTACGTGTAATCCCATTCTATGATAGTACACAATCATACATGCAAGGGCACGTCCGCGCTAATTTTCCCAACCCTGTTCGAGAAATAGAAGGGGAGGATTTTCATCCGAGACGTGAGATGACTCTGCCTTGACGAGACCCGACCACATATCAGCCCGACTCAAATAGCGTTACGGGAATACGTGCTCATTGGGCGTTCCATGGGCCACAATAATTAAAGCTGGAGTCTGCGCTGGCACGTATCAGTGGGCCCGGATATCGTCATCTGATTAGTACACGCGTGCCTGATTCGGCTGATTCGGTGTATTCTCCCGAGCTGCCACGTTGACCAACTACATAGGCCCAGGTTGCTAAGAGCATACGAGGTGCCCCACATGGGACTAGGCTGACCTATGGATGGAACAAAGATCTTGAGAATCGAATGGTTTGCGCGCTTGGGTTCTAATAAATGTCTTGAAATACTGTCCTATCCGTCAAGGCCTCAATAGCCAGCCTGATTCTAAACGGCTTGGTCTGTCGGCTTCGATGAGATTGGTTTTTACTTTTGAGAAGTGTAACAACTTCTGCTGTTAGTGCCAGAAAACCGGCGTTCAACTTTCGACCTCCGACCGTCTTTCAACTCACGCGACTTGTGTAGCAGGAACGCGCGAGAGATATTACTCAAGTTAGTGGGGTTCAGACAGCAGTTAACTTATGCGGCGGGACGGGTACTGTGAACATTTCCGAGTCGAGGCTGAAGACCTTCCTGACGGGCAAACCATTTGACCGGTGGTGCTCGAGTTTCTGTCATCTTTTTTGTCGCCAAGAGAAGATCCAAAATAGGTAGATGTCGAGAACTTTTTGAGAGGTTGGATTGCTCCAGGCCACCAGTTTGAGTGTTTGGCGCTTAGCATCTCATTCGGTCTCTGACCCGGAATAGGGGCCATGCGCCAGTCATGCCAGAAAGAGTTGAGACTTCTACTTTCGATTGACAGTCTAATATCCCGCAGCTATTCCGTTCTTCCTCGAATCGCTTGCCGCTGATCACAGTCAGAATTATGTAGACAAGGGAGTAAGGTAACGACCACATGCGTACCATACACTGTCCCGTCCTTCAGCGTTACTGCATTCACCACAGATGAAACACGGTCTACATCCATGACTAAAATTAAGGTTATCACACCATCTAGCCTATTCACAACGCATGTTACGCACCGTGGAGTGAATGTCCTCTTTTTTCGAGGTTAAGCAAAAGTTCAGAGGGATATGTATCATCTGCTTCGATCCATTCGGGATATAGCTGGTGGTGAAGACGACCGTATTCAATAGCGGAACCAATGTCAAGTCCCCAATCAAGATTCAGGATGACCTGGAATATGGCGGGGAAGATCTTCGAACCACCAGACCCGCCGAGAGCCAGATAGAATGACCCATTGGGATTCTCGATGATCGTTGGCGCAGTCGATGACAGGGGCCGCTTCTGAGCCTCCGGATAGTTATCTGCGTACATAAATACGAATTTCGGCTGCATACAACAAGGACACAAACACGGTGAAGGCCAAAGACCGAATGCATTAGGAGTCCCTGGCGTGGAAAAGTCATCCATCTAATTTGAATTTTTCGTTTTCGGTGTACTAGGGTATGATCAACCCCACTAACCTCGTCGTTGAATAAGATGCCGGTTACAGGATCCATAACTTGTGACCCGAAAACAAGGTTCACCGTGGATGTGATAGCCACAGCCATCCCATTTACGTCTACAATTGATGTATGACTCTACGTGGGAGGGTCACCACGAGGTGGAGAAGGATATAAATACCACAGACCGTGCCATGGTCCTCAGGAACGTCAAATATTGGCTGATAATAGGAGGCGGGGTGGGTATGGTCCTAGTCTCGAGGGTCAAAAAGGGTGGAAAAAGAACGAACTGTGTCGACGCACGTCGGTCATATTCTTCGAAATCAATGTCCCATACGACTTAAGCGGTATTTTACTGGCGATTTTGTCCGGATCATTATTAAATGCAGGATCACATATGTGCGTCCTAAGCGGAGCTCTCAATAATGTGGGTGTTTTAGACTGACGGATAGAAACGAACCGTGCGGCAAAGCCAACTGTTGTTAGAACAATTACTAATCACACTCAACTCGCCGAGGAGAGGGCTTACACTTCGTGGCTTCAATGAGGCGATGAACATTTACACCGGTACGCCCTTCGGCGGGTAGATCGTACTTTTCCATCAAGTTAAGCATATGAAGAAGAACGGGTCCTGAGGTTGGCGCGTGGGAAGTATAGACCTTTCGACCTCGGTAGGTACCCTCAAGTGCTCTAGAGACCTTAACCTCGTAGTTAGCCAAATCCTTATGGGTCATGATGCCGCCTTCGGCGTGAATCTTGCTAATGATAGCATCAGCGATCTCGCCGTGATATAAAGCGTCTGAACCCTGCTCAGCGATAAGACTGAGAGTCCTCGAAAGGTTGACCCGCTGAATTGTGTCGCCCTCCTTGAGAAGAACACCATTCGGTGCGAATACATGAGACCAGTCAGAGTTGTGGAGAAACAACGAGCGAAATATTGGCCACTGTCACTGTTTGAACTTAAACTGAATTGTACGTATGTACGTACTTACGTGTATCCTGAGACCAAGTTCCTTTCCCACGGTCCAGCCTGTAGCAATGTCGACGCTTGGTTGTACTAGCTTCCTCCATGGCAGCTTTCCCCACCGCTTGTGCGCCTCTGCAAGACCACGCACTTCGCCGGGAATACCAACAGAAAGACCGCCAAACTTGGCCTCGACTGGGCGCTCCACATACATGGTTGAATTCGCAAGTGCCGGAGCAGTTTCTCTGAAATCAATGGTCCAGACCTCTGATGTGCCACTTGGAGCGGATGGGGGCAACCGAACAGTCATGAACCCGCCACCACCAATCCCAGATCTGGGGATACAGTAAATACGACACAACCGACACGTCACCCAGACGCTCACTTACGAGAACATATTCACGACGCCAATGCAGAAAGTAGTGCCTACAGCAGAGTCCACAGCGTTTCCACCGTCCTTTAGGATTTGTACCCCAACGTTCGAACATAAGTGGTTTTCACTTGCAACTGCAGCGTGTTCGGCTCTGATAAGGTACGCAGGGTTCCTATGACCAGGACTTGTTCTCTGAGGGCTAGTCCGGAGAGGATAAGAGAGGTATCGGCGTATTCCGGGAGGCGCCGCCGTGGCCGCTAAGATAAGGAGGCAAAGGAGAATTGCTTCCCAGACATGTCTTCCGCGACGCCGCGCTTCAGTGATGTGAGTGGTGTACGCTCCAGAGTGACTGCGCAGGGCGGCCTTCCCTAGACTCATCCTCGTCTATGAATGAGAGGAGGATACCGTGGTATGAGACGCTGAACCGAAGAGGCATCTCTGTCCTTATGACAGAAATGATCTTACCCTTATTGGTTGATTGGCGAGCACGTGCCACGACCACGATACCGATTATCATGAGCAACACGCCCCAATCTTGTACGCTATCCACGATCATCTCGAGCAGGCTTTTAGATCCGACGTGATATGGATGGGTTTTCACATAGTCGGTGTGTTTTTGGCCCCGTTTCTCCTTATCCTCGGGTGCATATAGGTCACAATTTAAATCAGAACATCATCAACAACATTTGCCTCAAGAAGCACGGGTTAGTACTCTCCCCCCTCTTCTATCCACACTCTGACACTCGACTAGCCATTAGTCAGGTACCAGCCTCTGGATCGACCAGCCGACGCCGCATTTCTGGGTTAAATTCACGGTTTGACCGTATGCTGTGGGAAGCAAGCTTGACGACCCGCACCTTCAAGTCCCTCCCTCGCAGTCATAAACATGTGCACTCCTCTAGTTCTTCATCCACCTCCAATCACGGACTAGCTACGGCTTCTTCCCATACACTCAATGACATGGAGCTTGGCTCTGGAGATCTAGGGACATGTTTTGTGGTCGTAACAGACGAGGTTCAGTCGTCCAAGACCCTACCACGGATTAGTGTAGGTTTGAGTCCATTTCCAAAAAATGGAGATCAGGTGCTTTTTGATCTTTTACTATGGACAATTCATGTAGAATATCTGACTGTTTAGGCCACCGAGGAGTTCTGCCCAAGTGAGCCGTTACCAACCTGGCTCGACAATGCCTTGGCTACTCTGCCACCTAGTCATCCCGTGCGGCGTCTCATATTGCCTCTTGATCGTCCCATTTTGAAGGACTTCATCGACCACGATCCTGATATCTCGGACGAGGACGCGGTCTTCGCTTTCCAAGCTCTCCCTTGCGATAGCAAGCCCCTGGGTGACCCAGGGAGTGATGGACATTCCGGAGTGAGGGTTGCAGTAACCGTATCGAAACCGTCCATCCTCAACTCGGGTTCATGTCCGGGTATCCCCGATTCTCACGGAGATCCTTTTGAAGCTATAGAGTTCCGAGAAAATATCCTCGCAGTGTTACGTACTGTCCCCTTCTCGACTCCCGGGCCTGGACGCGCCACCTCTCGAGCGTCGGCAGCTCGATCTCCATGGAGGGGTAATCCTATATTATCTCATATCACGGTCAACGGCTCTCAGGAGGTCATGGACGTCTCACCCCCTTTCTCCACCCCAGGACCCTTCGCATCTCCTCGGCCTGTCAGTGGTCATATATTTGGCAATCATCCCGTCGTACCTCACATACCTCTCGAAGAGGTCTATCCGACAATTCAAAAGAGCAGTGCCGTTCCCATTCCATGCTCCCATACTACTAAGTCTGATAGGATTGATATTCCCTTGTACCCAGTTCAGGACGGCTCCAGACAGTTTTCGGCATTGCCCAATCTTTCACCAGGTTTTACGTCTAATGACTTAGGTGGTTTTTTCTTTAAGCCTGGCCCCTCCAGTTCCCATGTTCATTCTTTAACCGAATGTGTTTCGTCTTCTCCAACTCTAGCAACAGAACCCACTTTCCCTGGAAACAGGGGTGTGGTTACCCCTTCCCCAGGTCCTCCCGTGGTGCTTGCGAGACGATCGGGCATGAATGGCAACATAGCCTCCGGTGATATTTCTATGGTGGTTTCCGACGACCTGCTGGGTCAGAAGACCCCCTTCGGCATCTTTTCGTTGTCCGAGTTCCCCATCTCTCCAAGTCCTGAAGCAGAATCGTTACCTTATCTCCGCGGGTACATGGTCCCCTCTGATACATTTCCGCGAACACCAATGGCTCCTCCAGAATCCATACTGGGGTCTTTGTCAACTAACTTTGACTGGGTCTCTCCTGACGCTCAACGTCCTGGGAGCTCTGAAAGTATCGGCTGGTTGGATATCGCCGACGCCGATACATATACTCCAGCAGCGCTGATCTCGGAACCTGTGCGAGAGACCAGCAGAATATTCGCACCTACTCCGGGCATACTTTTCTCTCCTCTTCGTGATACAGATAGCACGGCCAATAGGAGTCTGCAAGGGGAAATCTTTTGATTTTAGTAATTGTGACTTTTGGTGCTGTGAGGCGGCAGCAGGTATCACAGATGACACCTGGGTGCGATAGGTCCGGATACCACCTGGCATCGCGCATGCTATCGAAAGTCGGAACCTGGGAAACTTGGGACTGAGAATATCGGAATTGTAGGACTGTTACCGTGAATCGGATAATAAACAAAGACTTTATGTGTACACCATCGACGGCGTCGGTCTAGGGAATCGGGTAATTGATTAATGAAAGCAAATAATTAAGTAACAGGACAGCAAGTCAGACGCTTCTAGGACAACATGAATAAGTTACGACAAACAACATTGATCAATAAGCCCCAAGGGCACCACCCTCAGCGACCTTCAACAACATACGGCAGGACCTCGAGATAACGTGATCCTGCTTGTTTTCGCAGTGTCCATCGCTCGAGTTCGTACATTTCATACGCTGATGCTGCCTGGCGCATTGCGCGTATATGATGCGGACGCGAGTTGGCGGCGACAGCGTCGGCACGAGATTGCCACACGCAGGTCGCCAGGTTCAGGCCGGTCTCTGGGTCGGGGGAACCGTACCAGTACATGATGAGCTAAGGCCAGACGCATATAAACACTCCGGATAGATTGGAAGTATTATGACAAAGACGTACCCCTCCATTTTTGATAGCTTCTTCGTGCGCTAGTCTGTCAGCTTCGTAAAGCGCTGGACGGGATTCGTCAGCATCAGAGCTGGGGTAGCGAGATGAAACATAGACTCAACGGCCACTTTCGCTGCCGGGCTTGCGAATGCTTCTAAATGCGACGCAATACCAGTCATGCTCGTCTTCCTCCGGTAATTCGAGTTCTCCCCAGTTGAATGCTTCTGGATACGTTGCGGCGGCATAGTCATCGGTGAGGGGGCAAAAGTTGTGTAGTGCTCTATGAAGTGAGAGGGACGCAGGGTCTATGTCTGGTAAGCGAGCTTCGGTGGTCTTCGGAATGCGATGCGTCGAGGCGTGCGTGTGGCTCGGGAATGAACACGGGAGAGAGGAGAGAAGTGGGGGGAGGTATAGGATAGGTTGGTCAGAATGTATGGGGGCCTGCTTGCCGAGATTAGGAGGATCGTGTGGGTCATGGTGCGGGTCCTCCTTGGGTACTAGCTCAGAGATACTGGAGGCAGGTGAGGACAGGAAACTCAAGGTCGGAGACGAGGTGAGGCTGGTCTGTGGCGACGACTCAGATGAAACGGAGTTGGTAGAGCTCGAGTCGGGGACGACAAGGTATAGACTGCTTGGAACGTTGGGTATTTCCATGTGGGTGGTAGGTTGCGATTGTCCGCACGGACAAGAAGGTATTTGTAGCTAGAGCATATGATAATGCCAGCCTTTTAAACGTATCGAATTTATGAAAGACATAGCGTCAGCAAAGACACATAAAATTGCGGGCACTTGGTGCAAGATTGCGTCAACGCTGGCACAATGCCCATTTCCAATGATCATGGCGTGATCGCCTCCAGCGGCGCCAAGTCCGGCAACCAACCGACATCGAGTGACCCCATTTGAAAAAGACATCGGATAAGCCTGGCGGGCGCCGCCGTTCAATTGAACGACGAAATGAAGGTGGGAAGAGGGGTCTACGAGTGCAGACGGTGTATTTCAGGGTCTACGGAGCGGCCCTTCCTTTCCTCCTCCCTCTTCAAACAATGGATTCTTCGTCATCTAAGTTTGACGGGGTCTGCCTGTTTTGTTCTGCTAAACTCTGGCTCTGATTAACCTTACTACGTTGTCAGCGGCCCGAGACACGTACTCGGGCCAATTTCGCACATCCCATGCTAGCATCTCCCGGACATCCTGACAATATGCCACTCTATGATGAGGTCCTTGTCTTTGGTCAATACGAGGCATCTCTGGGAGAGCCCCGCAGTACACCTTTCACACCCCTGCGACCTGATGGCCTGCCTTTCCCACTCTAGTTCCGGCGGTCCAATTTGAGTTCTCATTCGCAGTCGCGTCCTTAATAGCACATACAAGAGTCGGAGGAGGGCCCATGAATTCGGTAGGGTGACTTGCTTTCTCCGCAGTAGTTTACCCCGCGTGCTGCCGGTACTTGCACGTTTTGGACACCGCTCTGTGCAGATTGGGGTCGGGGTCCGATGCCGACTCTCACAATATGACAAGAACGCTCCTACATCCGTTCGCCAGCAGAGCGCATTATCGTCGAATCGCCGCTTGCTCAAGGGGACTAAAAAACGGCTATGTGCCATTCTAGTCAATGATTCTTCAGACAACGCACTCTTAAAAGCAGGGTGCGCCCATCGTGTCATCGTGCAGTAGGTAGCGCTGAGGTAAATTGAATTTTTTTTTTCCCCGCTGGTATTGATCCATCAATCCGTTCTCCGGCTGCTATTATACGCTATCAGGCATGTGGTGGTCTCATATTCCGGTATTATCCTGTATGGTAAAGTTTAGGATTAAGAAAGTTCTTCTTAGTACTAGATTTTGTAGGAGAGCCTCTTGGGACCCTCCCGCAAAATCTCGTGATGTGCATGTGAGTGCACGTCGTGATTAATGCGTAATTCTGCTGCATTTACTTCTGGAGTGGCGATATGCAGGGTAAAGAAATAGGTCATATAACAAACACCGAAAAAGTGATTATAAGGATGCCGTTTGTGTCAGGAACGGAAACGTAGGAATGGCATTGAGTAGAACCTGAGCCATCTCCGCACAGCCCCATTTCCTTTCGAACTCTTCACCGAGTGAGTATTCCCTCTTTTTTCTTACGCCTCACACGGCAAAAAGCACGTTGCCTTAATTCTAATCTCACTGTTATGACTTGAATATATAAGGCACGTGTGCGTATGCGTACTTCGGTTCACTATGGTGCCTATCTTACTAACCAGTACCGTCCACTCTAGCCTGGTCTGGGTGACACTCACCGATCGTTTGGGATCCAGGCCCTCTCATGTCACGTGTTAGACTCACCCTAGTCACCTACTGGCTGTTCCGAGCAGTGGGACCAGTTGTATGTGTTCATCACCCGCAAATCTAGGGATGGCAGTACTAGATCGAGCAGGAAGTGCTACGTTTTGTACCCCAAGACACACTCAATTAGATCCAAACAAAAAAAACAACAAAGACCCATAAATCTTGTATACGTCAACACCCGCCGTCAGTGGTCGACTCGTATCCTCTCAAGGCCTAATGCGGCGGAAACTCAGGTCACTGAGGTAAAGCAGTGGTCCGGTGAGGCAAGTTCACACACGCCTCGTCGACGACTTCCAGCCTGCAACTTCAACAACAGGATTTCTGTCTGTCACACTCCTACAAGTGTTACATAGTCAGCGAAAGAAACAAATAAGTGGTTCAAAAATGAGCGTCAAATCCAAGGTCAAATCAGTCAATGCACCCCGCAAGGTGTAATTAGCCATTATCATCTGGGCCCATAAAAGATATGGCCAAATTGTCCGTGCCCTTCTCTAGTGTCGTCTTGTGGCCCTTCGGATGGTCAGCTAGAGTAACAGTCGCCATGCAACAGTTACCATGACCATGACCATTTCCTTCGATCTTATCGAAATTATCATGACCCTGTCAGTCAGCCTGAGGACTCTTCGTCAAGCAACTGGTGACGACAGACTCGGCCGTCATGGGTAGAGTCGGATGAACGACCGGCATGTGAGGGATCTGGCTGCCCTCGACCTTACCCTCGACTTGGAGAATCAATTCAGTGCGTGCCTCTGTCATCTTGTCAGCGGTGCGCTTTGCCAACTTGTGTCCCAACTTGGAGAGCGTCTCTTCTTCGGTCTTTACAGTACCATCGGTCTTCATTCCGCTGATGGGGTCACCGACAAGAGCTTCCGTCGAATTAGCTCGACCTGGAAAATAGCCCAGTTTGTCTCGTTCAGTTTCAAGGACCCGGTGTGTTCGTCGAATATCGTTTCCATGCGAGCTAATGAACTCTTCGTGTACAGTACTAGGACCCAAGGTGGGAACGGTGTTGAGAGTAGGTCGAGAGTGGCAAGCAGCATGGAAGGTGGTGATGCATCGATTTGGAAACGTGCAGTACTGCGCGTGTACTGTGCGTGATACCTAAACCGAGTCGTGCTGACTACACTTTAGTCATGAGGTTTTGCCCCATATCTAGTCTCGGATCAGCCGTTTGTCGGCATCTTGGGGACCTTTTCAACAGCTTCTTAATGTCCTGCCGGTGGATCTTCGCATTCTCAAGTTCATTGACGGCTCTGCCTTACGTCTCTATGGGTCGCCCAAGGCCAGCTGTCACAGAGGCATGGGGTGACTCCGACCCGATGACCTTCTCTGTGCCCGGGTTAGTTCCGGCGGGCTAATTTGAGTCCTCATTCGCGGTCGCGTCCCCAATGACACAAACGAGGGTCGGAGGACCTCTGTACTTGGTATAATCCGCCGGGTGGCCTGGAGTGCTCTGCAGTCCTGCGCTTCTGGTGCTGCACGATCTGGGACACCGCTCTGTGGAGATTGGGGTCAAGGTCCGATTCTGATTCTCACAGTGTATGACATGGACTCTCCTACATTCGTCCATCGGCAGTGCACATTATCATCGAATCGTTGCCAAAGGGGGGGAAAGCGGCTATGTGTTATTATGGTGAATGATCCTTTCGTTGGTGCACACTCTTGAACACAGGGCACATCCATCGTGTCATCGTACAGTAGGTAGCGCGGAGGTAAATTGGTTGTTCCCCTCTGGTACTGATCTGTCAAACCTTTCTCGAGTTGCTATCACATGCCCTGAGGCAGGTGGTCTGCCATTGCCGATATTATCCCGTGTGGTAAAGTTTAAGATTAAGCAAGTTCTTATTGGTACTGGATTTTGTGGGAGGGCCCCAGTGGGCCCGGTCTCGTGATGCGCAGGTGAGTGAGGATTGAGTTGGGTCGTGATTAATGCGCAACTTTTGTTACATTCACTTTGGAGCAGCAATATGAAAAGCAAAGAAATACAAACACAGAAAGTGAATATAAGGATGTTCGTGCCAGGAGCAGAAACGTAGGGGTGGCATCAGGTAGAACCACCGAGCCACCTTCGTACAACCATCTACCGAGTGAGAGCACTCCTGCATTTCTCTCACCTCTCATGCGGCAAGCAACGCACAGTTGCCCGAGGCAAGAAACCACCAGGCAACCTCACCTAAAAAAACAGCCATTCTTTTGGCTCGATGGCGCGACCATATTCTCTTAGGATGAAGACTGACGCGTCTTTGCCCTGTCAGGTTTGCCTATTCTACGTGTTTCGGGGGTCACACATTCATAGCGAACCTATATATTCCTGTCATCCCCAAAATGTCCACAGTCGTATATCGTCGGCCTCATTGCTATGATGTACATGGTCGTGTAAGGCTTGGTGTAAGGCATATGATATGTGCCGACCGTTGGGGGCAGGTTGGGGGTGCGAGTTGCAAGACATGTAATCATAATTGGCCTGCGCCAGGCCAATTATGATTACACGTTTTGTAGCACCCTCGTCATCTGTAATGCTGTGTTTTACAGTGTGTGGGATTAGCACCGTAATTGAACTTCGCCTTAAGTACTTCGGGTTGAGCTTCAAGCTTCAAGCTTCAAGTTCGGCAGCTAGTTCCATATATCACGTGATTGCCATACAAGATTAGTCATCAATCCACTTGGCGAAATGTCCGTATTGTCGTGCTCAACAACGACGACGATGGCCGCCAAGAGGGTCGCCGACCATACTCTTTATCACCTCAGTCCGAAGGGCTTTTGGAAGAAATTTAGTGTGTCTATTCCCGCTTTGTTGCGCACCGAACTCGTCATTGAAGTCTGGTAGGGGACGCTGTGGCCGTCGATCCAGCGATATCTAGTGGCCTCCCTCTACCAGCCCTGAACCGACAGCCGCCTCCTGGCTCTCGGCCCGAAAAGTATTCCACCCCAGCCACTAAAGGTTTCGCTTCTCTTTCTTTTTCTTCCTTGTAACGCTGTGCCCACATCTGCTCATACAGCGTCCGACCCCGCGCAAAACCCGTACTGGAAGCGGGACGTCCGCCGCGCTTACCCACAGCTCTCTGTGGTTACACAATCCGAGCTTTCTACTCTCCTCATCCAGCATTCCGGCACTCCAGAGTCAGTCTGCCCTTCGCTTCTTACTTACCGCCATTTTGACCTATTGTGCCATCGCACGCAACGCAGAGTCGCCGCTCCGTCAGGTTCCGAGGATGCATCTGTACCTTCCACGCCTGTGCAACAGCAACTCAGCTTGTCTGAAGCGATAGGAACCATTAATGCCGCTCGCAAGGTGTATTCCACGTCGACGCTTCCGCCGACACCACCGACACCGTTCAAGCGCTGGGTCCCGGAACGTGCCCCCGATGCACCTCATGATCCGAACGCGTACTTCCCTATGATTTTGGTCAAGTAGCGAAACCCGGCGCCATGGAGGTTCATCTGATGGGAAGGGGGGTGAAGTCGACACATTAAGTGTTTTGATTTTTGACGGTAGTAGACTTGCGGAATGCGCGTGTCCTTCTTGCACGAAGACATAATATGTCATTTTCTTCACGTGGGGTGGTCTGACAACTGGACTTCGAGCGCTCGCTCGTTTGGTGCGCGTGAGGTCCGCGGCCACGCGGTTGTCGAGCGCCTCGAGATAACGGCCACCGTAAGTGCGAGGCACATAGCATCTCTTTTCCCAGTCGAAGACGAGATAAACGCTGGGTTTTCGCGGGGTAGAGCGAATCACATTTTCAGATTCAAGCTAGGATAACGGGGGACGGACCCGCACATCTATCCTTACTGTAACGGCGTGAGACAGAGACAGGCTTGATCGAGACGTGCATGAATACCCTTCGCCCTGCTGCGCATCAGAGACATGCCCTACCAATGTTGACACTCGACGAGCAGCTTATGCCACTCTACACTCTCTTTGAAAGTCGAAGAATTTACATTGGAGACAAGCATAGCACAAGGCATAGCACGTAGGGGAGAAAACGACAGGCACACAGAATAGTGCTACATACGGGTCTGTACCTAAAATTAATGCAATAATGACTTAAAGAGTGACTGCGAGATACGAGGATGAAATCGATAATAAATAAGCAAGTGATAACAATAGAAAGGGATCTATCTGCCTTGTCAACAAGGCCAGTGGGCGACCACGCGCTACAGTAATAAGATAGCAAGTGAGAAAGCTAACATCGGATGTTAAATATGAAATGATTGTTAAGAATAATAACCCGTCCAGGGTATGGGAGAAGTCCGTAGGTGAATTAGTGCCGCAGCGCAAACTGTGACTACAATGATGCCGCCAGCGGCTCGAACACACCACGGTTCGTACGTCCACAAATACAGCCAAACTTGGGCTGTGAGGCATGCCACGCTTGCGAAGGCATATAGTAACGCTGTCGGCAGGAAACGGGACGGGATGAGAGATTAGTCTAACACTAGTGCGAAGACAAGGCGTACAACAATCCCAAAGCCCCTTCGATAGCCATAACCAAGATGGAATGGAAGGGTCTTTGCTTCATATGTGAATCACCAAGACCCATCTGCGCTTCAAAGGTAACTTTTGTAGAGGGTAACTCGACGGAGGCAAAAGGTTGATCATGGGAGGAAGGCGATTCGGATGATGGGGATGGCCTGAAGCGCGGTACTTAGAGCGCCGAACAAGCTGAACAGGAGCGCCGAATATGTCAGAAGAAGCGGCGCCAACTCGGTTGTGGTATTGTTTTTGGCTTCCGAGTATTTGTACTGAGAGAGGAAGTGTATGGAGGCAGTTGCGACGACGACACACAGCTGCACACGTCCCCGTGAGTTATGCGTTACATATGGGCTTCAACTCAAGTGCACATACAACTGTTGGGATGAAGGGCCGGGGTGAATGCACTGTGGCGCCTGCGCGCGGCGCTGGCGAGCGTGAACGTACGGGTGGGGAGGGCGGGGACTGCGAAACGGGCGTGAGGCCAGGGTGGAAGGCACAATTAGGCATGACGTACCATTGTTAATACGAATGAAGCTCTTTGGAGCAATAGACATAAGAATAAATACTTTGTGGAAGAGCGAGAGGAAACAGAGCGGGAATGAAGAAGAAAAGTGGGGATGCGGGGAAGCGGTTTTATAATATCGAGGGACCCAGCCTCGAGGCATCATAGCGGGAGAGCCATGAGGACAGTAGGGAACACGGACTAGTGGTTTGTCGGACACTTCCGCGCACAAGTTGGTGGGGTCCGTATGATCGTGATCAGGCTGTCTGTCCTTCAGAACTTAGACGTACTGTAGCCTCGAGGCGCAGATGTTACAGTCCTCGCTCGGCAAAGCGTACGTCGGCACTCCGCCTTGGGTAACGTGACGCAAGCTGTGTCCAAAACACGCCCTCTTTCAGCCTCAGCTGCCTGTGCTCAAGGTTAATGTCGGCTACAGCATCTCCACCTTTCCCTAGGGCACCACCTGGTGCCCCCGCAGAACAGCAAGCAGCCGCGTTCGACGATGATCCTCGCGTTCATTTCGACACGCAGAGTGCCCGGTGGCGCCTTGAGGACGGCGATGCCGAATACGAATACGAACCATCCAAGGCTGTGTGGTTTCCTGTGGTCAGTCTGCCCCTCCCGCCCCGCGACAATTAAGATGGACGTGTGCACGCTGCTATAGGTCGATGAAGACCTGATCCGAAAACAGCAGGCCGCGTATTCCATAGCCGGCGTTGATGAAGAGGTTCGCGAATCACCTGTGCAGCCGTGGCGTGCTTCACTGACCCCTAACAGGTGCCTGCTGCGCCGATACTCGCCCGGACTAACAAGAAGCGTAAGGATCCCGAGGATTACACCTCTAGCACTGTCGGGCAACCGGGACCATCAATAAAGCGCGGCAAGGGCGCTAAGGTCGCGAGTACGGGCACTGCGCCACCGCCGGAGCGGAAATCCAAAAACACAGCCGTCTTCGTGCGTCTCCCCTTTGACGCTACGTTCGATGAAGTGGTCGAACGGTTCAGTAAATGTGGTCTCATCGAAGAAGACGACGATGGCGAACCCAAAGTCAAGATGTATGCACGTGACGATGGTACTTTCAGTGGCTGAGGCTCTCGTCGTATATTTCAAGGAAGAGTCCTGTCAGCCTCGCTATCAACATTCTGGACGACTGGAGAACTTCGCCTCGGAGACCCCTCCTCGCGAATGAGCGTGCAACGCGCCGAGTTTGGGCACAAGAACGACAACACGGGTGGGGAAGCGAAAAAGAGAGTAGTGGATAGGAAGAAGGTCACAAAAAGGCTCGGGAAGATGCAAAAGTACGGGCAGTACGCTCCTTGCTCTACGTATTTGGTGGCCTAACGTTGCATCAGGAAGCTGGAAGAATGGGTGGACGAAGATAATTTTGGCCCCGCCATCACAGAAGAGGACGTACACATTTCCGTCAACACAAACAGTCGGGTAGTTGTGCTCAAGCACATGTTCACCTTACGGGAGCTAGAAGAAGACCCGACGTTACTCTTGGACCTGAAGGAGGACGTTCGCGAAGAATGCGAAACGTTGGGAGAAGTTACAAACGTCGTATTATACGACGTATGGCCCGCCCTTTCTTCTCTGCTATCCGTCTCTCATCCACCCGTTTCCTTTACAGAAAGAACCAGACGGTGTCATCACGGTGAAGTTCAGAGACCCCGTGAATGCTCAAGCATGCGTCCTGGTATGTCTAGTGTATCTCGCGTTACTTGGCCCCGTGTTGACTTTCACTAATGACAGAAAATGCATGGTCGCTTTTTTTCTGGGCGCAAAATCGAGGCGTCTCTATGGATTGGAAAGCAACGATTCAAGCGCAGCGGTGCAGCTGAGGATTTCGAAGACACTGGGGGGGACGAAGGCGAGAAGCAGAGACTGGACGCCTTCGCTCAGTGGCTGCTGACCTGAAGGCGACTGATCGAGGTTCTGAATCATCTATGCATTTACCCGGATAAATCCATGTGAGTCGTTTTTTGTACCTACCTGTACTCCAGCTTTCCCCTAGGGACTAGTGGCATATTGCATCCGACAACACTGTCGCCAACGCACTCTGACAAGGCACACGTGTTGATCCGCCAAGAATATATTTTACATCTCAGTAACACGGTTTCAACACGCCCCTAATAGTGGTTTTTGTTTTTGTTTTTTCCCTTTCTTCGCTTCATCTTTGGTACGATGCTGAACGTCTGTTTGGTATTGTGTTTTGTACGTTCCAAGACATAATTTTAACCCCGGCCGACCAAGACGAATGGTCGCGTTGGTCTTCAATAGCTTCAATCCTTGAGTACTTGAGTCTGTCTGTCGATTACCATGCTTCAACTTCGACAGCCAGCATTCGATTGAGCGGGCGCGATCAGCTGCTTCTACTTTCCAATCCCGACAAGGACACCGCAGCCCCTATTCCTACAGATATTCTCACGTAAATGCCCATGCTGTACCGTTTGGTTTTCCATTGGATTCCGAATACCACGGGGAAGCTCTTTGGCTTTCCACGGTAAATTGTGGGCCATTAGCGTGCACGTTACGCGCGCGTTTGGTGTCTGTGATTCTGAGACGACACGGCGTTAGGCCAGCGGCATCACGGTCATTCTTTGTTGTTCAAGATGCACCGCCCGTGGAGCTTATCCTCGCGGGGGCCGGCTGTTTTCCCTCAATTCGTGAGGATCATGATAACATCTCTAATCGCCAGCGCCATTTTCTCCGATCTCTTGATTCAGGGTTGTATGACCCCGAAAACTTCGGGCTTGGAACGGGACCAATGCGAGTTACTTCCCTTGTGGTGGGCATGCTGTATGATGTCACACATCATAAATGGTTTCATGAAGGACACAAAGACAAGAATGCTCAGCGCTCAACGCTGTCAGTGATCGGGGGTCTCGCATACCACGATGACTAACTACTGTATGATTTTTTTTGTCAATGAACGCCACGTCGATCGTAGCTTAGTGCTGTCGTTCCTACATCGTGCTCTAAGTAATAACTGCGTATGCTGCGATGACTTGACGCCTTCTCTAATGGAAACGAAC
This sequence comes from Lactarius vividus, assembly GCA_021527035.1. Classification (NCBI taxonomy): domain Eukaryota; kingdom Fungi; phylum Basidiomycota; class Agaricomycetes; order Russulales; family Russulaceae; genus Lactarius; species Lactarius vividus. Next base: position 394,756 of record JAKELG010000019.1, on the reverse strand, counting down.
GAGGTTGGGTAAGGGCACTCCAGTCGCCAAGCGAGTGACGTCTTCTAGTCCGAACCAAAAAAAAACTACGCATCGATGGTCACTATGAACCAAGATCAAAAAGCTAGCAAAAAAACTACCCCTAACCCACTCTTATCACCAGCACCGAAGGAGCGGCTTTTTGGTAACCATCTCGAGCCGCTGGCATAAGCGGGAAAAGGCATGAGTCAAATATCGGTAAGAAAACGCGCGTCTGCCTTACCTCTGAGATCACCGTGCGCTTTTTCGTCGGCTCGTCCTGCATCCAATCAAGCATTCGGCGCGTAGCCTGCACAGAGTGGCTACTCGTCCCACGCCCGTGTTGTGCGTTGGCTGACAAAGGACGCGTGTCGAGATGTGACAACGATTTAGACAGCGCCACGACGTCTTCTTCCTCGTGCTCCTCGGTCAACATCGAGGGGGTCGGCGAGTCCGCTTCGGGAACGGGCGTAAGCTCCGGCGCGCCTCCCCGTGAAGGTGCGGAACTGCTCGCGATCTGCGCGCTCTCGGCCAGCGCCACGGCGATAGGACGCGAGACCGACGAGGAAGACTCGCCAACGTCCTCCTCGATCTCCTCCGTCACATTCTCGATTCCGAGCCGTTCGAGGCTCGCCTCCACGGCGTCTAGTCGTTCCATGTGCTCCAGCACGGTCACGCCAGTCGTGCCTGGGTGCACCCTCTGGAACTTAGCAGAGAATGGTACGGGTCGCAGGGAACCGGTGAAGTCCGAGCTCATTCGTCGGATCGGCGGCGGAAAGTCACTGCTGCTGCTCTTCCTGCGTGAACGCGTAATTGGAGGTTGCCAGGGCAGAGGGAGGGTGCTTATGGAAGGTTGCGGGGAAGCGCTAGGGGGACCCTGGCCGGGGGGACCGTATAGGATTTTGGCAATAGCGTCTTCGTCGAGCTCGAGTTCATCATCCCAAACAAGCGCCTTTGTTCGACGAGTCAATTCGAGAGGACCTGCCAAACGATCTTCAGCAACAGTGCAGTTAAAGGGGGGGGAAAGTGGATTCACCTTCATCCTTTGGTCACGGGACCAGAGTTTCAAATTCAACCCAGACAACTCTAATCTAAGGGAAGTAATAGTACTCACGTCGTGTCTCAATGATTGGACAATGTTCCACGCTTGACCCTTAATCACCGCCATTTGTCTCTATAATAAAAAGTGAGGATTGCTGCGTAGGCTAACTACTATAATGAACCCACGTTAAACATTTTTGGATGAAACCCCGGGTCCACCGCAAAGAGTTTTCTGAGCTGGAAAGTTGTTTCTTCCCACCACACCTTCGATGTTAGCAGGGGTAAGAAATGTTGCCGCGTTCGTTCGCTGAACGGCTTCCCAATAATGCTAACTGGGAGATATAACCAACCATATGTGAAAGAACGCCACCCGTGTGGGTGCTCGTGAGGGAATGACAGCGAGTTGTCAATCGCGGCAATATGTATATGCGGGCGTCGAGTGTATGCAGACTGTGGGTTGGACGATGCACGAGCCATGCGGGGAGGTGCAGCAAAGGTTACACTAGGTGGAGAGTTTGACGTAGATTCATTACGCCGGAGCTCACTCATCGCTGGGATTTCTAGTTGAGCGGAACGTGTTGGCGCAATGTCTACAAGAGACTTCTCGTGTTCTGCTTCGCAATACTTGATCATGTAGTTGTCAGCACCCCGGTCGGTATTGAGCATGAGATAGTCTAAAAATCCATAATCCAGCCAGGATATACTCATCTTCATAGGATGGGAGCTCACCTAAGATAACTAGCCTACAAGTTTGTCAGCGTGGAGAGTCGCCAGGAGTCAGGGAGATACCCTCACTTTTCGAGTTCCTCCCGGAAACTTTGCTGCAAAGCCGCGGACCAATAGAAGGGCCGATTGGAATCACCCTCGGACGCATCATACAGAGCCCTATCGTATTCCATATCTGATTCATCGTCGTAGCTCTCGGCACCTGTACGACCACATATAACCTTGACTGCGCCTAGGAAGCGCTTCGTGAAATTGGTCGCGCGATGTGTTGAGTCGTCAAAGGTGTCAGCAATTGAGCGCCCAGGCCAGGGGTGACTCCGAAGAAAGTCGGATGAATCTGTGTTTACATTCGTTCTAGGGGCTATAAGCTACATTCACATAGAGGCACTCACCTTGAAAGCCGTGCATGAAACATTGCATACTCCCTATTTTCTCGGGAAGGGGCTTCCCTTTCTTGAACGCTGTTCGATCTATCCAATCATAGAAGAACGCCTGCAGTGCATATAATTTCAAAGACAGAAATAGGCAGGAGTCGATGGGAACTGACGGGGCTGGAGAGTGACACCAGCTGCGTCTTTGGTACAATATGGAGATCGAGGCGAGTGTCAAGAAGTGAAGCTGCGGCCTCCGAGACATAGCTAGAAAACATCAGAGACCTGAAGGCGCGAATATGACACGGAATGACCATACCTGAGGTTAGGAATCAGGCAAGCACGGCCGAAAGGGATGATCCACCGAAATTGTCGATGTAACCACTTCGTTGTCTGCACGAGAAGTGAGTGACGTGCATTCCAGAACCACCGGCTGACCCCGTGACCTTTGGATTCAGACGACCATATGGTTCCTCGTCTTTCGGCTTGAAAACCCTAGTAACGCGTCAACTAACTGAATAGAATAGATAAGGTACAGTGGCTCACGCAACGGTCTGGATTCTCCCGTCCACCTTGGCTCGAGCAAAGTAAGAGCCAGACGAGCCCTTTGTAATCATTTTGGGATGTATGCCCTCCGAAATTGCACGCCTGACAGAATGGGCGAGACTGGTGAGGTATCAGCACGTGTGTCGTATCTTTGAGTAGAGCAGACTCACGCGTCGTACTCGTCTTGGGTCATAGGTGGCTTGTGGTCCAAAGTCTTGGTCTAGTCAAACTGGTAAAGCATGCAACGAGACGAGCATGGGCTGGCACTCACAACCACACTACTCGCAGGTGTTGAGATGAAGGGTGGGTCGAATACGCTCCGGATTATCTCCTTCTTTACATGAATATCTTCGACTTTCTTCTTGCGCTTAATCTTTTGTGCAATGGACTCTGTCCATCTTGATGCTGTTCAGACGGGCATGTTCTAAGAAGAAGTGGGAACATACCGCTTGAAAGCAGCGTCCAGTTTGCGCAAATCAATAGGTCCTGACGCACTCATACGACGATGGCGTCGAAAGCGAGGACTACTTGGGTTCGAGACCGGGGAGGGGAGACCCTCTGTGTCGGGTTCGGGTTCATCATCTGCGTTCTGCGGTAAAGGTTGATACTCTGAACGGTCTGGCATGGGCGTCGCTGAGCAAACGAAGGCTGACGGTTTGGTGCGTGTCTCGAGGCCTGACGTTACTACTACAGCGACTTTTTCCTTTTGGGGGTTTCCATATTCATTTGCACGTGCTTTTCGCGGGTGACAACCCTAAAACCGCATATAGACGGAGACGGCACCCCAGACGACACGCTGTGTTCAAATGGCGCTACCAAGACTCACACCGTACTCGAGAAAGAACGGCGCAAGATTGCCCACACCTTGGCTTCCATTGCGCGGTGCGCACGCCCGCGGAGATGTACAAACATGCACCCTTATCGTGGACGGCCCCCAAACGCGACGTACATGCAGGACGTAAACCCGTCACGTGCCCTCGAGACCATCCCCAATGCCGTGACACGACCGCTTCTCATTGACAAGCACTTGCGATAATGCGCCCAAACTTTACGCGAGGTTCTGAAACTGCACAGGCCAGTTCCTAATCTCACATATGCGACTGGAATGGATCTACTGGAAGTGCTAGCTTTGAGCTTGAGCTCGATCTTAATGATAATCGCGGTACAAAAGCGCACTTCCGAGGGTGGCGTGACGCGCGGGGAGAGGAGCCGAAAGAGAGAGGGTGGACATCCACCGCGCTCGTTAGTGAGAACTTCTTGAGCCTCTCGCTTAAGAATTGGAAGAAGAACCGCTTGGGGACCTCGACGAGTCATGACTCCAACGTGTAAAGCAGATGGCGTAAAAATAACGGGGTCCAAAAGGACCACGGCAGGTGCTCCTCAAGGCATTGTTTCGATTCAATTCTGTGTAGAAGCTGTGGTAGAAGCGCAGCGAGACTGCACCCGGTCCCGGTAAACGACTCGGACACCGATAGGGAGAAGAACATACCTGCAACCTAGTGCTGATGCGGTGACCACAATAGGTCAGACAGGTAGACCTGGTTCACCAAACCCAAGTAACGTACTCCCTTATCAGTAGGGTGTATGCTGTAGTCAGTGTGGTTGTTACATGCGGCTACTTGTGGCCAACGATTTCTCACGCACGCACATTGACACAGCCAAAACAGGTTACCTCTCCTGGCAGAGTGCTATGGCCCAATCGAGAGTCATTTTCGTTCTCTAGACCTCTCACTTTTGTTGTGGCTGCTGTGGGCCCGGGGAGCCGTAGATTGTATCGCTGTGGGTTTCTACTGGTGGTGGCAGCGTCCATCTGCCAAAATACCGCACACAGCAGCACATATAGTTGTGTTCCACACACAATATACCCTCCCACCCCCATCTCTCTTCGCCGACATGGGTCTCCTGACGGATGTCTTTTCCCCCCGCAGCAAGTCTCCGCCGCAAGACATACCCAAGATCCATATCGAGGAAGCAACCGCATCAACTACGAACAGCACCCCATCGGCGAATCCTTCGGGTGACTTACCGCCCCCCGTTTCTCAAGTAGACGAGCCAGAGGCTTCTCCAGTTGCTGAGCAATCAGACAAAACAGCGAATTCAGACGCCCCGCCCAGCGCTAATCGCCGATGGTCCCTCCAGCGCCCACTCGGACTCCTTCGTAGAGCCAAGTCATCTCCTTCTAACAGCGAAGCTCATAACGCCCGCGCTCGCGCAGCATTCAAGGCTGCCGAAGTCAATGCAAAGCGCCCTTCCCACACCGATCGCCGGGCAAAGGAGTCCGCCTTGCTTCTTCGCTCCCTCATCGTCGGGCAGAACTCTGGGGACGGTTCAGCCGCACCCCAGGCGCGCGTGTCGCGTGCACAGCTGGACAACGTCAAGGCACAGTTACTCAAGCCGAAGATGGCGAATAAGGTCATTGCCCAGCTGAGAGCCCTGCCCGCGCTGCCCGACTCGGCTTCTCAGACGAGCCCCCCCATCCGCGCGGTGTGCCTCCCGTACACCGATGAGGAGGCCGATGAGAAGCACTTCAGCCAACTGCGCGACGTCGAGCAGACGAACGAGCGCACGAATGATCGCGCGTTGAGCTTGCCGACCGTCGCACTTGCGACGGTCGACTCGATCACAGAAGCGCTCAAAGGTCTGCATATTATCAGTCTTTTCACAGCGCCAGATTTGGGACTTGGCCAGCCAGGAAATGGACCAGGGATCTTGGCTGGCGCTGTGCCCACCGCAGAGACGGTCATCAACGGAATCGTACAGATCACGCCCCAGCTTATGGCGTTAGGATACGCGACAGGAAGGAACATTATCCCAGACCATGCAGGCGTATACCCCCCCGTAGACAGGATATCTGTCTTGACATGTATAGCTTCTTTTCTTTGTCGTTTCGTGAAAGTAATTGACATCTGCTGCCAGATTGGTGGGGTCTAGAACTCCTCCTACCCTCGCCAACTTTGGTGTACTTGGGTGTGAGTTTGCATACTGTTTCTTACGATCCCCACTTTATTGATAATTTCGAGCAGCGTGTCCAGTCCATCTCTAGCACAGTCATAAATTTTCTTACCGCCATGAGCGTCATGTACGAAGGCGTCCGTGAAATTCTACCCTTTGTGCGGTATTTCTCGCAGTACATCGACTTTGAGTGGAACTCGATCAAGGCTCAGGATCACGGCAAAGGAGTGATATGCGCGGCCACTTGGTAAGCCATGCGACCTTTCGAAATACAATATATAACAGCAGGGGCGGGTCCTCATGCGCATCCGTCCTCAGGATCATGCCAGCTGCTATGGTTGCTCGCCCCTGGGACTTCCCTGACCCTCCTAAGGGCGTGGAACCTCCCACCCAATCGGCGCCATCGGATGCCAAGGCGCCTGAAACGGCCCCCGCGCCCACGCCAACGGCCCCCGGTGAGAAGGCGGCCCCGACTTCGCCCTTGTCTCCACCCGAGGCGGCGCCAGCATCCTCGGCGCCCGCGGCCCACGACTCAGTACCTGGGATCGTCATTTTGGCGCCCGACTCGGCTTGATTGTCACACGATCCATGAAGACCACTGCGCATGCAGCTATACCCGCCCAGTGATATTGGCACATCACAACTGTAGTTCGGCATACCCCTTACGAACATATCCAAGGTTCTCTAGCCTCACGAACGAAACTGTCACGAACTCTCTAGTAGTCATGTTTAACTTGAAATTCAAGTCTATAGCTAGGCGCTACGTTCTATTCCCGGCCTTCCCTTTCCGTGTCGTTCCCTGTACTATTTTTCTTGGTGCTACTGTACAGAACTGGTAATTCAATCGCGGCTGCAAAGCAGTCCCCAATTTTCACCTTCTGCGATGTCACATTTTCCGGAACTTGCCAAGAACTCGCATTATTTTTAGATTACGCATTCACAAGATTCTCGAGGGTCGACGAACTGGACCTCTAGCATGACTGAGTAGTGCCGCATATCTCGTCTGGGAGCACAATAGCTATAGGGTCATAATGTCAGTTCCGTCCTCAATAAAGACCTACACTGGTGACCGTCTATCACATTTACAAGCCGGTCACAAGCCTATCAAAGACCGCACCGTCCAATTACGAGACCAGCATGACAATCACATGTCTATCACTCAGGTACGCGCGCAAGACGGCTCAATCATGGTACCACTTCGGTTTACGCATTTTTCGCAGAACATGTCGCACGTGTATGGAGACAAGAGTGAGGGTATTGGAGGTATGTGATTACAAGACTATGTAGGTGCAGGTCATGAGTAATGGGACAAGTAGTAATACGAAAGGCGAAGGCGCCAAGGAAGGCGCGCCCATAAAAATCACGCGAGCGAAGTCAACGACAGTGCGAAAGACGCATCACGGTGTCTCTGGGTGTGCCTTACAGACCCAAGTCGGGTAGCTCCACGACTTTTATGATAGATTAAAGCCTCTTGGGGAGGCCCTCGGGTTCTACGCGAGCTGATGAGGAACGACAATCCTCAAGTGACAAAAACACTCACCAATATAATCGACTTCGGTAACATTCTTGTTCAGAACTTCTAGATGTGCCTCAGGAATTGCGGCACAGAACCCCTAATGACACCATTCAGATGAGACGACTGGCAACGAAGGGGCAACTAGGGCGGGACATACGTTGAGGAACCAGTCATAAGATTGAGTAAGGCGGCCACCAGCGTCCACAACGTCGGACATATACTTGACGACTGTTTCTTCAGTGACAGCGTCCTTGAAGACAATAGTGTAACCTGCACTAGGTGAGCCGGCGGGGCCAGGAAACGCGGTAGGGGGAGGCGCACGTTTATCCTTATACGTGGTGGGGGCCATGAGTAATGTACTGAGAATGAGCGAACGAAAAGGGCTGAAGTGGATGGTGGTGGTGGTGGTGGTGGTGGTAGTTAGGAAAGAAAGACGAAGAAGGCGTGTTTAAAAAGAAAAAAAAGACGGGTAAGTGGGCTGACTGGCATTTGTATGTAAGTTGTTTAGCCAATTTGGTGCTAAGTATGTGCGCGCGCTCGTCTCGTGTCCGAGCCGGATAGCTTCAAGGGAAACCCGCGGTGCTGGCAGGAGCGTGACAAGTACATAATTCAATGGACACACAGTTACGAAACCGAAAGTTGCAATTTGCGTTTGCGTGCAGTAACCCCTTCTGTCTTTTCGCCGGGTCCCGTTGCCCCGCAAAATAGAAGCATACAATTGGTCAACGACCTTCCACAACTTTACAACAAATCAAGGTAGTATTCCTCTCCACTGTACTAGTAGAGCGTGGCTCGTACAGGTATTGTACACTGATCTCATCAGGTAGTGGTTTGCGTGGTTACCACCGAGTCCGGTTCTACATTGTCCATGTTCAATGTCATCGTGTTCGATCCAATGAGTCGAATGACCCTCACCGATGTAATCTATTTGGCTTTCGCCTGTGGTAAGGCTGCTCTGCAATGTCAGAAGATAAGTAGCCGGGATCTCAGCAGAGAAGCCCTGGTTGTGCAAGATAAGAGATCCCAACGTAGTCTCATGCGAACACAGCACGTACCTTGAGGAGGCTTGAGCTAAACTTTTTGTCAACCTTTCCGCCATTTAGGCCGACCTTCTCGGCTTGCTCATTGATCGCTTCATCAGAAGCAGTGTTCTTAAAGACGACGATATACTCTGAGGATAACGTGAGCTTTCCCTGGCTAAATTTGTAATACGATGCAACGGATCGTACTTCCAGTGGCAGACATGGGCGACAGTCTTGTTGAGGGTGATAGTAAGTGGGAATCGAGAGAGAGCCTCCCTTTTATACGAGTTAGGATAGTGGCTATTAGGGTCAGGCTATGTCATCGGTCATCGTTTCGCAGCTGATCGCAATTGGCGGCATCGGCGGCAGGGCTATGTGGACGGCATTTGCCGATATGACTATGTTGTTCAAGATGAAACGACACTAGTGAACACCGAATTACGAGTGCTGTGCAGTCATCCAAACAATGCCCGTGACCCGCTCTGCTACTCGCACCCAGGCTGCTGCTTCTGTTGCACGGACCCTTCCAGTCGCCGATGTGAAACGTCCACCCAAACGCCAAAACTCAGTTGTGATCAAGCGCCCCAACAAAGCGATCAAAGTTGGTGCGGATGAAGGGGTACCACGCCCGCTTATTCCTCCTTCCGGAGAAGAACTTGCGCCCCTGCCTGCCAAATTGACGTTCTCTTTGGAAGATGCTAAGAACCATCTCATTCAAGCAGATAATCGATTCAGGGACGTGTTTTCCCGCCTTCCCTGTAAACCATTCGAGAGAGTGGAGGGCATTCATCCTTTTCAGTCAGTCATTCGTCGTCTCACAATAGTCCGCTTGACATTGACCATGAAAACCAGAACTTTATGTTCTTCCATACTGTGAGCCGAATGATGAAGCCTTACTCTTACCCTTCCGTTATGTTCAAAACTTTATATGATTGCTCGAAGCGGCCAACAGATTTCTTGGTTGGCCGCGCGGGCCATCCAGCATAAGTTCTCGAGGTTGTATTTTCCTGAGCTCCCAGAAAAGCCGGATGAACAATAGTCAGTGCATTTATTGCCGCTCTCTCGCTCTTTGAGTCTCCAACATTTGGACGTTCTGACGTCTTCCCTAGCTGGGCCAAAACTCGCCAAGAAGTGTTCCCAACAGCCTATCAGGTCGCGACCACGGATCTCGCCACATTAAGAACAGCAGGTTTGAGCGGGCGCAAAGCGGAATATGGTGCATGTTCATGGTCAAGCACAGCCTGGGCGTTCCTGTTCATCGTAGTCATTCATTTTCAGTTCGGGACCTGGCGACTAGATTTTCTGACGGCCGGCTCACCAACCAAAAGCTCCTCGATGCAAATGACGAACAATTATTTGAGCTTTTGACTGCCGTCTATGGAATTGGCAAAGTAAGCCAACTTTCGCTCCCACTTGCCACCTCATCTAAATTTCACCCTTTAGTGGACCGGTGGGCTTGATATTATTTATTCTTGGTCTCGGCAACAGTGCTTAAACTATTGCAGTTGAGATGTTCGCCATTTTTTCCCTACGACGCCCCGATATACTCCCCGTTGGTGGGTATTTTGTTGGACGCTTCAGAGCAATTCTAGCTAAACTCTCGCAGGCGATCTTGGCATACAACGTGGCCTTCTTCGCTGGGTATTATCATTACACCAGCCAAAGTACCGCATCGAGGTGTCACCGAAGAAGCTCCCAGACCCTTCAGAGGATCCGCGAAAGGCCGAGAGCAGCGTTAAACCCAAACCAACGCCCGCAAAGTCCAAAAAACTGGCTAAAAATGCCCTGGCCTCTGTCAAAATAGAGTCAGACCGGGAAAGCGAGCCTGAGGCTGACGAGCTTCCCACTTTGAATGGCCGTCTGAGGCGCGCGCCGATTCCGCCTCCCGAGGATGTGAAGGCCTCCCTCCCTGCCAGCACTACTGCCACTCCTGGCGCGCTTGGCCTACCCTCGATGCCCCCGCCGCTCACGCCCTCGGTCAATCAGGCTCTTTCGCGCGCACCAGATGCGCCGCCACCTCCGTCTCTGCCCACGGGTCTGACCATCAATTCTCTCACGGACCGGTTGAAGGGGAAGAGCAAGTACGTGACACCGGTTGGGAACTGAAGTCTAATCGACGTCGATGCTGATGTTCGGCGCAGAGGCCCAATCCTGACGCCGACCCAGATGGAGGAGCTGACCGAGTCGTGGAGGCCGTACCGAAGCATTGGTAAGTTGAGTGAAAAACGGCTGTCACAAGGTCGGGCACTGACGGCTTTGCAGGTGTGTACTATATGTGGGCACTAGCGGAAGACAAGACAGGGTCTTGACTGCTAGTTGGGTGTGTGTCTCTAAGTGCTCTGCGGTGCGCAGTTCTCTCGATCTGGACACCTTGTCTGTTCCTTCATCTGGCTATTATCACTATCCCGGTACAGTTAAACAACGTGATTACTTCTCTTACATAGAATAGAGGGTCTACACTGAGTCTTATCTCATGCGAATACCTCATTGTGAACCGTCCCGGAACGCGTCGTTCAGTATCGAAGAAAGACCGATCCTTTATTCGGTAGACTAAGGGCACACATTACTGCGCCAATCGCTTCGATACATAGACGGACCTTGGCTTTATCTAGAAACCCCTTTTTCGTATGTGTGGTCTCCGAACTCTCAATAACTACTATAGATACCGCTGCAAGTATACAGAGATCCGCGGCCCAAGAGAGACGTCTGCTGGATATGAATAACCAGCACATGCTTCAAGTCACTGTACGTCCGTCCCCCTTGCTAAGTTGTCTCTCACTCAAACAGGGTCAGACAATCAGAAAGCAAATATTATGTCAAAAATTGGGAAACGTTTTCACTACATAGAGTGTAGGTCCGACCAGCTGGCTCTGGTGGCGACGGGCGGTCGTAATACATACAGACCGGGGGCTTTTTTTTGGTGCAACGCAATGCTTATCGACTGGAGGTAATGAGATAGTTTGCGAACACACAAGAAAATGCGTGTGCTGTTAACACATCGGGGCAATGGCTCTAATAGTACGGCAATCTTATGTACAACAGTCACCCAAGATAGGGGACAGACACTATTTGTTCGTCCCATCAGAATGAAGTCCTCACATTTTCCGCTGCTCTTGAGCAGGACTTGAGTTCGGGCTCGAGTCAGGAAGCGCGAACATACGCGCAACGCGGCCGACAACGCGCGCAACGCCGATCCAGAGTCCACACAGCACCGCGGCGTCCACGAGCAGCAGCACCACCGCGCCGAGCATATACCGCGGTGCAAACACCTTCCACACCATCAGGTGCCGGCGGAGCCACGCGGCGCTGAGTGCGCTCCCAAGCAGCAGCGCGCCAAAGTACAGCGAGGTACCGAGCGCCGCGCGTACCGCCGCGAGCACTGCTTGCGGTGCCTGGCTCGCCATCGCGACCTGCCCCTGCCCGTTCTGAGGCTCGCCGCCATCAGGTGCAGACGCGGGCGCGAGTGGTGCGACGTTCCAGATGCCGATGAGTGGCGCGGCGAGCGCGAAGAGTGCGGTGGGGCCGAAGGTGTTGAGGATGACGAACAGTGGAGAGAGCGGGTACGACACGGTGGGCGTGAGCACGAACGCGCTCTTCCACTGCACGCTCGCGAGCGTTGCCTGGTGCCCACTCGCAAAGAACGCAAGCTGCGCCAGCAGCGCGAGTGGTGCAATCTCGTCGAACGATACAGGCGCCGCAGGAGCCGCGGGGGACCCGCCACTACTCTGGCCCTGACCCTGCTGCTGTTGGAGTTGCGCGAGCGCGCCGGCTGGGTTGGTAGCGAAGCTCGCGTGAATGGCACCTGCGTCGCGGGTGGCATCGACGAGTTCGAGGTGCGCAAAGAGTGCGGCAGTCGCGAGGGCGAGGGTGATCTGTGCGGTGGGCTGCGCGGCGAGCCATACCGGCGCGAGGGCGAGGGCCCAGAACACGGCAACTGGCGCGCCAAATGCGTTTGCGAAGCCGAGGACGCGGACCTCGGTCTTATTTTGCGCGCCGGGGGCGCGCTCGGACGAGATATGTAGGGCAACGGGGAGAAGCATCCAGAGCGCGGTGCCGCCGAGTGCGGCGATGACGCTAGTCCATGCGAGGGCCGTGCGCGCGCTGCGGAGATCTGGATAGCCACCCGAGGCGTCGAGCCACTCGAGGAACCAGTATGCGGACCCCGTGACGAGCGCTGGGGGGATGACGTACAGAAGGAGGACGGCGATGCCATTGTCGGACTTGGAGGTGGTGAGCACACGCCCGATGCCGTAGGGGACGAGGACCGCTGCGAGGAAGAGGAACACGCGAGAGATGAGGGGAGGCTCAGCGGCGCCGGCGCCGGAGAAGAACGTGACGCTGCACCAAGGGTGCTGCTCCTCGCGGCAGACGGTGCTGGAGGCCATGAGCCTGACACAGACCGCGAAGAGGGTCGAGAAGGTGAGGATGCGGAAGCGAAGACGCGCCGTGGGTGCGGAGAGCGCCGCGAGAAGCGGCGGGACGAGCGTGAAGGGTAAGAAGAACGGAACGGCGCGATCTTCCCAGAAGGTGTATGAGTTCGAGAAGAATGAAAGTGAGTGGAGTAGGAGGACCGGCGCGGACCAGGAGACGCGAAGCTTCGGCGGCGCCGAGAAGAGAACCCACACGCCAGACGTCACAGACGCGCCAAAGAGGACGAGCTGAAATAAGGAGACGCCGTGGAACTGTTGGACGCTTTGCAATGGAACATGTGCAACCGCACCGAATCCTGCGCCGACAACCGTAGATATCAATGTTGCCCGTCCAAGAGGTGACACGGAGTGGTCCCATTCACCCAGAGAGCGGCTGCGTTCGTAAATACCCCAGCCGACCAGAAGGCTCAACGCGATCACGCCTAGTCCTCCTACCATCAGGGCAGGATTGAATTGCGCCCAGAGTGAACGGCAAGTCTCGAGTGCCAACCGCATAAACTGCACCGCTGCTTCCGGCTTCTCTTTTGACTTGCTGGCGTCGAAACGGCCCCAAGAAGCCGTGAGCGCGTCCCACACCCCGTCGAGCTCGCCGCCAGAAGCGCTGTTCCGATACGCGTCCAGGTACGCGCGCACCTGACGGGCGTTGATGTCAAGTGCCTTGGCATAATCACTACCTGAGCGATCTCGCCAGAACAATTCGGGGATGACGGTTCCCAGATTGTTGAATGGAATGGGCAAGCCAAGAAGGAGTGAAAGGGTCGGCACGAGGTCAATCTGCTGCACCGAACGATGCGATGCAGGCTCCCCAGGGAAAGTTTTATGCGGGAGATGAGATATCGGTGGGTTCTGAGACGATAGGGCAGCACCCTTGGAATAGATCCAGAGGCCAGCAGAGACTTCGAGGTCACCGTCACCACCATGATCACCCTTGCGGTCCATTCCATGGTCACCAAGGACAACAAGAAGGGTGTCCTTATCAAGGGCGTCGACAACGTTTTGAAGGACGTCGTTCATCTGTTTCTGTTTTGCAAGCATCGTGGGATGGTCAGGACCGACGCGGTGCCCAACATGATCGACGCCGAGGAAATGACCAAGAAGGAAATCCCACTTCGAGGAGTTCGTGAGAAGAGGGAATAGGTTGGCGATGACACCGTTGTCGACTGTGTGCAAATCCTCGACGTTGAAAGAATCAAAGTCATGTGTCATTTCGGGGTGGAAAGAGGTTGGAAAGACGGAGAGCCAGGTGTCATCTCCCATGAACGCGATCTACACAAAAAGTTCGACTTTGACGAGTCCTGAAGTGCGAACGGTAAGGACATACCGTTTTGTTAGCCCGTTGTAGCTGCTGAATGATCGAATCTTCCGCGATGGAGGCGCCACCAAAGTTGTGGCCAATATCCACAAACGTAGGGAGAGAGCCGGTGACGAGACCTTTGATCCGCTGCAGTGTTGCTGTTGGTGGATCTGCATAGGCGTTGAACAGAAATGAGTTGTGTGGGTGCTTAGCAGTTAGCTCTCGCGGAAGGGTCAGGACATTGTGGTGATAGGGAGAATGGGGCTCGGGTGGATGAGGCGAGAGAAAGTCGAAGCGAAGAGAGTCGATGACGAGGCACACGGCACGCGTGTGGGTCGGAGGAAGGGTGCAAGGCAGCGTTGGAGAGGTGGACGAGCATTCGGAGAGAGTAGAGAGGGACAACCTGCTAAGTAAGAAACCGCGAGTAAAGAGATAAATACCGACGAGGTGGAGAAGAGAAAGATAAAGCACAATCCACGACGACCGAATCGCCATCCTCTCTCTCTCTCTCTTGGTGGCAGTAAGCGTGCCAGTACACGTGGGAAATTGGCTATTACAGCGACTGATCAGGAAAAAGGTCCATTTCATACACCTAAGTTACAATGCTGTCGCAGGCCCATGCACGCCATGACATCGTAAGAACGCTACCGAGCACAGGGGCTAAAATGTTCACAAGACCAGGATGTATTCTCTGAACAAGTGACCATGACACATGGTACAGTACAATACAGCAGATATTATTTCGGTTTGGTACCGGGTCCAATAGATGTGTCTTCCCGCCAGGTTCTTGCCGTCTGAGCGCAAACAACTGACGCTAGTCTCAGCTGACTTGATCAGATGAGTCCACCCATCAGACGCATCAAGTCAGATGGGAACTAGTCTGGGCCCGCAAATGTACTTGGGGGGTTGCGCCGTTGCGCCATCAACCGACAGAGCACTGGACGTGTGCCAGTGGCTTTATTGGAAGCTCGTCACAAACGGCCTTTACCTTACTGGAAGGTAATGGAACGCCAAAAAAAAATCGCCGTGAGAACCATCACGCACTAAGTGACAACAGCCATCTCGAAAGTGAAAGGAATAGTGCAAATGGAAGACTCACGTATGGATGGAGGATTGACTCGGAAGTAAACTATAACGATTTTGGTCTCGGCGCTATTCTCGATCATGGTGGAAAGTCTGAAAGTGCGAGATCAGGCTACCTGTACGTTTTTCTATGAAAAAAAAAAATTCCATTACTGTCTTCCTAGGGCCACGTAGCCTACTAGGGTCTCCCTCGGATCTGCTTTCAGTGTCTCTTTGGTTCACGAACCGTCTTCAATTACAAGAGCGGCACCGCAGCGTATGGGTTTATTCCGGGCCAGAGATTTGGGGGGCGACGACATTGGCTCGACGGAACGTACACTTGTCGAAAGAGAGAAGGGGAAGCTCGCCTTTAGATTTCGCCCGACCTACTGATTCGAATTCGGCACCAAAAGAAATCCTGTGCCTGACAGCGGGGGCCCACGCGAGAAGCGATGGGAAGCCGGAGCGCAGTGCACGCCGGAGACCCGTCCCCGTTCACCGAGGGAGCCACGTTCTCGAATGGCCCAGGTCAGTCCTGGCGCCGGGCGCGGGTGTCCTTGTAAATGTGGGCACCCGCGGTTGATTACATCGCGGGCGGTAATCCCTCACTTTTGGACCGCACTCGAACGGTGTAGATGGACGGCATTCCTTGCTTTCCAAGGTTCAAAACACCAGGAGGAACGCCGCCGCGGACGTTGCTCGGTGCTTTGACGATCCCGTGCCCTTTAAGTGTGACATCGTTAGGGAGAGCGATGATACAGGCGTACGCGACCTCGAGAGGAATGACGCATAGCTCTGTATATGTATATTTTGTTTGGCACGTTGCATCCTCTCCCAGACCAGACGCGATGACCTCAAGCCTACTATTTTTGGGCAAAGTGATCGTGAAGACAGGCACAAGAGGTTGGGGGCCCCACAATACGCCCCAGGGCAGAGGTGTCCTTACTTTACTTCTCCACTGGCGTCCGCCACGTCAACGGATCGATCTTCTTGGACAGACCAGAACCGGAGCTTGTACCTTATGTTCAATCGATCCAGCAGAGGCTCATGGTCGAAGAGGGTCAGACGCCTCTATCTGATGATGTTGGGTGGCGAAGGGAAGCTCGCTCTTCTTGGGGATGTCAAGGCTAGGCGAGGGCACTGACCGCAGTGCGTACCAATTTTTTTTTCCCCCTTACGCTCTCTCTACTGTACCAGGCATCGGAGGATTCTCACTGCCCATCTATTAAACGTATAGCTGATCGATTTTCCAGAAACCAAAATTTTTGTGACCGGCCTCTTGTCTTTGAGTGACCGTAAATCTAGAAAAGGAAACTTCCCCTCCTGTTCTTGTTTCTACCAGACTTGGGTGACTGCATGTAGCAGATTTCTTGGAGAGATCCGCCTCGATCTTGAGCTTGAGCAAGTGCCGTGTACCCCCGATCGCGATGCGGATTGGCCCTTCTTTCTTGAACTCCTTAAACAAGCAGAAAAATTCTTCTTCTAATGGATCGCTCATCAATCCAATCAATTCTGACGTCTCATCCTAAACATGGAAGGTCGACGACGTCACTAAGAAGGAACACTGACACGTCCTCAACCCGCAATCCACCTCCGCCTTCGACTTCGCTCTAGCTGGCGCACACAAGGGGCCTTCACCAATGGCATTTCTGCAAAGCCACGCGCAGAAAGACGGCACGGCTCCGTGTACGCCTCGACGCGATACGCACGTGCGCCATCATCCGCAGCGCAGCCCTCCGAAATGCTCCGTGCAGAGATAGTCGCCCGCAAGGTACGATTGCATGCTCGTTAGGCCACTTCAGAGCATTTTTTGCCGGGATACAACGAGTTTCCCAGGGCCAGTGGCTACGGGACGGGTGAACCCGCGGCTTTTGGGCAAAAATTGCTGCCTTGCTTCCCCTTTTCCGTCTCTTCTTTTACCTCGTGTGTTTCGCCCGCAAAAAGACCTTGTAGCATGTGTTCCGGCACCGTCCTTTTATGGCATCCAAGTTCCGCGCGCGGTCGTTGGCGAAAGCAACACGTTCGTTCTGCGAACAAGACCTCCGTAATAGGGGCCGTCCTTCGTGCTTCCAGGTGTTCATCAAGGAACTCCCACGGGTGGGGTCGTCAACGTCTAGGCACTTGTACTCATGATCTGGGCGTGGGGCGTCGCGATTCTCCGAAGGTGGACATCGGTAGGCCAACGGAGCCCATTGATGATGGAAGGAAAGCTTCTCGATTTCATTTCAGCCTCGTGGAGAGGCTCAAGGATTATGGTGAACACATGAATGTATCGATACATTACGATAACATGAGTTGTGTCATTTACGGCGTATCGTACGTTGTACAAAGCCAAAAGTATTGGGGTATCCGCGGGTTTTACAGTAAAGAAATTTCGCTGGTGTTGTACAACATACAAATTAATAATTAAAATGCGTGAAGTTGCTGACCGAGGGATGTAGAGTACGGCCAATGCTGTTGTCCCAGACAATGCAACAATAAAAAAAAAAGTGAAAAACGTGGTAGTTCCGGCGATGTCAAAATGAAATCGCGGTTGCGACCCCCAAAACGTCCTGAGTCAATCAGAGTATGCGCTCGTCTAGAGGCAGGTCCAACGCGCCGTCCAGCCATTGATGTGTGCGTACTTCGTGAATGTTCGCACGCCGCTCTGGATCCGGATCCAGGCAGCGCAACATGAGCCGTTCCGCAGATTCAGAAACGTAAGCGGAGGCGTGGCTGGCGAGAATGACGCGGCCAGCGATTGCATCGCGCTCAGTCGGGAATGGAGAGGCCCCGGTGAGCAGATAGGAAAGAAGGACACCAAGCGTCCATATCTCTGCAGGAGGTGCACGGTATGGCTTCTTCTGAAGTACTTCGGATGCGGCATAGGCAGTTGTGCCAAAGAAGAGGGTATATAGCGGACGCGGCTCAGCAGGGTCCACAACAACGGCGCTACCAAAGTCAACGAGCTTCACCTATAAAGAAATTCATGCGAGCGTCAGGGAGAGAAACAGAGGGCAGTTGACGAGTAATAACGCACGTTGAGGTAGCTGTCCACGAGTATGTTCTCATCCTTGACGTCGCAGTGTGAGACACCCTGACTATCGAGGTAGTGGATGGCTTCGACGATCTGCGCGAATACGAATCGTGCTTGTCTTTCGGAGAGGCGCTTGTCCTTCGATTGTTCGATGCATTCAAAGAGGTCGTGGGACGGTCGGCGTAAGAAGACCCCTCGTTTTCCGTCTCGCCTAATGTACGGCGGACACGGCTCAGTAGGAATGAGAACAAGGTCCTTAGGTGACGCGCAAAGCTGCTTCGCATTCCCTGATGCACGTGAAAGATCACCAGTATTGGTAGAAAACTGGGGAGGGGTGTCAGGCAGTTGAATGTCTGAATCGACCGAAGGCGAAGGTGTTAAGGCGGGCGTCGAGAGATGAGACGAGGCCTTTCCAGGCGCAATAACCAGCTCCTGTGGCGGCGAATCGTTGGTCTGTGATACCCACGGGGTACCGTGGAGCTCCTGTACCTGTGGCAGAGAACATTAGCAGTCCGATCATAGACACAAGCGTCATTATGTGACGACTTACCAGATAGAAGTACAGTTCGTCCTCGAAGAGGTCTACGCATTTAACTATGTTTGGGTGATCTAGAAGACCCAGCAGTAAAGCCTCCGTGGGAACCCGGCGTGCGGATTTGTCCTCCATCCACGCGTGTTCTGGAACTTTGGCCTTGATGATGAACTTGACCGCAACTTCACGCAGTTCGAGTCGATGAACTGCAGTCATGACGAAACCGTAGCCACCAGCACCGAGCTCGTCACCAAGATGGTACCATTGCACGAACTCGGGATTAAGAAAATGTCCACGAGGAAAACGTCGGGAATATGCCGAGGCTTTGGTAGTAACATGGTACTTTGAACGTGATGGGCGAGATATACGCGGGCAAGACGTGGCACACGAGGGAGAGGGATGACGGGGTTCGGGCGGGAAGGGTACAGAAGGGAGTTGGTCATGGAGCTGGTAAGGAGGTGGTGTAGATTCGCATGACGACGCGAAGGAGGATTGTGAATCCTGAGAAGTGAGAACCGGTTGGTAGGCGCCTTGTAATTGAAGGGCGTTGTGAGGGAAGTCGGCGTGTGCGTGTGAGGAGAGCTGAGTCGAAACTCCAAAGTGGGAGTGTTGCTCTTCGGGGAAGAGGGGAGAGACGGAACGCGAAACATGAGATGAACGGAGATATTTTGGTTGGGCGAAGTCAAAGAGGTCTGTGGATTCGTTGGATGAAGAGGCAATAGTAGTGTTGGAATCTGGAAGCTGGAGGGGAGTGTGAAGATGGTCACCATCGTCGGAGGAAGAGTCGCTGGTGTCCATGGGAGGCAGCGGAGGAGAGGGGGAGAGAGGGGGAGTAGCGGGGGTGGGATGATAGATGGGAGAGAGGAGAACAAGCTGTGTTAGCGACATGTTGATGTTGGATTGGTGCGCATAGGAAAGGTGAGAAAGACAAGATTGGTATTTAAACCCACAGCGATGCACACACAGACACATTCGCACCACACCCGATATCACTCACACTACCCCGATTTAGTATCTCGCCTTCCGAGATGCATCCAAAGACCAGGTGCCCTCTGCCAGCAATGAGATCGCCATCCCGAGTAACGTCCGAAAGTACCAAGGAGATAGCGGTCAAGGTAGCGAGCAAAACAGGTCCCGAGCCACCGAAAATACATCGACCCGTAGCTTATACACGCGGACGCCGCATCCACGCGCAGACAGCACACCCTACCCGCAGCCCTGGGGCTAGCCCCGGCGCTGGGGTCGAACGTCATTGATAATGGGTTAGATAGAGTAACTCCGAGTCCGACCATTTGCCAATTGCCACTGCCATCATAGGTGGGAGTCCTAGCCCCGGCATTGTCCGGATACCTCCAGCCAATTGCAGAAGCACCGCAACACTTCGCACCCCGAGACCTTCAATTCCCCGTTGTCCACACTACCCGTCCCCAATGTCTCTCAAAATCGCAGGCATGACCTTTTTCTCTCTCCCATATACCTTCTCTCATATGTATCACCCGTAGTTGCTGGAACTGCTCGTCGTACTCTATTACCCTCACTTCCAGCTACTAGTTTCGCCAGTGCGTGTCACATAGCTTCTCTACAATTCGCACTAGTCCTCAATCTCGCACAGCTCTCCGTTCGTTACATTCATCAGCGCCTACACCCTCCCCGTCGCCGGAACTTGTTTCGCCGTCTGCATCGGCTATTAACCCCATCACAAGCATCGCAAAGCAAGGCTCGAACCAGTTGAGTTTAGAGCAACCTCGGAACAATGCTGGCGCGTGAAAACCGATGCGTTTGTGATCCGTCTGCTTACACGTATAATCAGAATATGTTTTGTCCACTCTCGACAAGGTAGTCAACTGGGCTCGCCAGGGTTCAATGTGGCCAATGACTTTCGGTGCGCACACAACTCTGGTTACACTGCGTCTCTCATGTCGCATTGTTAC
This sequence comes from Lactarius vividus, assembly GCA_021527035.1. NCBI lineage: Eukaryota > Fungi > Basidiomycota > Agaricomycetes > Russulales > Russulaceae > Lactarius > Lactarius vividus. Next base: position 374,320 of record JAKELG010000019.1, on the reverse strand, counting down.
AGGATTGGCTTGCTGTGCCGTAGAAATGATGCATATGGCTGCTGCACGTTATGATCAGGACCGTCTTGGTGTCGTGTTTCGGGCAAGCCCCCGCCAGTCAGATATCATGATTGTCGCCGGTACTCTGACCAACAAAATGGCACCTGCCCTTCGGAAGGTGTATGATCAGATGCCAGAACCTCGTACGTTATATGCTGCATGGCCTGATCTGATCGTTGATGTAGCGCGTCAACTAGGTTGGGTAATTTCCATGGGCTCTTGTGCCAATGGGGGTGGCTACTACCACTATTCCTACTCGGTCGTACGTGGCTGTGACCGTAAGTTATGACGACCCATCTGTTTGGACTGTTACTTATGGGTACGGATAGGTATTGTCCCCGTTGATATCTATGTCCCCGGTTGCCCACCTACCGCCGAAGCACTGTTATATGGGATGCTTCAACTGCAACGAAAGATGAGGCGAACCCGAAAGAATGTGTTGTGGTCAGTGTCCGTTGATCGGACGATCGTTTCAACGTGTTTACCTAAGCATTTACAGGTACCGTAAGTAAGTGAATCCGGGGGCGGGGAGAACTGGCCCAGTTTCTTATCCACGTAGACACATTGACGGTAATAGAAACACGAGCCTTGATTTCTTTTACACTGGGCCCGAGGTGATTGAGAAAGAAGAGAAGGCTTTCGATGAATATTGATGATTACGTGATTCCCAAATGAGCCCCGTTTCATGGCTGGCTGCCTCTAACCCTTTGCTCCTCCCCTCTCGTTACTGTACCTTTCTTGTCTTTCCCTCCCTTTCCTTGTCCCATCTCCTCCTCCTTTCATTTCTGCCTCATTCTCGGCACTCTTTCCGCTCAAGGCCCCAGTCACGTTCAGCGGTAAAACGGACATGGCTACAGACGTTCTCACGACAACCGTAGCTCCACCTCCATCATCACACAGACCTTTTCCTCGCGGTCTCGCAATTTCAGACCTTGACCTTCGTGACGACCGTTACCCTGTCCTCTCCTCCCCACGCCACGTACCTCCAGCTCTTCAGCAGGGCGCTCCCTCACCCGACATCATTCCATCACACACTCCCTTCTACCCGGATGCCGTGCACCAAGCTGTCCGCGGCCCCCCTCTTCCCCCCTCAGACTTGCCACCCTATAATTTGAACATGTCTTCTCTCAAATTAACCTCCCCTCTTTCAGATGACCGCGGCCTCGTGCAACATCCTGACTATCAATCTACCCCTCTCAGCGCCGGTTCTCCTCCAAACTCATTTCCCCTCGACCATAAACAACCAATCAATGGCTCCCCCAGCGTGAATGAGATCAATTTGCAGTTTTTTGGTCCCTCACAGGCCTCACAAACTTCAAGTGGTGAACTCAGCAAGGCTGCGCCTGCGGCCGCCGATCTTCCCCTCTCCTCCCAGCAACCACGCCCTCTACAACCTGTCTCACCGTGGCAGACCCCCCCGCAAGACTCTCAACTACTTGAACCTTACGCACCTCCCCCTCGTTCCGGTGGTGTGACGAGCCAAGCTCAGAGTATCGCCCTGCCAAGCCCCCTGTCGCCAGGTATGCGCATATCCAGCACGGCTCAATACAGTGCCGCCATGGCCGTCCCAGTTGTCTCTCCGAATCCGCGCGTGCAGGCCCAGCAACCCACCTATATTACCCCAACTCCTGCTCCAAGGCCCATTAATCCCGTATTTACCACCCAGCCCCTACCCCCCGAAGAAGTCTGCGTCGAGTGCGCAATGCGCGACCAGGATATGGCGGACGTCGACGTCACGTCACTCGGCATTTGGGCGCGGGAGAGTGACGTCCATTACGAGGACTTGCTTAGGCGAGAACTCGAAGAGGAAGCAATGGGCGTTCCACCTCCGGATCTTCAGCGGCCGAGGGCCCATGGGGGGCGGCTGACGGAGGCCAACTTGAAGATGTGGCTCACTATGGTGCGCTTTATCTCGCTTTTGTCAACCCCCTGGCTTTCACAACACGGTTTTGACTGACCATTCATTCCCATAGAGTCCCAAAGGACCTGCCTCGAAAAACGAGGCTCTTGATAGATATGTAAAGACACAGCAGACATTGGTCGAGGCGGAAGCATTGGCGCACGCTCGTGCATTACAAGAGTCTCGCCAGCTCGAGGATAGGATGCGAGATGCTTATTCGCAGTTGCGCCGCTCTGCCTACGAGCTTGGCGTTACCACCTCATCAGATGACCGCGGCGTGCGGATCAAAACCACTCGTTCTTCAATGATCCCTCTACCAACCCAAACGACTGGCCATGGACGTGAGGTCACCGTTTTGGAGAACGGCATGATCGTCGAGCACGTTGATGTTCGCAAGGAAGAGCGCGAAGAGCGCCAGCAACGGCGTCGTGAGGAAAAACGCGCACGTGCACGCAAGTCTTCGCGCGGCTCGGCCATTGATGTTGCCTCAATGTATTCGACCATGAGCCCCTTGTCATATACCGATAGCGGCCTTCCCCTTCTCCCATCCCGCTCGTCGACCTCCCGCCCCATGAGTGTGTTGACTGCGCCAATGGACACACGTGGCCTGCAGTCAAACGCATCCGTTGAAGCCCTCAGCATGATTTCTGCCGGCACATCCCCGAACCGGCGGACCCGGTTCTTCGGCACGCGGAACTTGTCTCCAGGGTTGCGGAGCTCGGACAGTCTAGCACCTTCTGGATTCAGTGGAAGTATGGTGGATATGCAGTACGTTTGCCCACGACTCTTTGGATTATTCTACTTGCTAAGTTGATTCTTTCAGTATTGCTCTACAACATGGTGGCGAACGCGTATCACACTCTCCGCCTGACACGACTGATAGGTATCAAACTATAAACAGTTGGAGAAACGGCGCGGCGTTGGCTCCTCAACGCGGCTTTGAACAACCGCCTGAAGACAAGCCAAAGAAGAAGAATGGTCTGGCGAAGATCTGGCGACTAGTTACTGGTTCTTCGAAAAATGACGTCGACCCTTCCACCACCAACGTTTCACATGCGCGCTCGCTTGACCGCGCGCACGATGATGATTATCCTCTTGCACCGCCACCCCCATTGTCGTATTTGGTTAGTCGTGGCACAGGCGACAACGGAGGTTCTGCCCTACGGCACGTCTCCACACCTTCCCTTCCGTCATCGGCTTCCCCTAATTATCCTCTATCTTCTGCTGGCATGTCCCCGCCCACCGCACCGTCCAGCCTACTCCCATCTCCGACTTCCTCGCGACCAGTAGTCATCTCTGAGCTTTCTGATAGTCGTAAAGCGCTTCTAGCCGACAGTGATGCAGAACAACCCTCATTCACCCTAGAAGAGGAACGTTTGCGAACTTCGACAACTCAGCGGGGTGTACACCCAACGACGTCAGAACCTGATCTGCGTCGTCGCGCGTCTCAAGTCCTGATCGGTCCTGTACCACCAGTTCCACGAATCCCGACGTCAGTATCCCAAGCAGCTCCTCCACAAGCATCGAGTGGGTGGCGAGACAAGATGCTCCCACCACTTCCTGGCGACGAGCACCAATTACGTGCCCCAATGCACGCGCAGACAGAACTTCGACCCCGCACACTGTTTTCATATGACATGCGTGAAGTTAATGGTGGGCAGGCGCTCACCGCACCACAGGCGCCGTTTAGCCGCGCGGAGATGCGGCGGCAGTCGTTCAATGGACTTAGCAACCCACCTTCGGGCCTTGTTGTCCAGACGATGCCGGCGCGACGTGCAGATTTTGACTCTGAAAAGTACGGCGAGTTCGGTGCCTCACGCAGTGTGCTCGTGCCGTCATCCTTCCAAGCGCAACAACCCGCAAAACGTAAGAGCAAGTTTGGCTTTGCATCGTTGCTAGGACGGAAGACCTCTACCCCAGTGCAGGACCCTGAGCCTGTCGAGTTCCCATTAGGGAGAGGCTCCGGGTCAGAGGCACGACACGAGGCAGAGATGGGGATGCATTATGGGAACACGATGGCCAATGGAGAAGCGGGGCAGGGCCATGTATTTCCAAGGCTGTCGATGTCCCTAACGACGCGAAAAAACATCGAGGCGCTCGTTGACCAAAGCCCAGATTTCGTTTCGTACCGCTACCCGTCCGGCGACCAGAACATGCAATTGCTCCGATAGGACGTGGTCATATTCAAACTTCTTGCATCAACCATTATCGTTGGCTACCTTGTCCCCCTCATTATTATCGACATTATTGGTTCCCTATGTTGCAGCACTCTCCCTCTTGATCTCTTATTTCCTTCTGTTTCCGTATTTTTCCTCCCTATTCGATATCAACTGCCCACATTTTGTTCAGTTTGGTTCTCGTGCACCATTGCTTGTCTATTCATCCCCCACGGACACCGCATCTCACCTACTCTCACACGCTCTCGATCCTGTGCCCATCAAGGCTTCCGTACTCCAGTAAACTTTGTATGCCTTGACACTGCATAATTGGTAGGAGACTGGTGGTGTGCTATGCAGGCGTGCTACTGTCATTTGTGGTCACGCGACTGATTCTGAGAGTCCCGTGTCCAGACACGTCGCGTCCTTTCAACTTTTGTTCCCCATACACCACAGCGTATTTGATCCGGAATTCCCACCAATCCTAAGTATAATGGTGAGGACGTATGTTACATGCGCATACATTTACCACTGCCCTCCCGTGCACAGGCGCCTCGAGGCTTATCAGCAGAAGAGAAGAGAGTAAAACTGTTGGAAATCTTTCACGACACGGTAAGCATCCACCGATATGCCTCCTTTACGCGACGCTCTAGACACACGGTAGAAAGACTTCTATCAGGCGAGTGGCACTTCGAGACTTGTCGTATCTCCGGGTTTTGATTGATTACTCGGTGATAGCTGAAGGAACTGGAGAAGCTCGGCCCCAAAATGAAAGGGATCGGTGATTGAGAGATTTCATTCGTGGATTACTCCATCGTTGTTCACACTGCGAGACAACAAATTTTCAGTCTCGCAATCCGTCAAGGAGGTTCTGCAGTCGCTCGTCGACGATAACCTCGTCCAGATGGACAAAATCGGCTCGTCAAACTGTACGTCGCCTCAACGCGCAAACTCCCTCCCCGTTTTACACACGCATTTTCCCCACAGTTTTCTGGAGTTTCCCTTCTCAGAGGGGCGCAATCGTGAGTTGGTTCACACATTCCATTCAATTCCGCGGCGTTAACCGGTTTCTTAAAACCGATCTGCAAATCAAAATAGATGCAAAACCGCCTTGACGCCGCAAGAGAAGCCCGAGCCGCGAGCGAACAACAATCGGCGGAGCTACAAGCGGCTATTGCGGCCGAGCGCGCAGCGCGCCCCGAGAGCGTGCGTTTTTTTTTACTTAACTTACATACGGTTCTACGTCTCTTCGTCTTTTGCCTCATTGTCCGCGGGCGCCACAAATCAACAGGATCAACGCGCGGCGGCACTGGCACGTCTTGCTTCGACGACGAAGGAGCTTGCCGAGCTGCAAGCAGAGCTCGATGCGTATAGCGCGTGTGACCCGGTCAAGGTGGAAGAGAAGCGCAGGGCCGCGGTGCTCGCACGGGAGGCCGCGTTGCGCCACACAGGTTGGGGGGTTTTTTCTCCTAGTCACCCTGCTCTATTCGTCGAACCTAGGAAGCTGACGAGAGCGAGACAGACAATTATGCGGTGCTGATGTCCTACTTTACTCGACAACACAACGTCGAGCCGCAGGACATCCGTGCCTATCTTGGAGTTGGGCCCGATTATGAAGACTTGTATTGAGACAGGACGAAGCGAACAGTTTGTAGTTTGTTACTGCTGTAACGAGAAGAATACTTGGTCTATAAAAGAACGAAGAGATAATATGACTTGCGGCACGCATCCTTTGTCTATGCTGCTACCCCTCTAGTTGAAGATTAGCTCTACAGCAGACCCAAGAAAACTGGGTGTTTCCTGTTCTAGTCCTCGATCGAGTGCTTCAACGAGACTGGCCCTTGGTGTGGATCACCGTTCTAAGCTTGGTTCCCAAGGTCGAATTTCATGGGTTCTAGTACGGAATCTGTCGCGCTGAATGCTCATGATTTGGAGGAATGGCACGATTCATCCACGAGCAAGCGAGAACGCGATGATCGGATAGATTCCCGGACGCGTGCTGCGAGTCGTACGTATGAATCGTGCCCGCAAAGAACAGACATAGGACTCAACACGGAGATTTGAAAAAGAAAAGAACAAGCCCGCGACGGTCGGTCTATTTCGCAAGCATCGAAGTGATACTCACACTAGGCAAGATACATAGCGAACCAGGACCCGGATGAAGAGCTGGTAGCTCGTGTGCCAGTCGCAGCAGAACCGAGGGTCATTTGACGATGACACTTTCCGGAATTCCCTTCATCGTCATACGTGTTACGAAATCGCAGTCGACATAATCCTCCCGGAGTACACACACAGGACACGCCAGGACTTGTGGGATACGATACAAGTAAACAAGGAAAACGCAAATCACTCGTTTTTGCGACTCGGAGTCACGTCTATAGCGTGATCCTACATTTCGAGATGGTGTGCAAAGTACACATCCGCAAATTATGGGATCGTATCTCAGACCACTGCTGCGCTTCGTGTTCAGTATCGCTGCCGTAATCATCGTGATCGGAGCCTGGTATGTCCAAACCCGTCTTACCGGACTCTGTCCACCTTGACGAAAACCGTGCAGAGAAATGTCCGACGTTACAGGAGGACCCTTCCGAATGGTGGCTGGAAGTTACTACATGTGCCTGCTTACATTTATATGGTCCGTTCAATATTTTCACTCTAGTCGGGTACGATATTCTGTAAGCCCTGCGCGGTTTCCTTGACGCTCAGGGCATTATTCAGCAAATCGGTGAACTCGGGGTCACACTGATCACTCCCGCTTACCGTGACTGGCTTCTCAGAACTCTAATGCACACCTGGCCAGATAATCACTGCCCACACACTCGTGGTGGCTCTGTGGAAGGTAGGAGCTCGAGCGTCAAAGCTGTCAAACGCTGTTAGAGACCAGTCTAGACGGGTCTTGACAACCTCCACTTTTGCAGATGGGCCACTCTTGCCGTGCTGTCGTGCCGGAGCGGGTCCGCAGGCATCACTTGCCCAACTTTTCTGTGATGGCCTCGTCGCTTCAGACTCGATGCGAACTGCCTTCACGATCGCATCTTTTTCTCCGCATTTTTTTCATAGTGGTATGGTCCCTCACACACGAATGGCGATCTTAATTCACCTTGTATCTCTGGTGGAGTTGGTGTAGGCCTACATATATGCGAAGCGAGACGCCTCCTAGTCTCGTACCCGCCATTCGGGAGCCGGGAATAATGGAATATTATTGGCAGCTTCTCATCACTCTCGTTGTCGACCAGTCTCCACCTTTCAAGTGATGTCAAACAGGGTTTCGTTCATACCCTTCTCGGATATGGGCGCTCTGTGGTCCTATAACTACCTCGATCTACCACGCAAATCTTTAACCAACCCTCTCTTTCATCACCTTCCGCTGACTCAGATATAACTCACAAAGACATGACAGGCATTAAAGTCAGTGCTTGTCGTTACTTGCCTTCTTTTAATACTTTCCATTTGGCCAGGATTCTTTGAGGTCGGCTGTAGACAGCGTCGTTGGGTCCGTGAATAGTGTCGATGTCGATAACAAGGCGGAGAATTCCGGTTCTGCATTGCTAGATGTCTGTATACATCGCCCTTCCGCGCATTCATATTGTAACATGAATTTTGAAAACAGCGTCTCGGTGACAGGGTCTTTGGCCCGACAGCCGAATCGGAGACCAACGATGCACCAATTATCGCGCCTGACGCGACCATCACGCCAGCCACTCAAGGTCGTCGTAGCCGCCGCCCAGATGGCCAAGTGAGTAGTTCGCGCTATTGGTGTTGGTCTGTGCTAATGGCCCTGTACCATCATGATAGGACCCATTCAGTGGCGAAGTGCCTGCTCCTGCTGACAAGTCCTAAGTTTGTTCATTGTGCCCCACGTCTACTGCGACATGTCTCTGCCCATCGATCTTAGATTTGGGGATAGCATTCCGGTAGTTAATTAGCAAGGTGAGACGGATGGGCGTAATTGTTCGCGTGGTTTGAGTTAGATTTTGATGTTTCACAAACAATCAGCCATGGAAATAGTGACCTGACCTGATTTGCGTGCCAATGCCACGACCCGGCTTCCTGTCATCGGCCGTGCGAGCAATGTATAATTCGTTTTGTTGTCATCACTCCATTCGCCACCATGACCGTACTGTAGTACAGTAATAGCGCGTGTGTCGGGTTTATCATTGGTCTGAACCTTGTTTCCCACACGAGTGGCCATCTAGGCCAACTAAGAGCCCGCCGCGCCACGACCAACATGTCATGATGGTGCCATTCCTCTTGCATCGTGCATCCCAGTGGGAAGTCCGTAGTTAATTTCGTAGTTTACATCTTGGTTTACTTATTACATTTTCGATCCAGAGTGTCTCCCAGACTCAAAATCTCGACACAAGATTATGTCCCTCTACTGACCTTGCGTACTCCTTCATGGTCCTTCCACTCTCGGTACTCGTTGGTCGCTGTTCGATCACAAGAAGGTGTCCACGGGGGGTACCATTTTTTCTGCCTCGATGTATAACCTCTTAGGCGCGACTGACGTTCTTCTATTCCCGATTGTCCGACCTCAACACCCCCTGAGGAGTTTAGTGAACCCGAGGTAGTAGAACTTCGCCCAGGACTTTCACTATCCAACTACCGGCTCTGCGACAGTCCCCGATAAGGCTATATACAACCACAGTCCGCAACAGACTGATGCGGAAGACAATGTCTAGAGTTCAACTGTCGACGGCAACAGCGTAACGCTATCTCACAGCAATTCTAGGCCAAGGTTGGACGACATTTAACGACGGAGTCTATGAGTCTTGTATCTTCCTAAAATTGGAAGTAGACGCGCGCATTATCTATCTGCTGTATGGCCACAGTTCGGCGCGAAACCGCTCATTTCCACCTCCCCCAGCCATCTCGGACTAGCACGGCCTTGCGCTTCTGAATCGTTGCCCCTCATATACCCTCCCTCGAAATCTCTTTGTACGCCCTGCTCCTCTCTTTATCGCATTTGCCATCGTCTCGCTTCCTCTATACTTACACGTTCATTCTCGTTTTTTTCGTCTTGATCGCGTTATTCTACTATGCAACTCTTACTACTCCTCCCCCCACCTTTCCCACACTTACAATCTCTCTCTCTCTCTTGAAGCGCTGGTCTCTCCTGTACAAAAACCCTTAGTCTCTTATTGGACAGAATCAGTGCCAGGTCGCCATTTATTTATTTATTTTTAAATCACTTTATATCCCAGAGGTGGAGGCCAGAGACAGAGACCAGTCGTTATGAAACCGCGTACATATGCCATTTTAACGTCAGTCAACGATTCACGGGGGCGACAGGACGGGAGGCCCGAGGGACGAACAAGACGATGTCGAGGCACGCTTTTGTCCGGTCGTATCGCTACTGGATGGGGATCCACTTGATCTCCATCTATTGAATGGAGGTTCGGATTTAATAGCAACAATTTTCAGAATCGCTTAGTACGACCTGTCCATTGTCATCGATTCCTCGCATCATTTCGTCAGTCTAAGTTACCAGGACTTGAGGAAATTATCTGGTGCCTAAGCACAGTTACATTTCTGATGCGCCATCGAAATCCCTGCATCCAAACGCGGAGATATATAAAATTCTCATTCTAGTTCCGCTGAGTCAGACAGTAATGTCCACAAGTGAAGGGCGTATATATATATTTGTTGTGTCAGGGACACGACCCAGAGACAGAGTCGCAGCCACACTGTAGGACAGTGTCATCTGGTTACAATTCGTATTCGGCGATGTTGAGGGTACAAAGATACAGACAAATGAATTCCTGACTATCTATTCGGTCGTCACATGGAATTGAAGGGCCGAGAAGGTGGGTGCTGTTGTGCACATCGAGTCGTGAATCGTCTAGTGATGATCGCAAAGCCACTTCACACCAAGCACCATTAAGTTGAAACGCATCCAGATTCATAAGCCACCAAGCATGTGTCCTTGATAGTGGGAGCTAGAAATGAGGAACAGCCAACCAAGGTAGAGAGGGTCAGAAGAGAAACAACCAGAACCCGGTGCCAAATGTCCAAGTGAGCACAGAAGGCCAACTGATCTCCGTCTTCACTGGACGTGCAAAGTTTGTCTTTTTTCTATCCTCTCCAGCAGACGGCAAGACAGGCCCTTCCGCAATGAGAGGCGCAGGCAGTGGGGCAGGAGGTAGAACATCTTGTTGGTTGATTTCACCGGAACCTACCATGACGAAATTTCCAACAGACGGGACGCTGTTCACGACGACAAACAAGACTACGGGGGACGATAGGGCTGGCGTGCTTAGAAGATAGGGAGAGTCACTCACAAGCAGGACCTGGCGGGAAGATGGCTGGGTTGGGCGGAAGGTTGCTACAATGGAGAACTCCTGAACCATCGGCGTTCGTGGTATAAGAAATTTCAAGTTCGACAAGACGTTGTCCCATATTCTGTGGGTTTAAGTCATTTGGAAGTGGCACACAAGTAGGGGCTCGACCAGGACGAACCATGGTATGCGTAGAAAAACCCGTCCGCATCACAACAACCTTAGAGCGTCTCACATTCTCTGCGTCCCCGAAGAGATCGCCAGCAGACAAAGATAGGTTGAAGAAGGGCCCTCCATATCGTAAGTTATTTGGAGTCCCTACGGGCGAAGGCCGGGGCTGCTTAAAATAAGCTGGGTAGAATTTTTCCACACGATACTCAGTTGGATAAGGTATGCCAGAACCGATGTAGTCCGAATTAGGATTCGAACCAGCAACGAGAACAGAGCCTGTGCCCTTCGTTAGAGTATTTAGTCAGTCAGAACGACAACACCCTCACCATCAGGAAGGAGAGAAGCAGTGGAATGATACATCCTAGGAACAGTACTTGCGGAAAGACCATCCCGGGACCATTGAGAACCGGCGGGTGCCGACAAGTTATAGACGACCGGTTGGAGAATAGGATGATCTGCGTACGACTGGCCAATAGCCCATGAGTCGTTGCCGTAGCCAGCGACGCCTAGATACTTGAGCTGCGTCGCTAAAAATGATACGTGGGACAAGTTATCGCACCTGTTCCAGCACCGTTAAGACAAAGAACCTGGCCAGTTGGTAGCAAAATGAGGTTTCCCATTGTTCTGCCCTCGGGTAGAGGATCGACATGGGTATAAGAACTCGAGAGGTCCGGAGTGATCTGTACACAAGACGAAGAGGCCTCGTGCTGGGCAATGTTCCAATTCGTCACCCATCTACACGTTCACAGGGTGGTAAGTGGAAACACCACAAAAAGTGGCGCACGCACTCATTCGACCCAATATTGGTGCCGCCACAAAACATGACCGTTGCAGTCCAGTTGTTTGCGGGGGTCAGAGGCATCATCACGACACCTGCACTTGCGGGGTAGGTCCTCACGGCATCGGGGATGTCATCGATTCTGTACTCCACACCCTGATGATGGTCGAGTAGCGCTGTCTGCCAGTTGGCTTGGACCAAAAGACGACCAGATGGTAGCAGGAATATAAGAGGATACAAGTTTAAGGGAAGTGTGTTTGTTAAGATGGGTGAAGTTACTGGTTGACCGCGAGACGGGAGGAATTCATACGTAGGGTTCGATTGGGCCGCATCGTCAACGAAGCCACCCCATTGGCACCCCCCCATCTGTTGACACTATCAGTAACTAACGACTGCACGACAGAATACTTACAATGATCAAGCTACCATCTTCCAACGTCTCGCTGTACAAGCAGTCAGAAAAACTACGTCGTTATCTTTGGGGGACTTACACTGATGGGTACCAACGACGAGTGGTCATGGCGCCCGCCAGTATCCAGTCGCAACTATTGTCGTCGCATGGATTCAAAAACCTATACAAGAAGGCTGTCAATGGACTGTCACTCGATCGGTTGGGAAGACATAAGTACCGAATTCTGTTGTATAGGGGAGTTTGAGCAGAAAGCCTGAATATAGGGATTTCAAAGCTTACGACTTGCCCCCATCCGGGTCATTATAAGGTTGACCCCCGTCCTGGCTCATAGCAGTAGCCCCACCATATGTCACGGCTTGATTACCGCCGATATTGACCCATGTTCCATTTCCAAGGACATTTCCACCCTGCCTCAGGTTCAAACGGACTGCCAAGGGTAGATAAGGCCGAACCCTCGCACCGCACAAAATGAATTCGTAATGATGTCCATGGGCCTGGCTGAATTTCTGGAGATCGAAAACTCTGGACAAATGAGGGTGTTCCGTCGAAATAGCCTTCGCACAGGTGATATGTGATTGCGTACCGGCTGCCCAGGCAGGGTGGCCATGGATTGGGGTGGGATTGTTTTCCGTCTTGTCGACGATGTAAACTTTGTCCGTAGTGCCTAGAAATAGCTGCAATTGAACCAACGAATCAGTTGGAATTATGGAGGACGTAATGGGTCGAAACGAATACTTGTTGCGCGCTAACAAGGCTAGATCCTACGACCTCAAAGCCGGCGGTCGTATTAGAGGTACCTTCTGAACCCAAATACACTGAATGGTTGGATGGGGAAGAACCCGCTTGTACAGAAACAGCATTGGATGCCACCAAGGCTGCGCCGAGAAGATCAAGATAGAAATGCCCCATATGTTCCAAGGGAAGTAGTCTAGAATGTGGCGGTTATGCCGTGAATTGTATGGCGGGAACTTGAACTTGAACTTGAACTTGAATCCGAATTAGGGAAAACCGTTGCCACAGCCTTGAGGTCTTGAAATCTGATGTTCACAAACAAACTCTGGGTGTAGTTCGCCCTATAAATGCTCTCCAATGCCCAAGTACTTCTGCACGCCATTCGACCACTCTGAAAAAAGGTGCGGCACACGTCCTCTTTCCATACCCTCACTCTGGCATCCCGGTCCCTCCTGATCAGAGCGAAACTCGAAGGTTCTGACTGTCTAGTCCAATCACCAGGTGGTTCCTTTGCACCTGTGGCCATCTACAATCATGTCGACACTCGACGGTGTCAACGGGACTGTCTGTAATGCGGAGCAGTATCAACGATCAATTTACAATATAACCACCAACCCCAGGCCCACTATTACATGCTTGACACATGGTCAGAGCATCGGTTTGGCTGTGAGCATCCTCTTGTCTGTCGCGAGGTTTAGTGAGTTAGACTAAAGCCATGCGCAGCTGACGGCAGAGGCATCATTCCTCAGTCTTGCAGCCGTAATCATCGCCCTTGCTTTGACCGTGGTATGTCCAACCTTCGTTTTACCGGTCTCTGTCCACCTTGACAAGAACCGCGCAGAGAAATGTACTACGTTATAGAAGGGCCCATCCAAATGGTGGCCGGAAGTTACTGCGGGTGCCTTCTGACATTTATCTGGTCCGCTCAATATTTTCACAGCCCCGCGTAATCTCATTTTAGTCGTGTGACAGCTTTCCCTTTTTGGGTATGATATCCTGCAAGCCTTGGGTGGTATCCTCGATGTTCGATGGGCCCACGATGGGATCGTCACGGCGGGCTCTTATTGCAGGGCACAAGGCGTTATTCAACAAAGCGGCGAACTCGGTGTTGCACTGATCACTCTCGTATGTACCTTCCCTAGTAGTGGTTGGCCTCTCAGGACACCGACGCACAACTGAGCAGATAATTACTGTCCACACGTTCGTAGTGGCTCTGTGGAACGTAAAAATTATTGAAGCACGTCGCTTTGCTTTTGTTATTGTTGCTCTCGCATCGCTCTTCGTTGTGCTCTGGGTCGGTATAGGCAACGGCATTCACAAGGACTTTGAGGCCCCCACACCGGTACATATTTTCCATTTTCTGGCTACCACGTCTGACCACTGACACAGTCTGGCTAGTATTGGTGCTGGATCGGTGATAATTACAGCGCGGAACGCTTGGCCGGGGAATATATTTGGCTTTGGATCGCATTGTCCGCCTCGGTGATAATGTACATCCCGCTCTACTTCTGGGCAAATGGCCGCTTGTCTGTTGATCCTAAAAAGCGGTACAAGTTTCGTCTCAGTGAGTGTGATGACGGGTACACACAAAGGCGATATGCGTTGGGAATGCTTTCGTAAGTTGTAGTCTTTCTGTGCAGACTCCGCTCATATGTTTTTTAGCTACCCACTTGCATACTTTGTCGTGGTCCTCCCCATCTCGATTGTCCGTTGGATAGAATTCCGTAACAAGAAAATACCCCCCTCTGCAGCTACCTTTTTTACTGTCTCGATGTTCAACCTGTCAGGCGCGATCAACGTCCTTCTCTTCCTGATCGTCCGACGTGAACTTCTTCTCTTCTCCTCCCCTGAGGAGCATAGTGGACACGAAGGAGAACTTAACGATGATGTGGCAAAAGACAGCCTCAGTCTGCAATCGACTAGGATGGGGCTCGCGGATGGTGCGGAAGATATGGCCTGGAATCTAATTGCTGACGGCAACAACGTAGCGCTATCTCTAGCCCAAGGTCGGACGGCATTTGACGACGGAGTCTAGGGGAGCTACGCACTTTCCTAACATTGGAAGTAGGCACGTCATGCCACCACAGTAGTTGGGTTCGAAACCGCCCATATCCGACCTCCTCCAGCCATCTCGGACCACCACGGCCATGCGCTTCGGACTTCATTTACCTTCCCTTGCGACCTCTTTGTCTCTTTGTTCACCTCGCTCCATTCTTGGTCGCAATTTCCATTGTCTTACTTCCTCTATGCTTACACGTTCATTATTGTTTTTTTTTGTTGTTTCGATTGCGTTGCTATCCTCTGTGCTACTCTACTCTTACCTTTCCTCCTCCGCCCTTTCCCCCTGCTTACAATCTCTCTCCTGTAACACTAGTCTCTCCTATACACAACCCCTTGCTCTCTTGCTGAATATAATCAGTGCCAACTCGTCTTTTTTATTTTCTGAAAAAATGTTTCAATTTATATTGTGGCGCGGATCCTATAGACAAAGACCCGTAGCAAACTACGGTTATGAACCTGAGTGTACAGCCTCCTACATGTTGTAATAGTGAGGGAATTCGAATCCGTCTGTTATGAGGACGTAGAAATTAGTATACTTATCGTGCGCTAACGAGGCTATCATACAGTACAGTAACGAGACTATCATAGATCCTTCCCTACAATGTTGGAGTTCAGCGAACAACTATTGGACAGTCTCGGGCCGGCTGGACTAGCAACACAGGAAAGCTTTAAGACCTTAGGTTAAGACTGTAAGCTGTAAGTCGGGCTCAGTCCGCCGCCTCGTTTCTACTTCAAAGAAATTAATTTTCCACTACATGAATACTTTGTGATTTACACTAGACACCTCAGTCTTTCTTTCCCAAAGACTGAGGTTGGTGTCAAATTCACGACCAACGAGGTGTACTCACTTGCGAGGGCTCCCTTCGTGGGAACCTGTACATCATGGCCCATCCATGTTGCATCGTTTGAGACCGCCCATGTGGCAGTGGCCCCAAGTCAACACATTCTCCACTGATGGGGAGGAACTCCCCCCACAAACTGAAGCTGCCTTGGTTGTGCGTAGTGCGAAGGCCGACGTACACACTTGGCACCGCCGTTTTGGCCACCTCGATGTTGACGCCGTCCTGAATATGGTGCGCAAGGGTATGGTCAAAGAGATGGAAATCATTGGGAACACATAACCCACACCACGCCACTGCGGCGCCTGTCTTGTGGGCAAACGGACCTGCACCGAAATCCAGAAAACGACGGAATCACATGCTGAATAAATACTTGGCCGCGTCTTCTCTGATGTTTGCGGGAAGTTGCCCACACGATCGCATCGTGGTTTCGAGTAGTTTATCACCTGGATTGACGACGCGTTGCGTAAGGCCTCCGTGACCGGTCTCCGCGGAGGGTCCGAAGTCGTTGCCCACCTGAAAACCCTCGTAGCGCATGCCTAACTCGAAACGGGCAAGCACCTTAAGGCCCTGCGTACCGATGGAGGATGCGATGACGCAAACACAGTGGGAGCGTACCTAAAGGATAAAGGGGTTCAGCATGAGATGACGAGACCAGATACACCACAGCACAACGGCGTCACCGAGCGCATGAACCACATGCTCCTGGACAACGTCCGGAGCATGCTTCACAACCCCTCGCTCCCCGAAGCTTAGTGGTACGACGTGCTCGAGCATGCGGTCGTGCTCCACCACGTCACTGCCCACACGCGCACTCGAAGGGGTCACGCCCGAGGATGCCTGGAGCGGGAGCAAACCAGACGTGTCTCGCCTCCGTGTTTTTGGTGCCCGGGCCTTGGTTCATGTCCCTGAAAAACAGCACAGCAAGCTAGGTGCGAAGTCATTAACCTATACGCTCTTTGACTACGCGAAGAATCAGCGTGCTTACTGCCTTGTGGGTCGCCCGACTAAGCGCTTCCTTGAATCGCGCAACGTCGTATTCGATGAGGGAGGGACCGAGAGGCGCTGCGAGCACGTTATCCTCGAATCCATCGCCGCCGATGTGAATGATATGGAGGTAACCCCCCACACGCAGATCTTGCATCCAAAATCATCACACCTGCACCACCTGCAGACTCGTCAAAGAGCAAAATCGAAGATGAGATAGAAGTGGATACTCACCCCTCTTCCTCCCGACCCAGCTCCTACGACTGCACGTCCCAAGCGAACTACGCGTACACCAATGCGCGATGACGACCCATACTACTTTGTCACTTCTAATGGCGGACGTAGACGCTCTGAACATGCTAAGTCAGCCCTAATTGACAACGCCGACCCACGTACCCTTGCTGAGGCTATGGTTCACCCCGACGTCGTAGAGTGGGAAGCCTGCGTGCCAAGACGAGATGCACGCCTTTGAGTGCATGGGGGTGTACGAGGTCGTGCCGTAGGTTACGAGGTAAAAACGTTGTTGGGTCGAAATGGGCGCTCTGCATTAAACGCGAACCCAACGGCGCAATCCAGAAATACAAGGCACACGTTGTCGCCCAAGTTTTGCCCAAGTCGAAGGGTGTCGACTTCGACGAGACATTTGCCTTCGTCGCTAAGTTTGTATCGCTCCATGCGACCCTCGCCCTCGCTGTCGAACTCGACCTAAAAGTCCATCAGATGGACGTCAAGTCAGCCTACCTCAACGGAGAGCAGAAGGAGGAAATATACATGAATGCCTAGCTTCGACATTCCAGACGGCAATGGTCTCGAAACTGGTGAAGGCAGGTGTACGGCGAGAAACAGGGCGGTCGCGTCTGGTACGAAAACATCAGGGACACACTTAAGAAGATGGATTACGAACGCACCGACGCTGACCACACAGTATTCGTTCGCGTCAAGGACAGCATGTTCGTCATCATCGCCCTATACGTTGACAGTATCACCAGGGTGTGCAAAAGCTTGATAGGAGTCACCAGCCAAGACAAAGAAACGTTCAAGAAGCACTGTCAAATGACCGGCCTTGGTGAAATGACGCGGATCTTGGGCATGTACGTCAAACTGCACGCGATCGCAACGCGGACTGGATAGCCCTGTCCCTGGAGAAGTACTTCTTCGTGCCTCAGTATAGTCTTTCGTCGCGCTTTCTCACCCCCCCTAACATATAACCTCTACGTGATCGCCTTCCAACACCAAGTAAACTAGATGATTAGACTGGGGAATGTGGCTATGACAGCCTGAGGATTCACATAGAGGATTCAGGTCAGGCACAAAGCCGCACTATCCAAGCCTTGATATAGCCGAGCCAAACTTGCAACCCCACTGAAGTCGAGTCATCCTCGACACACACAGCCCATGCACTGGCAGTTGATGAGTGCAGAACACAGAGCAACAAAAGTCCATTTAGTCTTCCCCTGAACCTGAACATCTGTTGTATGCGCGTCTTTCCCATACAAATACTCTCACGTCAGGGTCAGGGTCTAAACGATTCTACGTGGCCTTCGACTTAAAATGAGCAGAAATGAGCACTTTCCACTGTTTTTCGTGCCCCTCCTGACCATATCGAAGCTCGAAAGGTTTTGTCAGGCTAATACCAGGCGATCCTTTGCACCCGCACTCATCTACAAGCATGTCGACGTTCGACGGTGTCCATGGAACTGTCTGTAATGAGCAGCAGTATCAACAGTCCTTATTGACACATCCCCACCGCGCTATCTCGTGCTTGACGCATGGTCAGAGCATTGGATTGGCCGTGAGTATCGTCTTATATGCCATATGGGTTAATTGGTTACACTGGGGCCACACACAGCTGACGGCAGAGGCATCCCTCCTCAGTCTCGCCGCTGTAGTCGTCATTTTTGTTTTGATCGGGGTATGTCTAACTGTCCTAGCAGAAGCTGTTGGGTTTGACGAGAAGCCATGCAGAGAAATATACTACGTTACAGGAAGATCCTCCCAAATGGTAGCTGGAAGGTTACTGCAGGTCCCTGCTGACATTTACATGGTTCGCTCAATATTTTCACAGCCTCACACGATCTCATTTTGGTCGTGTCGTGCAACAGCTTTCCCTTTTTGTGTACGATATTCTACAAGCCTTGGGCGGTATTCTCGATGTTCGGTGGGCCCACAACGGGATCGTCACAGCGGGCCATTATTGTACGGCACAGGGGGTTATTCAGCAAATCGGCCAACTTGGGGTCGCACTAATCACTCTTGTATACTTCCCTTACCGTGGTTGGCTCCTCAGAACACTGATGTTCAACTGGCCCGTGGCAGATAATCACTGTCCATACATTTGTAGTGGCTCTCTGGAATGTAGGGATCCGAGCACGTCGCTTTGCCTTTGGTATGGTGGCTCTTGCATCTCTTTTCATTGCACTCTGGGTTGGTATCGGTAATGGCGTTACAAGAACTTTGTGACCCCCACACCCGTACATATTTCCAACTTTCTAATTGCTACGCCTTACCGCTGACATTGTCTTTGCTAGTATTGGTGCTGGATCAGCCCTGAATACAAATTGGAACGCTTAGCCGGAGAATACGTTTGGATGTGGATCGCGTTATTCGCGTCAATGATCATGTACCTCCCGCTTTATTTCTGGACAAAGGGCCGCTTATCAGTCGATCCTGAGAAGTGGTACAAATTTCGCCTCGGCAAGTCCAATGGTGAGTACCCACAGAGGCGAGCTGCGTTGGGGATGCTTTTGTAAGTCATAACCTTTTTGTCACAAGCACCGCTCATAAGTTCTCAGTTACCCACTTGCATACTCTCTCATGGTCCTTCCACTCACAATTGCCCGTTGGTCGCTGTTCAATCACAAGGGGGTGTCCTCAGCGGCTACCTTTTTTGGCGTCACTATGTTCAATCTCTCAGGCGCGATCAACGTCCTTCTCTTCTTGATCGTCCGACCTCGACTTCTCCTCTTCTCCCCCCCTGAGGAGTTTAGTGAACCCGAGGTAGAATTTCACCATTCAGATACTGGCCCTACGATATTCCCCGATACTGCAAAATATAACCACAGTCCACAACCGACTGAGATGAGGCTCGTAGGAGAGGATGTAGGAGACAGGATCAGGAGTCCAACTCCTGAAGCTCGCATTGGCTCGAGGCCAAGGGTGGACGACATTTGAGGACGGAGTTTTGTACATAAAGGAGCCTCGTATCTTCTTGACCATGGTGTGCACATCATCCGTCTGTTATCTTATCACCCGTCGCTCTGCATGACTGCACTACATATTGTGACCGACTTCCCACAGAGGGTTATGATTGACCCCATCCGGATTATGATGAGGTGGGCCTCCATTCTCGCTCATGGCGGTGATTACCGGCGCTGAGGCAGGGCAAGCTGTGTTCTGCACTGCCAGGGCCTGAGATCGATTACCCTGACATTCCAAGAACATTCCCACCTTGCCTCAGGTTCAATTTGAAACAGACTAACAACGGCAGATAGGGCTGAATCCCCGCACCAGACAAAGTGAATTCATAATGATGTCCATCTTGAACTTCTGGAGATTCTCCGGACGTTCCATTGGTTGTGATTGAACTGCATGTCCGTTGAAAGGTCATTATAAAGGACATAATAAGTAGAAATCAGACGACCTGTTGTGCGTTAACAGGCCTAGATCCCGCGACTTCAAAGTGGTTAGCCGGATGGAGATGAATAGAAACGGCACCGAGGACCGCTAAGCCTGTGCTAAGACTTTTGATAGAAGTGCCCCATCTTTCAGGATTCACTCGTGCCAAGCCAAACCTGAAACCTCCACCGACATCGCCACCAATACACCTAGCTTGCGATTTGAAAGGTCAAGCTGTCAAGCATGTCAAGTTTGGGTATATGCGCGTCTTCTTCTACGACTGTTCCCACGTCAACGCCTAAATGATTTGCACTCTTAAGAATGAGGGCTTTCCTTGTCTTTCACTCTGACCTCCCAGCCCCTCCTGATCTGACCGAATATCGAAGATTTAGTGGTTCCTTGCATCCGCGCCTGTCTACAAGCATGTCGACACCCGGTGGTGTCAATGGGACTGTCTGTAATGCGGAGCAGTATCAACAATACCTATCAAATACATCCCACCCTACCATCACATGCTTGACACATGGTCAAAGCATTGGTTTGACTGTGAGCGTTCTCTTAACTGTTTTGAGGTTTAACGGGTCAGACTAAAGCCACACGCAGCTGACAGCAGAGGCATCGTTCATAAGCCTCGCAGCAGTAATGACTGTCTTTGTTTTGATCGTGGTATGTCCAACCTCGTCATACCAGTTGCTTACCGGTATCCATATTGACGCGAACCACGCAGAGAAATGTACTACGTTATCGAAGGGCCCTCCCAAATGGTGGTTGGAAGTTACTGCGGGTACCTGCTGACATTTACATGGTTCGCTCAATATTTTCACAGCCCCGCCTGATCTCATTTTAGTTGTGCGACAGCTTTCCATTTTTGCGTATGATATCCTGCAAGCCTTAGGTGGTATCCTTGATGTTCGATGGGCCCACGACGGAATCGTCACTGCGGGCCCTTATTGCAGGGCACAAGGCATTATTCAGCAAAGCGGTGAACTCGGAGTCGCACTGTTCACCCTCGTATGTATCTTCCCTTGCCGTAGTTGGCTTCTTAGGACACTAATGTACAACTGACCAGATAATCACTGTCCACACATTTGTAGTAGCTCTGTGGAAAGTCGGAATTGGAGCGCGTCACTTTGCATTTGGCATGGTTGCCGTCGCGTCTCTTTTCGTTGCGCTCTGGGTTGGGATAGCCAACGGCATTCACAAGAACTTTGAGGCCCCCACACCTGTACCTTATTCCGATTTTCTCACCGCCAGGCCTTGCCACTGACACTGCCCTGCTAGTATTGGTGCTGGATTGGTCCCGAATACGATGCGGAACGCCTAGGCGGTGAATATGTTTGGATTTGGATCGCATTGTTTGCTTCCGTGATAATGTATATCCCGCTCTACTTCTGGACGAACGGCCGCTTGTCGGTCGATCCTGACAAGTGGTACAAGTTTCATCTCAGCGAGTCCGATGACGAGTACTCACAGAGGCGAGCCGCGTTAGGGATGCTCTTGTAAGCCGTAATCCTTCTGTCGTAAATCCCGCTCATTAGTTGCTCAGCTACCCGCTTGGGTACTCCCTCGTGGTCCTACCACTCTCGGTTGTCCGTTGGTCACTGTCCGGTCACAAAGTGCCTTCGGCAGCTGCCTTTTTTGCTGTCTCGATGTTCAACCTGTCAGGCGCTATCAACGTCATTCTATTCCTGATCGTCCGTCCTCGACTTCTCCTCTTCCCCCCACCGGAGGAGTTTAGTGAAGCAGAACTTAGTCATCCCAACTCCCGGCTCCACGATATTTCCTGATACAGAAAAATATAACCACAGCCAACAACATACTGGGATGGACGCGGGGGCATGGAATCCAGTTGATGACGACAACAATGTAGCGCTATCTCGCATCGACTCTAGGCCAAGGTCGGACGGCATTTGACGACGGTGTTTTGCTTATAGAGGTGTTTTGTATCTTCCTAACCTTCGAAGTAGGTAGGCATATCAAATCTGCTGTAAAGTATCTCCTGTAAGGCTAGTTCAGCGGTTGAGCCCGAACCACCCTTTTCCGACCTTTCCAGCCGTCTTGACGACCCCCACTTGCCCTCCCTGGTAAGTCTCTTGTATGCCCCACTTTGCTCTCGATCGCGACTGCCTTTTTTTCGCTTCCTTTGCTTACACGTCCCATGCCTATCATCATCATCATCATTGTTGTTGTTGTTATCTTATTTTTTTCGTTCTGATCCCATCGCCATCCACTATGTCACACAACTCTTACTCTTCCCTCTATCTATTCCTGTACCATCGTGGACAACTCGGAGGTTCACAAGCAAGACGTGAAGAAAGTAGTCTAGTCGCCGTCGTCTTCAGTTGGTCTCGTTTTTGCTGCCTCAATCAACTTGTCTTCCCATCCTCTCCTCCCCCCTCCCCTGCGGAATCGGATCTGCCTTCGGGCTCGCGAAGGACAAGTCCTTGGTCTCGTGACCCGAATTTATCAACATGTTGTGTCAGAGAAAAAGGACATGGTCTACGGATAGGTTGTATAATCGGTCGTTGCTATCATGATAGGGAAGATGAGACGTCGAGAACAACTTGAAATAGACGGATTTACAACGGACGGGCATCATAGGCATCGTGCGGCATCAGCCAGTTCGCACTTCCAGTCTGCCTGCCTCCCCTTCCTGGGGGCTGGAGCTCATGGCCGCACAATCAGCCCCCGTGCGCCCATCGCTAATAAAAATCTGAAACCAGGGCAGGGACATCGTGTTTACGTTAAGCAATGTGCTTATCAGACGCCGGTGCTAAGACTTGGAGCATGCGGCGCGTAGCACTAGAATGCATTGATCCTTTTTTATTTTCACTGTATGCAAAGCAGAGTTTCCACCCACATCTGTTCAATCTACGTGCCTCAATGTAAAAGGCTGGGGGACCTTAATATCGATGACTCGTGATGTCATATTCTTCTACCAGGGTTTAGCGTGCACACATTAGTAAGTTAAGGACTAGCGCAAGCGCCCAGAACTTTGTATTCTCACTGGCGGTGCGGCGTCGACACGCATTATTTCTCTCGTTACAGTACCACGAAGTCTTGAAAAACTCGACACACGAACCTATTGGCGATAGAACAGTGGTCATGTCATAGAAACCGTTTCTAATCTAACTTAGTATACGACGTATTGATAGATTCCCCGCCAAGAAGAGTATGTTCTTCGATCGAACCACTCTGACGAATCCTGTAAAAGGCACTGTATTAGTACAGCTTCGACTTTGTTCCGTGGGTCTACGGATCATGGCTATTTCTAGTTTAGAGGAAGCATGCAATTTACGATAGCTGGAATTTCCCCACCATGATCACGTGGTCGCTTCCCGGCACAGTCCGTCGAATAAACCTGAAAACGCTGTAGTGTTGACCTCAAAACAAGAGTTTGAGTTGCCATAAAGTGAAAGTAATTTTCCAAGAAAAAAAGACCATGTGAGATTTTCTCAGCCAGAAAATACTTAAACTCACTTTATGGATTACTAACCCATTTTTTTGATATCTTAAACTTTTCTTTTAAGGTTTGTTAGAAAATAATCGATAGGTGGATAACACTCCAGGGTACAGCGAATTGGTCATTCACAGATGACGGGGGGTAGTGTAGACTGAGTCTTACCACCAGATCATTGTTTATAGTTCTAACGTGAAAGTCAATATTGACAATTCCCGGGCCCGGTTGGTACGTGTTCCTGTGGGAAAATGGTGTAGCGAAGGAGCGACCAGCATAGAAATAGCTTGTTCGTACCCAAAACAGTGACAATCAAGATGTCTGTATCACGTTAACGAGGATCCACCCCCATGCGCACCAGTGCTCTCGTGCCGGAAGGCAAGTGAGAGGGGGCACAACACGCGTGCCCCTGCCCTGCATGAGTTACGATAAATGGCACCACGACTGACGTGATCGCCCGCTGCCGAAAGCACGCGGCGGGGATTCGGTAGATGACATGAGTCTTACCGAAGCTTCCGGTACAGTGCCCCGCAGCAGCACCCGGTGCGCCAAACGCCTGTGGACAAAGGGGAGCTACTTCGGGGACACATTCTCGCAAACCATCGCACGATCCAGAATGGAGCCGGATCCCTTCTTGCGGCGGTTCTCCGTTGTTCTTTTCTTTAATAGCAATCCCCTTCAAGTCAGACGCTTTCTATCAACAAAGCCCTCCTGGATACTATAAATTGGGTGCGCTGCTGTCACGGGTAAAAGTTTGACGGACCTGCCTAATACCACATCGGTCGTATTAGACGCCATGCAAGCAGGGACGAGGAGAGGAGTAGGCTTCGCCAGATAAGAGTGGACTGGATGGGTTTTCAATGTGACCAAGACAGACAGCCCGTCTGCAAGAAAAAAGTTTTAATGCTTACCTATAGTCCGCTAACTCAGGAAGATGAAAGTATTCACCTCCCGCGCTTCCGCGCCAAAAGCGGAGCCGATGGAGTACGAGGAAGTGTATGAGTGATGGCACCCACAAATATTTGCCCCAATGGCCGTGGGATGGGTGTTCACCAAGAATATCGCCTTCAGGTCTGAAGCTACAATTGGTCGTGAAGTTGACAAAGCTGAGGCACTACCTTTGGAAGAAACATTAAAACTCAAGACACAGCAGCGCATAGCTTGCTGAGGAGCCGGTACACTTCTGGACAATCTGCATTGGCGGTCGGTATGCCAATGTCGCCACCCGTTGCGATTCGGACTGTCATTTTCTGGTGATGGTTTATCAGCATTTGCTCCACAAATATTATTCTCCCATCAAAACCAAGGAAGGAAATAGAGGCATGACGGGAGTTGATAAATCGCGGACCTGCTGCCGTGGTGAAACGATAGATATGATGGCTGTGTCTCGTCGATGTCGGGGGGCGATGCCGGGCCCCAGCCCATAAGGCGAAAAACGGGTCGTTGAAAATATCTGAGTACCACATCCTCTCTGACATGATGATTACGGACCAGCCTCAAAGTGCACGGTCGCCGAATTCACCAATAGCCGATCTAACGTTGTGGAATAAACACCAAGTGGGCTGGCGCTCGCGATAGCGTTAATTCAGACCCATAGTAGCCCGAACTCACCTCAGCTTCACTGTGCATGACAAAGGGCATTTGTTTGTAATACTTTGAAGTGCGGAACCCCCGATCGGCAGTTCAGAGCTAGGCACATGACGATTGCACTCCGGTGGCAGCACGCAGGCACTGGCGCTGAGATTCACCATTAATTAAATATTTTTAAGGTGGACATCAGGGTGGAGAATGGGTGCACCGGCACTTGTATCGGATGGTTGGCTTGGTGAAGGTGCCAAAGCCAAGTGGGGAAATAGGGTTCCATGGATTCGTCTTCGTGCGGAGTTTAGACGACCAAGGATCACCAGGACAGAGTGCCACAGTTGAGGTGGTATTGGAGTCAGTAAATTAGGACGGGTAGTCCCATACAGGGATGACGTCACGACACGGATAGCGGACCAAGAAAAGAGCGATATGGGCGAGCAAACCGACCCCACGCATCCCGCGGCTGCGGCGCATACTCCACCTCTCATTTTCTTCTCTTCTCTCCCCTACGCTCCCCTCACACCCTTTCTTTCTTGGTCACCCACCGTCGAACATTAATGACCCATGTCCTCTCTGCCCAATAATACGATTGACAGACACTCGACCCCGCCACTGTCTCCCTCTACTTCATTGAACTCCTCAGCCACAAGCTCTACCTCCTCTTCCTGCACTTCTTCTCAGAGGGGAAGTCTCAGTCATCTAAGTGCGACCCGACCCGTCCCCCAACATTTCGGATATCACGATCCCACTGAAAAAGTGGGGCTTATGATCGACAAGCTCGAAGAGGATGTCGTGATGCTAGACGACTGGGAGCCCGAGGACGAGGACGAGGACGAGGACGAGGACGAGGACGAGAAGCAAACAAGTGGGGTACATGGTGAGCGAATCCTAAAACATAGTTTCAAAAGTTGCTATGCCATTCCCCACCACACATCTGGTGATGATTGGGGGGTCTGTTTGATTGTGCATGGAGGATACGAGTGGGAGGGCAAGTACCATCCATCATCGGAGTCTCGTGGACGGGCGCAGACCCGTAAAGGTACACCCGCGGGGGGATACGTATGTAATCGGGGATCTCCCGATCGGTTGGATTTATTTTCAAATATTCGTGACATGGTGGAGATCCTTTTATTTATTTTTCGTAAATTTTTTTGTTTTGTTCTTTATTACATTTTCCGTCTTTCCTCTTATTTACTCATCCTTCTCCCCTTCACCCACAGGCTCTTCTCAGTCTCCCGATCACTCCAAGACGCAAGCTTCTCCCGAAACGCCGCAACAACCAGTTTCCGTCCCATTCTCGCTGGAATCGACACCTTCGCCACGAAGCATAGCTCACTCTCATCACTCAACCCCACAACAACCAACTCAATTACGATTTAAGTCTCAGCCGTCGACAGACGTGGTCGATGTCGCAAAGCTGGCGCGACAGGACCAGCCGCCGCCAGCTTATGAAAACTTGGATGAACACCTTCAGAGCGATGCAGCTCGTTCTTCGTCTCTAACTCGTGCATCCCGCCCTTTACCCATGCCACCTATCGATCGTCATAGCAGCGCCACTGGCACTCATTCAACTAACCCAGCAACAGATGTTTCTCCTGTGGAGTCCTATGAGAACAGTAATTCTGCGGCTCAGCCCTGCAGCACACCTCCCTCAGCTCTGAGTTATTCCAATACTATTCTATCTACGCATCGACGGTTTCCCCCCCCGGGCGACTCTTCACAGCCGCCTGTCGGACCCCTTGGAAAATTGCAGCCTCACGATCCTTCTTTAGATTGGATTGACAGGAATTGCACCAGTATCATTCCTTTACCCACACGAATGCCCTCCAATACACCCTCCCATATGGGCCCTTCAGGATCAGATCAACACTCGATACTGTCGGACTCATTTGATCAAGATTCTTCATGGACTCAGAATCAGCAACCCATGGACACGCAGCAAGCGGGGCCGACAACTGCAGTTCCGTCACGGCCAGCCTCATCGTCTGGATCGGTTCAGACTTGGTCTTCTCTACCTCCCCCATATTCCCCTTCCGAAGCCTCGTCTAGAAATTCTCGGCGTCCTTTTTCCGAGCCCGTTCCCAGCTCGGGAGCCACTCGCCTTGCCTCACCAGCCTCACCAGTTCTTACAAGTCGCGGCCTACCTCCTCCGGCACCCCCAACGATATTAGATCCGCCACCTGTTCGTTCTAGCATAGCCCGTAGCTCTCGTGCTCCACATGAGCCTTTCCTGAGCGATGCGCCGCCACCTGCGGATAGCTGGATCGCTGTGGAGACCTCACCAGGAGAGTACAGGCTAATCGCTCGTTTGCCGGGTTTCAGGCGTGATGCGATGTCAGTTATCCGTTTCGTGACGTCAGCTTACTCGCTAATGCAATCGATATTGCTTCCTTTCTTTAGAACCTTAGCTGCGAGGAGGAGGCGCGTGTTGCACGTTGTCGCTGATTCATGGGAGCCGGACGGTGGTAAGCTTTACCCGTACATGATCGTCGAGGTTTTTGAACAGAACCTCGACACAGGTCACTTCGAAAGACGTATCTCATTTGGGTATGACGCCGACCTCGGTCGTGTTCGCGCAGAGTTTGACGGCGAGATACTACGTGTGATTGTCCCACGCCGCACTCCGGCACTCACCTGGTATGGTGAGGCATGTGAATAACTCAAGGACCAGGCGTATTTCGCTCCACCTCAGATGCTCTCTCACATCATCAATTTCCTTCATTAGCTTTCTTTACATCACGCGCACCCCTGTCAGTGTCATATTTCACACCAAGAATGGCAACTACAACGCACCGAACGCCACATCGCGGGCTACGCCGGTGGAGAAATACCCCTTCGTCCAATGCCCATGACTCATGGACCGTCATCCGCCTGCGTGGACAGCCACCGAACGTCGAACGACGATGGACTCTTTACCACAGCATATATATTATAAACACCACTCTCCTCAGCAATGTGACAGTGCATGGCCCATCGCAGCATCTTCTCCACTCCGTTCATATCTACTCCATCCATTCAATCTGTCATCGGTTGTTCGTCCCTTCACCGGTTCACCTCTCTTTCACCGCCTTCCTACACATATCTTTAACACCACTTCTCGTTAGTCCTTCTCGCTGTCCTACATCTTGTACATACCATGCAGATTTCAACCGGATACTGTACTCTCGAGTACGGCAGCTACTCGCGTCATATATCTATCATAGCTCTTCCCACTCACGAGCGCTATTGTATAATATCACCACCCCCTCTTTCCGTCTTACTGCTGGCGGATGTAGGGGGATATTCGAAGTATCCCCGAGCGGCCTTCCCAAGGCAAAAGTTCCGCAGCGCTGCGTTGGAGCAGTACAATACGGCAGATGCCACATCTATCCATTGATCGGGGGCGCTGCTTCAGTTGCGTTATCATTAATCTTCTCTCCGGGTTCCGGGACCACGTATTGCCTGTATCCCGTGGGTGACGGAGTTTTCTGTTTCGGGGATATGGAACCTGATGCATTTGATGTGCCATCCACAAACACAAATACAGTTCGTCCCTGTCCTTGGCTGCTTGGGTTGAGTCACTTCCTTTGTGGCCCACTGCCAAAGTGCAATCTGTTCCCATGATTCATCAGTCTGCGCCCCGCGTCCGCTGACCAAGCTCTTGACTCCGGACGACGACTTGGTCACTCTATCCATCGAACTTTTTTTGTACAGTAGTAGCGATGTGCCAGAACCAGAATGTTGGCGTCCTCTGTTTGACGCTCTGCGCCGCAACCTTCCGTTATTGTAGTGACGTCCTTTCGGCGCTCTGCTCAACGGGACGGAGGGTGTTCGTGCCTGCTGGACGGTGGGAAAAAGTACCATGCGTGACTCAACGGAGACCCGGAAATGCCCATGATGACGAGAAAAAAGCCGATATTGGCGCCTGGGTAGAGCGCGTGCCAATGTAGTCTCCATGCGAAAAGAAGAGAAGGGGGGGAACACGAAATATTATCGGACGCACGTTCGCAACGAGAGGCAAGGCTAGTAGTACTACCCATACAGCTTCGAAAAAATTAAATAGATGGAATCGGTCCTCTCGTCTTCGCGTGTGTGCGCACTCTGCATCACGTCTCTATGTAGAGGGGGTGGGGGGTTCATGACATCATCGCCGTGTAAACAAAGGCCCCCCGCGGAGAACTGCCCATGCGGTGCGGTCGCGAAGCATCTCCCAGTTCCTGTTTTTCGTGCCGCGGTGTGCCAGTGTCGGACGCTATGCGAGATGGACCCGGAATGTTAACCCGTCGCGTATGGGTACTATCCGGTGTTGCCTGACGGGCTCCTTGCGTATGCGCCAGCATGAGGCTTCGCGACGTTTGTTGCGGCTCCCAACTTTCTCCATGGTCATCGGCCACCCATCGGTCACCTCAAAAGGAAGTCATGGCAGCGGAGCGCAACCATTATGACAAGCGATGCGATGATCATGAGTAGAGGTCGGGTCGGCCTCTGGGTCGGGAGGCATTTTATGCAGTCGAGCTGCTCACGTCCACATGGAGAGGGTGAGCCCAAGAATACCGACCCGACTAAATCTACTACAGTAGAGCATTTGGAGAGGAGTATTGATTTTATTTTTATTTTTTGTTCCGATCGGGACGTCTTTCGGGACCATTTCTAGTGGGGTCTTGCACATCTGGCACCCCGGGAAAAACGACATGTGGAAGAGGTAGATGAAACGACCCACGAATGAAAAAAAATTTCGCCGCCTCCCCAGCCCACGAGGATTGGACTTGGGCGCGTGGCTCGCCCAGTAAGTTAATACATTGAAGAGAGGAGCATGTGATCGTTTACAAGTTGCATTTACATGTGGTAATCTGAAGATGGTAATCAATGAGGTTGGGATCGTTTACCAATAAATGAGGGTCTCCGCTGACAAGCTCTGGCCTGAGTCCAAGTAGTTATCAAAAATCTCTACGCGTAACACTGGCGGTTGGTGCTCACTTCAAACTAAGGGCAACCACACGTCAGAAAGTAGCCAAGGTCATTTCCCTCTGCCGCGAAATGCGAACACGCAGTGCTGACAGTAATGTCGAGCCCAGGTTTGTAAACGACGCGCACATGTCAATGTGGGAGTAACAAGAGGCTGTGCAGGAGGGTTGCTTCCCTCTTCTGGCGCTGCCAAAAAGAGTCGGAAACCCGTGGTAGATCGCCAGGGTGAGGCGGTACGTCGGCCAACTTGTGCGATACACTGTCGAGGTAGCGGGCCCATGGTGCTCCACAATCAGTACTCCTGGGAAGAGGGACATCTACTAGAAACGCCTGCACGATATAATGAAGGAACAGATGGTGGGCGGTCGCGAGGATTGCTAGACGTCGGCAGGCAGCAATTTGAAAGGACCCGAATTTCCACCAAAATTTCTGGCGAAAGAATGAGAACCGGGAGCTCCATGATGGCGGACGTTCTTGCATCGCCCATTTGTGCTAGTATTGGTCATTGAATGGAGATCTAATGGCGACAGATACGTGTACAGTAGTTGTACAGCTCAATAGCTCTTCTTCCGCGACCACATTGATTCAACAATTGGGTTCACCACATGTCAGCAAGAAAGATCGTTCATTCTGACGGGTCATACCGGATTGAAACAAATGAGCGAACCTTAACACCTTATTCTTGTGCGAGGATCAGGATATAGGAAGTGGCGGAGTAGCTGCGGCTTAAGTTTAGAACACGACGTGGATCGTCTAGTAGAAATCATGAACGTAGTTTTCAGCATAGTTCCTTCTGGATAGTAGTAATTCGCCGAGTGAAGTCCACGCACTGTTCACGGATGAGTGGTGAACCGGTGGACTCCACAGGTTCACCACCCGCCTGCGAATAGCAGCCAGTTAAGAATGTTCCTGTTTGGAGTCTGTGCGGTCGTGATACAGACGACCCTTAACATTACCAGTGCACTGAGCTACGGAGTCTGACCAGAAGATGCAAGATCTGAGCTGAGCGATGCAAGGGCAGTAGGGCGCCGAGATGCCGACACAACAAACAAGCCTAAAGTAAAGAGCCGCTCCACAAGAGGAAATGGCTCCGTTGCCGAATAACATGAGTGCTTGAAACGTACATACTTATCCCACGAACTCTGGACACACTTTCCGGACATGTTCCTGATTAGCGTCATAGCAGTTACGTCTGAGAGGTACTGTACCGTACTGTACGCCTTGGAACGGAAGCTGGTTCTGTCAACGCGAAGGCGGTCAACCCGGAATTTAAGGCATCACGTTCTCATGCGGCATGCCCTGTCGAGATGCACTCAAGGGAATGATGCTTCCTCGTTGTCAAATGCCGTTCTGCACTGATCAAGAATTGGGCTGAGCACCCCCTCTTCTGAAGGAGAGGGTTGAGGGCACCCACAATTCAGCTACAGTTAACTCTCTGATAACCCATACCCCCTCGGGATAGGCCCGGGGCTATGGGTTATTGAGGTGTATTGGGTTCCACAGAGACAGGGAAATCACGTGCGGAAAAATATCACGATTTCGCTGACTTCTAGGTTTACTTACCGAACAAAATACGACGTGATTTTAGATTCCTTCAAGCTACTCATCTCCAGTTTGTGTGCCTGCCGCCTGAATGACACCAGAACCGAGTCCATCTCCCGCAAGAAATCATCCATTGTGTAATGACTGAGACCCACAAGAACATTATTACAGTATACGGGAGATAAATGTGTGCAATACATCCATCACCCACACTACCTTGATGTGTGTTGTGCCACCATTGCACCATGTGCACGTGCTGGATATGGAAATGTCCACTCAAACACTTGACGAAATCTCCTAGTTTAGTTGACATTCTGGCATTAGGCTGCCCATACCTATGGCCCTCAAAAAGGTATGGGTTATTGTGTTTTGAGGTGTATGGGTTATGCTTACAAAATCCCCGCATACCAACTCGGGATATCGAAAAAGGTATGGGTTACTTAGATTATGGGTTATTGGGGGCTATGGGTTATCAGGGAGTCGACTGTAGTTCGGAAAACCGGCATTTACGTGGAGAACCTCATGTACCGCAAGGAAAACCGACATCACGACATGCCCTTAATTGGCCCTGGCTTATCGAAAGTTGTTTTAGCCAATTAAGGAGTTCAGGCACGGAAAACTAAACGTAAGGAAGTGCAAATAACGTAGAAAGTGGGTGGCCCGATATTGGATACATGTTGAGAAGTTTTTCGGCGAAGACCACCTTTCCGTTGCGTGCTTGTAACCAGTCCACATCAGGTTAATCAAATAACATTAATACCATTCACGGAATGTGTCGCCTGTGAACGTCGATAACAGTTATGAGCCTAAGAGGCCTCGTTGGATTTGATTCTACTGTATGCTGTTGTCGCAGGTTTACAATCATATTTTCACTATACCGCAAAACAAAGACACACGATATCAGTACCTCAGGCAACTTTCATAACGACAAAAACAGGCGTACGAGGCGGATACAAACCTGAATGCTTCCGACATCCAATGACATTGACAGGTCGTAATTGGCAAGATTAAGGGGCTTGATCGCTGGTTTGCGGCCTCATAAATGAGTATGAATCAAGGCATGGAGAAGTAAACATAGCGAGCGAAAATCGGCAAACGAGAAGGGGGGAATGATGGGAATGAAAAGGCTGTTGCCTCAAGATTGTCAGCTACCGCCGACACGTAAGACAGCGGTGAGACATCGGTCTCTAGAACATATACGTATCCAAGAGAAGGTATAAGGGCGTAGTCCAATGTCGTTCCGTCGCCCGTACATAATGACAATCTTGACATCGTACAAGGGACACCCCACTGGCGCACTCGGCGTAGGTTGCAGAGACGTAAGGGCTTTATGTAGTGTGACCCAGCGCATAATGAGGTGAGTAACACTGCCCGTAATCTGCAGGAGGCTGGAGTCTTAGAGTGCAAGATTATTATCTTCTGCCTACAAGAAACCACGGCAAAGGTTTAATCTAATCAGAAGACCATGTGTAGCTAGCCCTCTGGCGGAAAGCCGTACGAAGGGTAGACCAGATCTAAGCTTTCAGCAATTGGGATCATGCACGAGGAAGCAGTCTGACCTGGCATATCGCTGAGAGGCACGAGGTAGTGCTGTGAATATTACGACCCTCAGGGGTGAGTCGTGTCCATGGGTGGGTGTATGCGCCCACAACCACGTGACAGGGTTAGTTGTGGAGGCGCAAACGTAAACTCAAGCGTAAACTTGTCGTCTCCGTTTTCTTCACTTATGGATAAAACAAAGTCCAGGTTGGCCGCCGCTTTCTTCGACAACGACGAAGACGAATCCTCGTTTCCAGTGCGACGGATAGAACTTCTCCTTTCGCTCCTTCGTGCTCACTATTCCTTCCTGCAATAGCAAAAGACCGTGGATGACCAAAAGCTCTCGCAATACGCACAAGGTACCGTCAGAAAGTCAAAACGGGAAAAGGAGAAAGAGGCCGCGGAGGCCAAGCGAAAAGAAGAAGAGGAGCAAGCGGCCAAAGCATATGCCGAATTCCTGGATGCTTTCGACGCAGAGGACAACGGCAATGCAAGGCGAGGCGGGAAGTCTAGCAGCTTCGTGCGCTCATCAAGAGATTCTGGTGCAGCATACACGCCATCGGGGCCATCTCGGTCGCACGCGCAACCCCGTTCCATGCGCGCATTTGAACAGTCAAAAGTATGCCGACCCATATTCATTTATATGGGCAACCACGTTTACATGACTATAGTCTCCGTCTCCTCCTGCCGTTCCCAGGCCGAAAGGAAAACGTGCCATGGATGCATTCTTGGAGGAGATCAAGAGGTCAGATCAAACCTCATTTTGCAGATGTATTCACCCCGCTCATTACGGTGTCACAAAGGGATCAAGCTGACCGCGAGGCTCGCTTTGCTAGAAACTGTAAGCTCTCCCCTCGTTTTACACTATCAATTCTAACGTTACATTTCAAAGCTCATGCTCGATCCGCGACTGCTATGGCCGGTTTGTTCGGTTCTCGCCCTTTATGGTAGGACATGTGTTCATCAGTTTTCTAGCCTATGAAGGGCAAAGTGGAAGTAAGGACAGGGGTGACCCAGAGGTAATTGGGTGATTACGTTATCTACTCTTGACTGAAGATGCGCAGACTTCCAATGTTTTTGTCGCCAATCTTCCACCCCACGTTACTGAGCAAAGCCTGGGAAATTTCTTCGCTCGCATGGGCCCAGTCGGTTCGGTAGGTGTCTATGTCGCTCTCGGTGCTCTTCAGCTCACTGTCGATCAGGTTAAAATTATGTGGCCACGCGGTGACGCCGCCCCCGGCCCTGGGGCAGATATGACGGCTGCTCGCCGCAACAGAAACTCTGGCCTTAGCGGATTCGTCTCTTTTATGAGACGGAAAGACGCCGAGGCTGCTTTGAAGGAATTTGACGGTTTCGATTGGGGAGGGTCTATACTCAGGGTTGGATGGAGTAAAGCTGTTCCAATCGCTGCGAAGCCGATGTATGGTCAGTGCCGCCTTTTTATCCAGGTGCCAATATTGATCTACATACACTAGTCTCTCAGAGGTCTCGCTCGCCCAGCCCTGCACCAGAAAGGCGCCGTTCTCGCTCCCGCTCGTACGATCGTGATCGCGACCGCAGGCGTGATAAGCGTTCGCGCAGCCGTTCCTATTCTCCTCGCCGTGGCTCTCGATATTCCCGCTCTCCAAAGCGAGCATATGGCCGTTATAGCAAGCGTAGCCCTTCGCCTCGCGACCGTCGTTCACCCCGTGGCCACGCGACCGACGACGATGAGGTCACGGAGATTTTTATCAGGACCGTTGCGATCGAAGTGAAGGGCCATGGCCAAAATTACGAAGAAAGCTTGAAAGAGATGGAGAAGGAGAACCCAAGGTATTCCTTCCTGACAAATCCAAAAGTGAGTGATGTGCACATCCCTAACAATATGTTGTCTGACCGCTTGGAGCTGGCAGCACAGGAAGCACAGATTTTATCAGTCGCTAGTGGGCAAGGAAGGCGTTATAGAGCCAGAATTTGAGGATGAGGTGAGAACATGGGACGTTTCTCATCTTCGTACGACGTGGACTGACATTGTGTCAAGGGCTACAATAGCGTGTTTTCTACAGACTCTGCCGAAGAGTCTGAGAAGGAACGGACACGTAAGACAAAGCTTGGAAAACTGGCTCGAAAACGCTTCGAAGCTATGCTTCGGTCGCTGAGCGGCTCCCGTGGCGAACTCGCCCGGTGCATGGCCTTCAGCTTGGAACACGCAGAGGCTGCGAATGAGGTACTGATGATCGGCACGCTCTATACCTGTCCTAATGCAATCCTCAGGTTGCCGATATCATCGTTGCCTCCCTTGTCGTTGATGGGACGCCTGTACCTCGGAAGCTTTCCCGCTTACATCTCATCTGTGACATCTTGCACAACTCGGCTGCACCGTTACCCATGGCGTGGAAGTTCCGACAGGAGTTTCAAAGCCGATTGGGTCTCGTCTTCGACCACTTCTCGACGATCTATCATTCATTTCCGGGTCGTATTACCGCCGAGACGTTCAAGAGCCAAATCACTACCGTGCTCGATATTTGGGAGGACTGGATTGTGTTCCCGCCAGAGTTCACCTTGCATCTGAGACAGAGGATCGACGGGCAAGTGCGAGAAGAAGCGCCGAAGGTCGAGGAAACCCCAGTCGTGATCGAAGAATATGCCCCAGCACCCGTCTCCCGATTCAAAACCTCTTCGTTCAAGCCCGCCGAGGAACCAGCGGAGCACTCCAAGACGCCAACTGGTCAGGACGATGGCGGTGAAGTACCAATGGACGAGGAGAGTGACATCGATGGGGTGCCCTTGGGTGATGTCGACGGGGAGCCTCTTGATGACGTCGATGGCGAGCCTATGGATGAAATTGATGGCGCGCCTCTGG
Source organism: Lactarius vividus (assembly GCA_021527035.1). NCBI lineage: Eukaryota > Fungi > Basidiomycota > Agaricomycetes > Russulales > Russulaceae > Lactarius > Lactarius vividus. The sequence goes on along the minus strand of JAKELG010000019.1, from coordinate 338,444 downwards.
ATGATGATATAGACGGTGCGCCTCTAGAAGACGATATCGACGGCGCACCCTTAGACGATGATATTGATGGAGCCCCAATGGAGGATGCTGGCGATGAATTAAAGATTTAGCGTCATAACCCTGTTCTTTAACTCATGGTCGTAATTCATATTTCGTGAGAATGACATAGCTTCAATGCTAAATGACAATGAAGATGTACTATAAATGGTCACCCGAGATTCCCTCCAATCATCCAGACCCAGTCTGTTCCCGTGAGATTCCCTCCTGATAGATAGATAGTCGTTATATGTTGGATGGATCATTGACCGCGCCTCTGGCGAGGAGGGCCGTGGACCGTTTTCAGTATGTCTTCCTTCGCGGCCTCAAGAGAGGACACAGTGCCTGCACAGATTTCGGTTCTTCCACACGATAAATGGATGAATGTAAACCGTACCTGTTATGGTGATGGTGCTATGGTCACGCCCAACGAGGATATGGGCGCCCGTTGTGTCATGTAAACGCGCGATGTTAGAACCTTTGGCACCGACGATGCGTGGGAAGCTCGAGCGATCCGGAAGTGTAAGGAAACCGACGTGGGTCGCTGCTTGAGCCTTTTCAATTGCCTGCGTGATCGCGGTCTTGGCCCTATCGATGCCCCCCTGGTCGCGTGCCTTCAGAGTCCACGTCGACTCGCCCTCCTCAGCGTCCGTGTAGTTATCGATGACCTCCCACTGTGCCTCGGTGACGCTCTCTTCGACGTCGTCGACGCGTGCCGCTGGCGTTGCAGCGTTCGACGGACGAGAAGGCGTCGCAGATCTAGAGGGCTGTGTAGAAAGCTCGGCTTCTACGCCGTAGGTGCGAAGAGTGCGAAAGATCGAGCCCTGTCGCGTCACGGCATCGTGGTACTTCAGTGGAACAGAGATAGAGTCGGTGATGCTCCCCTGTGGAGTGGCGTTGTCGGCTTGCGACTACTGTGGTGTGAGCACATTCCCCTGACTTCGTGGTGAACTACGGACCTTAAGTTGCTCAACAGCCTGTTCAACCGCGGCCTTGGGCCCGATCACCTTAACCAACTCTTCGGGTGCGACATCACCGAGCTCCTCGGCATTTTCGGGTTCTCCGGTGGACTTGTACGAGTTTGACCCAGGGAACTGCACCTGGACATTGTGCTGGTTCTGGAAGTTGATCAAGTTGCGACCACCGCGACCAATGAGGGCACTATGGGCTGCTGCAGGAACCTGAACGCCAAGGACGACACGGTCACGCAGTTCTGCCGTAACTTTCTCAAGCTCGGCTTTCAATTTCTTGATGAGCGAGGGTTCGCCGCGTAGGCGGACTTCATCCTTTGGCTCCTCTCCAAGGTCGTGGGCTATATCCATTGTCACTATCCACAAGGCAATGAGAAAGGGGGGGAATGCGCACAATCGAACAAGTCCTGCCTGAACTTTCGGATCTGCGGGCCCACCACAGCGGACGATGAGATTCCTTAGCCCTTGGCCACCAGCCACCAATAAGCGCTTTGTGGAACTTGCTTTCAATCGTAAAGACATCTGTAGCTTCCTCGCCTATCTGGTCTACGATTGCCTGAATGGCTGCCTTGGCTGCAGTGATAGCCTTCTTGCTTCCGCGGCAGGTCACAGTTGCCTCGCCTCCTCCCTCGGCCTTATCCAGGTCAATGGCAGCATCGGTATCATCCTTGATCTGGTTGATTATAGCACCACCTTTACCAAGAATGCGTGGGATCGCACGAGTAGGGATGGTGAATTGGACGACGTTGTTGGACTCCTTTTCGAATTCTGCTGCATCGAGAAGCTCAGATTTCGCGCCGGCGACACCCCTTTTCCCACCCTTGACGAACACCTCGTCTGGTTTGAGATTTTCGCGCGTCCGACCCTCTGAGCTCTCGGGCGCCGAACGTGGAAATGTGATCTTGACGTTGTACTTGTCCTCGAGCCGGATAACATACTTGCCGCCATGGCCAATTAACCCAGAATGATATTGAGCAGGTATTTTCAGGATTTCCGAGGTTTCATCCGCCTGGAGGGGAGCGCAATTAGCTGAAACTTTGTTAAGTGAAGGTGTGGGCGTACCAGGCGCTCCACGTGGGAAAGAACACGGCGCTTGGCCTCCTCAACGTTCTCTTTGCGGCCAGTAATCTGTCCCGATAAATCAGACATCAACCTGCGCGGCTTGTGAGGTCTTGCGTACCGTAACCTTTGACTTGAGACCTGTCCCCTTTCTCCTCTTGTTCGCATCCTTAGTCTCGTCACCATCATCTGAAAAGTCGATTTTTACGCCAAGCGAGTCGCGAAGTTTGTTGACACCTGATCCCTGTGAACCGACGATGCGCCCCACGTACTCGCGGTCGACTTCAAATCCAACCGACTTCAAATGACACATCATGTGGGCCTATGTGTGCGGACGGATGACAGAATAGACGTACGTAGCTGGAAAGGATCAAATCATCTTTGGCGTCCTCCACGATTTTCAGGATTTCCTTGACAGCACGGTCGACCTCAGCGCTCGCACCTCGGACAACAATGATGTCTTCTGTAGACTGATCGCCTGCCTCGGTACCAACCTTGATGCTCAATGCCTTCTCCTCGCCGATAATCCTACCCACACTGTGTGAACACCCATCACCTAGATAACATACAGGAAAACTCACGCATTGAGTGTGGTCCCACCGTTACCGATGACAGCACTGTGCCACTTCTTTTCAACAGAAACCGTCTGGCTCTTGACGTCCGCTGCATCTTTGGCCCATTTAAGCAATTCTTTCTCGGCCTCCTCAACATTTTTGGTTTTCTCGACAGGAGATGGAGAGGCGGATGGAGAGGTTGGGTCGTACACCAGCAGGACTGAGGAGTGCTCCTCGGATTCCTGAGGAAAGAAGAACAAGACATTATGCGACTCGTGGTATTGCTTAATCCTGCAGCACAGAAAAGTCAGGTCGCGATGAAGTGGGGTAGAACGGCAATAACTTCTTGGCGTGTTTTCCCTGAATAACCCTATGCACGAGCCAGTCGATTTGAACATCCTTGGTAGCGCCAATAAGCTTGCCCATTAGCTCCGAGACCTGACGCACGGCGGCATCCACAAGAGCCTTTTCGCCGACGAGCTCCACATTCAATACAGTCGCCTGGGACTTTGCGGCAGACTCTGGCGTGAAAACTGAGACACCAGGGTGTGCGGCTGCGAGTGTACGTGGATAGCCGATGAGGTTGATGTATGTCAAAAGTTGGCGTGAAAGCGCGATGGGACCCGGTAGCGGAAACTCATGAATGTACTGAGAGTTGGCCCTGGACATAACCGCGGCGACGCCATTGCCCAAGTCCTCCGCCTTACCCCAGACAACGATGTCCTCGCTCATATCCTCAGGTGGAGGAGCCGAGACCACACATCTGCTGGAAGCTAGAATCTCGTTGACTGCGTTTCCAACAAGGAGCCTGTGTTGGCGCTTTGGAAGCTGGATCTTGAGGGAAGTAAGAGAAGCCGAGACGCCCGCAATGGTACCCTTGATAGCCTCGACCACCCGATAGGCAGCCTCTCGGTCACCAAAAACAGTTACTTCGCGCTCAGCGCTTCTGAGGGAGAGTTGGACATCACCGCCTTCAGCAGCCTCAACGAACGCAGAACGGCGTGCCTTGACGAATGGCACGATGTGCGACGGTATGTCACGCACATGCAGAGTCGTGCGGGCACGCTTCGACGCAATGATCTGTTTGATGAGATCCTGGGCTTCATGTGCAAGTGGTTGAGGACCGTTAATCGTAATTGGGACCGTTGGTTCGTCATCGTCGTCAGCAGGAGCGGGAGACACAGACCCAGAAGCATGGGGTGAGCCGCCATCGACGTTACCATTGCCATTGACGGTAAGATTGTCTCGGCGCGGGATGTCGATTTTTACGTTCGTCTGGTCGCGGATCTGCTTGAGCGTCACACCTATATGCACATGGTCAGAGTACCATCACTAGGGAGACGCGTTTTTTATCTTGCCTTTGGGACCAATGATAGCAGCAATTGTGGAAGCAGGTGCATCGACAACGACTGAGATCTGTATTCGAGTGATCACATGAGATAGGTCAAGGAACAAGTACACAATCCATACCACTGGGCTAAGAGCCGCTAGTAGGCTACGCTTTCCCTTCTCGAGCTCCTTCTTGGAATCTGCCTTGAGATGAAACGTGGTCTGGCGAGTCTTCTGATTGGTGGAAGCCTCGATTTTGATCTTGTGATTTGCCATAACCTGCTTCATGATCTCACCGAGGGTAGTAGGCCTGCCATCTTTGCCAGCAGAAGTAAGGTCGATCGCAGACAAAGTGAAGGATTCTGTCGCCTGAGAAGTATGCACTGCGAGACGAGGGCCAGCGGAAGCACTCCAAGCAGATGCAACCGGTTTGGTGGCAGCACCCGGAGAAGGCGCAAGGGATGGAAATGCCTCTTGAGAGTCTGTGTCGAGGGGAGCAAGATTCTGAAGCTTAGAGACTGGAGCAGAGAGAGACTCAGACGGGAAAGGGTCTGGTGCACCTTCGAGCTGGTGCAGCCTCTGCGAATTAATTGAGTATTGAATGCGCTGGGGAAGTGCCAAGGACAAATTACCGTGAGCGAAGCAGCGTCCATGACGGATTGTACGGGTGTCCGGAGAATAAAAACCTTTGACGGGAGAACGAAAACCGGGGGGGACTAGAGACCGCACGCAGGCTCTGTCCGAGAGAAGCTATTTTGTAGTAAGAGGGAAGAAGAGAGAAGTCTTGTTCGTTCGGCGGTTCGCTTAATATTCGATGCGTGGCCAGACCTCATGAGCTAGACCCATCGTGGGAATATATTGCTTATTATAGCGCGTCTCATTGGGCGATATCACGTGAGACGGACTTTTTGCTTCACATCACACGGCGTACGTGTTCTAGATGTCATCATGTATGTAATACAGCGCATTTATTCACCTTCACATCTCCCTCTTCGGCACCGATACCTCTGATGCGTCGTCTGCTCTTTCTTCACGCATTGCTCTTCCTAGTGATTCACGGGGCGAGCGCCTCTATACGTGCATCAGACGCCGCGTTTCTGTCTGACACTTTGGTCCGGAAAGATCAACTCCAACATGTGCTAGGGTACGAACCCACACAGCAAGCATCTTGCGAGCAAAAGGTGCGCGCCGGTTGCCCCTGCGTCTGGAGGCGGTATTCTGAACACTACCCGATAGCTTACAGGTCCCATAGAGACTACGTTGTGCGACTTCGAGACCATCGAGAGCGTAAATAATGTGCTTTATGACCAACTCCACGAGCTGGTGCAAACGCCTTTCTTTAAATACTTCCGAGTACGTCAGCCTACTCCTCTCGGCGAGTGTGCGGATTGACCAAGGCAATGACGAAGGTGGATTTATACAGAGAATGCCCCTTCTGGGAGGAAAATGTCTTTTGTATGAATAAAGACTGTTCTATTGTCACCGTCGATGAGGTGCGCATGTCCTTAGATGCCAGTGCACTTGTCCGACACGCTAGCAGAGTGAGATACCCGAGCAGTGGAGAGCTGGCACGCTCAGCAAGTTGGAGAGTTCTGAAGGCAATGTGAGTCGGGACACCCTCGTGGTCTACATCTACGTTTTACATTTTACAGAGAGTAGAACTCCCTGGTTGTTACTATCGTGACTCAGATTTCTGTTTTTTGGATGATATGACTGGTGTGTCTATCCTTCCCCCCTCGAGCCATGGGCTCATTGGTATTCCAGAGGGGGACTATGTCGATCTCTCGTTGAACCCCGAACGCTTCACTGGCTATGTAGGCATTTCCGCTCGTCGAGTGTGGAGGGCAATATACGAGGAGAATTGTTTCGACGAACCTGAAAGTTCACTAAGCAAGTTGTCAAAGCAAGGGGTGGTCCTCCCTGATACCATGGCCGAGGTCTTGTACATGGACGGCGAGATACCTCATGAACAATGTTTGGAAAAGAGGGTTTACTACAAAGTCATTTCTGGTAAGCTTGAGTGGCGATGTCTAGCTTAGGCATTCTCATGAGTCCTTTTTACCAGGACTCCATGCATCAATCTCGACACATATCTGTCATGAGCATCTCGACCGGACAACCGGGAAATGGGTATTTATTCCTACAAAGCACAGTCATTCGGTGCTCAGTGAATTATAGGGCCCTGATCTACAATGCTTCGTGACCAAGATAGCGTCACATCCCGAGCGCCTTCAATATATTTATTTCAACACTGTGCTCCTTTTACGGGCTGTCGCGCGTTTGGGCCCATACCTGTCAGCCTACGACTACTGCGCCTCCGGTACCCACGAAGAGCACCTAATCACGTACAGTCGATTAGAAAAGGTCCTTGAAATTGCTAAGCTCGCGGGCAAGTTCGATGAGACGGCTCTTTTCAAGGGTGAGAATGCCAACGTGAGTATACACGCAGATACCCCCCCTCGCCCCACTCAGAGGATTGCGCTCAGGTCCTGAAAGAGGAATTCAAGCAGCACTTCAGAAATGTCAGTCGAATTATGGACTGTGTAGGCTGCGACAAGTGCAGATTGTGGGGCAAGATCCAGACAACTGGCCTTGGCACCGCCTTGAAGGTTCTTTTTGAGCTCGACGAGAAAAATCTAGAGTATGAACCTTTCTACTCGCGTTCACGCCTTCCGTGCACTCATCCTTGTATAGCCCTCGATTGAATGCCAATCTTCTGCAACGCTCGGAGGTGGTTGCCTTGATCAACACTCTACATAGGTTTTCGGAGAGTTTACACGCTGTGGAAGTCTTCCGAAGGCTATGGCGCGAATCGAACGCCGAAGAATCGGAGAAGCTCATTCGAGAAGCCGAAATGGCGGTCAATACACCTGTGGGTCTTTTGTAGAGAGCCGCATTGTCTTATTCTGACGTCATTTTTAAGCTATCTCGACCTTCCCAGACGACTGGTGCGGATGCTCTGTCAACCGCCAACTTTGTTGAAGCGCTCCAGCAACGAGCGAGGCTTTGGGTTCGCGCCTGCAAGGAGGGTACAATTGAGTGTGTAAGGGTGGCGAAAGAAGCTCTGCAACGCTTATTTAGCACGTCTGAGAAAGAGCAAGGGCCGCGGACAGAATTATAATACATCGAACCAAAGGATCACTGGCACGCGCAATAAAAAATTAGAAATGATCACCGCCCGCGGGGACGACGAAGAGTACGTACTGTAGCGCCTGGTCAGAGATGAATAAGTTAGGCGGCGATCTCGACCAATGCGGCCGTGGCCGTGTCAGTCATCATCGGTCGGCTGCGCATCACATGGTTACCAAATGTGCACCGCCTTTTGACTTTGCTGTGTTTCATAACTCTCACTCCATCGCCCCCAATTACAACTGGTCGACCATGATACTCCTCGAGGAAGACACGGCACAACGACCAAAGCTACTAACGGACCCTTCTGACAGGGCACCTTCCCGGGCCGATGCCGTGGCACACCTATCTGGACGTTCTCCCAGTCCTACTACCACTTTACCTGACTACGAAGCATCGCAAGCGCGGCACCCATCGCCCCGTAAGCGGGCATTCTACCGGAGAATATGGCACACCAAGGTAGGGAAGGTGATCTCGTACGCCTTCGCTGTCTACTCCGCCATCTTCGTCGTGATCGGCATACCCGCTTTCGTGCTGGTAGGTCCTTTCAAATGGGTTTTCATCTTGCATAAACCGACAATACCTCAGAGAGAGAAACCACCACCCAAATGGCATGGCGAAGACTCCTTCTTTCCACTTCCCCCATTGCCTCCCCCCCAGCTGAGCGGGCAGATCGACCTATCTTTCCAAAATCTTGGAAATTTTTCATGTAATACTTGGATAGAGCCAGGGGCACTTTACGGGAAACCCAACACAACGGCTGCTATGGCCAGGTATGGCTCTCACACCATCCCATTAGCTTATAAGTTGCAAATGATCTCTGCGTCTCTCAGTATGCGCCTAGCTTTCCCCCTGGGTGACAGGATCATTCTGCGGACAAATTCAAGCTCGAACAACTTGACAGACTATGTCTCGGGTAGTCTTAGGGTCGACATGAATCCTGATAAAAACGTATCCGGCATTGTCTTGGTGGCCAAAACACGGAGTTCCAGCTTTCAACTCTTACAGGCGAGCTCTGTATGCCTCACAAGCTTTAGGAACACCACAGAGTTGATTCTACGCGTATGTTCTACCTATTTCATGACACACATTATTATGACGTTTGATTCTTCTCACTAGATACCTGATAGGGAGAAAAGTCATCTGGATACCATAGACATGGACCTACAATTGCTTCTGCCCTGGACACCGGCACCTATCAACTTCAAAATGTTTGCAACTCATTTGCCCATGTTTAACCAATCCTTTGGCGATCTTAGACACGTAGCATTCAGAAAGTTCGAAATTACAGGTTCCAACTCTGCGGTTACAGTTGCGGTACGTACGCTTATTCCGCCTCAATTATCTTTGCTTCATCCACCCCTTCATAGTCTGTCAGAGCGTCGTCAATCGTGGTCCAGACCTCTGGCGCTGAAATTTCTGGGAATTTCAGTGCCTCTGAAAATATTCTTTTAGATACCATCAACGGGTAAGTGCGACACCGTCTGACCCGGCCCCCGAAAGACTCAAATTGCGCAGCGCCATATACACAAACGTCTTACTAGTCAACAATCAGAAGTCGAAGATGTCTACTAAGCTCAAAGTGGAGACAGGAAACGGGTACTGCAGCCATCGCTGAGATGATCACCTTCCGAGTGCTTACCACTTTGGCAGACCAATTGTCGCGCAAGTCAACCTTCAGGTCGACGAACGCCGTTTCTTTAGTAATCCCCCGAGGCGCCCGAACTTTATGACGGAGTTCAAGACCTTCAACGCACCGATAGACGTCTCAATCGCACATGTCGCAGGGTCAGAACCTGCGCGCTTCGGAGTCGTCGCAGAAAATACTCAAGGCGCAACGACAATGACGCTCGACTCAGTCTATACGGGGTTATTCGAACTCCGGACTAAAGCAGCGACGGCGTTGGTACGGGAGACACCCGCTGCCACAGACTCTCCCCTGGACGAGGAAAACGAGCTACACTTTGAAAAGCATGTTTCTTCCGAGTGGACCCGTGGCTGGATAGGAGATACTAGGGAACGGGAGAAATACCATCACCATGAAGTAAATCGTGTCAAGCTCCTCAACTCGCTGGCTCCCATCGAACTACGCTTGGCTCGATTGAAGCCCTCGACTGCTGTCCGGCGATGAAAATGAGGTACTGACTAATGGGTGTGTACGATTTACGGGGCAGGGGGGTTGTTACGGGTTGGATCTCGCTTTGCTTATTTGCTTATGTATTTTTTGTTTGATTTACGCTCCTTCTGTGTTCGCTCATTACTATTGGTATGTTAGCTGTTGTGTAGACTGTGTCACGCGATACGATACTAAGCTGCTAATATATGTCTGATTGGACTTGACCAGTTGGGGGGTTACAGTAGATGGGACATTATGGAGATACCTCCAAACGTTTTGACACCTTTCGACAACTGGGGTGCCTCATACAGACGCCGGTTTTCTGGATAGCATGTCCGGCTGAACCTAAGTCGTAGGTACCGATGGTACGAGGTGCGTGGCCAACGCCCGACGGGTTAGAAAGCAGTCATCGCTCAAAAATGGTCCAATTTTGCATCCACGAGCAAGAAGTTATCGATCTTCACGTCGGCAATAACTTTCAGTCTATGAGTAAAAAGATCCCCGAGTCCTTGAACAGTCGATACACCGATATGGCCCAAGGGGGGACGTTTTTCTGTATTTGAGGGTTTTGTAAGTCGTATATGCAATCATGGAACAACTGACAAGGCAAGTTCGAGACTTAGGAACGTTGGCTTGGTTGGAGTAGTACTAGTAGCTTTCATTATAGAGTCTAGACAAAATATCCGAGTCGCAAGGGCTCTACTAGTGATGTGAGAGCCAGGGCGAAGTTGCTTGTGGGGTGGGAATACTCTCTGTATTGTACCATCGCGATAAACGCTCATTGGCACTATCTTAATCAGAATTAGATCAAAGCCGTCATGACTACGCAGTCAGGTCGTGGAGAACACTACGCCGGTCTCAGTGCATCAAGAAATTGGGAAGCGTGGACCGCTGGCCGTCGGAGGAATAAAGTTGCCCGAAAATCGTTATTGTTCACGATGACGCCATGTACACACAACGTTGCCAATTGCCCGAGTCGTGGCTTACCTTGACCTCCAAGACTTTTTTACTGATGTGACTTTCCCGGCCTCCGAATCGGACCGGATGTTGCAGGGAACGCAAATTTCATCAGAAACAGGTAAAGAGCGTCCTTGGATAAATTCCATCGCTATCATATCATGGCAAACACCCCTCATGGTGGCATCCTCAAGGTGAGTCTTCGTCCGATCAATCCATCTACGCGGCGTTACACACACTTCTATCAAAGGATCTCTTGGCCCGGGATGAAGCGATACACCATGCACTGAAGGAGGACTCGCTTACTCTCGCTGACATCGTTTTGTCTGAAGTAACCAGTCCACCTTCGTTCTTTCGGGTTCAGTAGCTCATCGTATTTAGCGACAACTTTGTGACCTTGAGTTAATAATCAATGGAGGATTCAGTCCTTTGGAGGGGTTCATGAATCAGAGGGACTATGATAGGTGGGTTATCGCATCGAGGAGATATTAGGTGTGTTCTGACTTTGATCGATTGTTGACAGTGTGGTCGATACCCTCCGACTGGCAGACGGAACGCTGTTTCCGATTCCTGTGACATTGGACGTTTCCCCAGATGACATTGGACGGCTCTCCTTGGCCATCGGAAAGCGAGTCACGCTTCGGGATCCCCGCGATGATCAAGCGCTCGCCATCATAACGAGTAAGGGGACGAGCGCCTCTTCAGTTCGGTCCTCTCATCTGGCTTTCCTCTAGTTGATGACATTTACAAGCCCGACCGGGTAAAAGAGGCCACCAAGGTGCTGGGCGCAGATGATCCTGCGCATCCGTCAGTCGCGTATTTGCGCACAAAAGTAAAAGAGTTCTACATCGGAGGCAGAGTCTCTGCCATTCAAACTCCTTCATATTTTGATCATATCCCACTTCGATGTGAGCCGCGTGATTTCCATCTCCCAATCGATTTATTCAGGTAGTTCCCAGATACCCCAACGGAGCTCCGTTCGCACTTCAAGAAACTCACATGGAAGAAGGTTGTCGCGTTCCAGACGCGCAATCCTATGCATCGGGCGCACCGCGAGTTGACCGTCCGGGCCGCGCGCCAGCACCAAGCGAATATCCTCATACACCCCGTTTGTGGTCTCACCAAACCCGGCGACGTCGACCACTATACTCGCGTTCGCGTCTACAAGGCGATCATGGACAAATATCCTAACGGTATGGCTCACCTCGCACTCCTTCCCCTTGCCATGCGTATGGCGGGGCCTCGTGAGGCAGTATGGCACGCTATCATCCGCAAAAATTATGGCGCAACCCACTTTATTGTCGGCCGCGATCACGCCGGTCCGGGAAAGAACTCGCGGGGAGAGGACTTTTATGGTCCTTATGATGCCCAGGAGCTCGTTTCTAAGTATCGCGATGAGCTGCAGATCACTATGGTTCCGTTCCAGCAAATGACCTACGTTCCCTCAACGGACGAGTACATGCCCGTGGACGAAGTCCAGAAGGGGGTGCAAACGTTGGATATTTCTGGGACGGAACTCCGAAGACGGCTGAAGACGGGCGCTCCCATTCCAGACTGGTTTAGTTACGAGTATGCTTGCGGTTTCGTTCGCCGGTGCTTGATCTGACCGTGTTTCAGTGCGGTTGTGAAAACCCTCAGAGAAAGTTATCCTCCTCGTCTAAAGCAAGGATTGGTAATCTTCCTGACTGGCCTGTACAATTCTGGCGGGGATACCATCGCTCGTGCTCTCCAGACCGTCTTCAATGAACAAGGTGGACGGAGTGTCTCCCTGTTACTCGGTGAATCGATCGACAGAGACCTCAAACCAGGTAACCGAGTCCCACTGTCTTAGATTGTCCTGGTTGTGATGTTCTTTAGATTATCTTCTTTCTCGGGAGGAACACCACAACCACTTGCAACGAGTTGCTTTCGTCGCGTCTGAACTAGCGCGAGCTGGTGCGGCGGTCATTGCATCAACGGTTGCGCCTCATGAGGCAGGGCGCCAGGCCGTCCGCGAGACGATCATGCGCCAAGCTGGCCCTGGTGGAAACTTTTTCCTGATCCATGTTGCGACCCCGATTGAGTATTGCGAAAAAACTGACCGTCGCGGTGTATATACTAAAGCACGAAAGGGGATCATCAAAGGTTTTACCGGTGTGGACGAAGAATTTGACCCTCCAAAAGATGCAAATTTGGTCGTCGACTTTACTCGACAAAGCATTCCAGAAATTGTGCATAGTACGCGGACCCTATTCTCTTCAACAAAAACACCCTTTTTATCATTTTTAGGCATCGTATTATTGCTAGAGACGACGGGGCTGTTGTAACCGTGTCATAGAAGCTTTGTATTGTCTATAAGCGTCAAGTAGCAGTAGATGTGCCCTGCTAACCTGTGGTTGTGGCCCGGTTACAAGTTCGGACGTCAGAATCACCTATCCTTTTGATATACCGCACGACTTCTTGATCAACCGATGGCCGGACGACGATGTGACGTGCGTTACCACCCGAACTCATGCTTCGGGAGGGGAATAACCATGACAGTGTTCGCGTCTTGGCCTTTCGGCATGCCCATGCTCCTCCAGCATGGTGCACACAGCAAGCAGGGACTTTCACCAAGACGAATATCCCCAGAAACCGAGTACACTGCGGGAACCTTGGTACACGCGCGACAGTTACCGAGCAGTGGTGGCGTGATTTGCGTAGTTAAAGGGTACCCAGAGGGGGGGTCGTGAGGATGTAGAAGGCTAGATAACGAAAGTCAACGAGATGTCTGGATTACGAGCCAGAAGACATGCCGTATCTGATCAACGACCAAGAAGTGCTCGCAATTTCCCTGATGTATGAGCCAATACGGATGGTTGAGGCGGAGCGTAAGTGAAGAAATCGATGTATCTCGCATTTTTGGACCTTTACTGAGCGGGTTTGAGACATGAGCGACAAGCTTGCTGCAAAGGTGCGGGTGACCATTAGGGTTGTTACTGACGGACAAAGGCACGTACCTGGCATAGTCGATTTCGGTGGACGTATCTCCGTAGGCCGTCCCCTCGATTACTACAACACATCCACTCGGACGGGTTGGAGAACCGGTCCCATACCCTATAAAAGCCCCGTCCACCACGCGTTCATCAGGAGTCTCGTTCGATGGACAGGGTATGACATTGTAGAGTTCTTCGAGGGTGTTGGACGATAGTACGACATGTTGTGAGCTACGATATACGAAATTATACGACCAAGCCAGACGGTTGTATACGCTGACAACTACGACAGTAGATTGCGGTGCGGGGTTAGATCCATTACTTGAGTATTTCTCGAGAGGAAGTTGTAGACGGAATGTAGAGAGGTAGTTGTAGGAAGCTCACAATCTCTGCCAACGTGTTGATATCCGAGTTCTTGGGACCTCTCATGAAGACGGCCGCTTCCGGTGGTAACCTAGACACGTCAACCACACATCATAATAACGTCGGTAGTGACATACGACCAGCTTTTTAACTTGATATCTGCTAAACCTTTCTTCAGAGCGGTAAGGTCAGGGGTATCGTCCAGCTCGGAGACAACCTCTCGTTTTCTTTTCCGCTTCTTTGACGTATTTCTTTCCGCCTGCTCATAGATGGCATTTACAGACGTGTCATGCACGCGTCTGGCATGGACGTAGAGACGTGGGTCGTTGAATATGTCAATGAGCTTTGAACGCACATCGTCTACACTTGAGCAGGATTACGAAAAGATCGTGTAACTAATGTGAGTGACTCACCTGCATTCGGACATAATGGCGCCTTGTTGGGCTGGGCCTACATCGTCAGCAGCTTGTTGAAGAGGCGCGTTATCGCGAGTTCCTCTCAAGAAATCACCAATGTCGATGAGTTTTGACGGCGGGCCTATAAGTGATTCGTGGGAGAGTGCAGACCATGTCACCGGGTTCATGAATGACGCTGAGGAGGTCGAGTCGGACAGTAGACACTTATAGACCGGTGACCGTCTGTATATGAAGGTAAACCTGCGATTGTCATATACAGGCTGGTCACGAGCCTAAGACACTTACATCATGTCCTATTGCCCGCCCAGGTGGTCACGCTGATGCTGAGATGGGGCACATGACCTAGACGCGTGATTGTTTGGCACGGCTTGACGCGGTCACCCCCAAAACCCCAACCACCATCTTCCCTCAGAGCGATAATAATGAAGACCTACGTAGACAAAGGCGTGCAGGCCGGCGTCTCTCAGCTCCATCCCCGCGCACTATCTCTGGACGCTGGGTCGATTGCCCCGTCTCCGAACGACTCTCCCTTGGCAATTGGCGATTCCCAACTCCTCTCTCCCTTGGCACCCTCCTTACAAGTTTCTCCCGCATATAGCCACTCCCCAGCTCGAGGCTCTTCTCTTTCGAAGACTGAGCTTTCCAGCTCCTCAAAACCTCGCCAGTTGCCCCTCTTGAAACCCTCAGCGCACAGGCACTCAACCATCAGAGTATTTTCTCTGCCCGAAGATTCTCCCGCTATTACTGGGAGAGAAACATTTGATCTCGTCCCACGTGTAGTATCAATGCCAGAGCAAAGACCTAATGGCGCTCAGCTCGCCGATAGTAGCCTGTCCACTGAAGGTTACGACGGCTCAATGCTCAGCGGAGGCTCCTTTCTTTCTGGAACCGACACCACATCTGGTATATGTTTCTCCAGCCATACACAGGGTACCATCCCTCATACGCCTTCTCCTCCGCCTTCTCCAGATTCAGTCCTCATCATCGAAAATAACTGCGGATTATCTGAAGCGTTTTTGAGTAATCAACATCCAACTAAAGCTTCTTCCCCTGGATCAGAGAGGAAGGTGGTGCCTATTGACGAAGGTGAGGGTCTCAGTCTTGGGGTAAACTATGAATAAAATAAAATATGTTTGACTAGGATGGATCACCTGGGCAAAATCGCCACCTCGTCCGATTCCCGCGCTACATGGTCCACTGTCTTTGCCTTACGCCCGATGTCCCTCGTGAGTTGTAAACCTGATTTTCAACACATTAACTCACGTAAATTTCTGTAGTGGTGCCGAAGGCACTATAATTGAGGAGCCGGACAACTTGCCTCGGGTGATATGGGGCTTAGATTCTGGGGAACACCGTGACCATTCTGACGATTTCGGCCCGGATACCAAAGTGAAGAAACAGGAAGTCAGTAATCAACCACCGCAATCCTTTCGCCATTCTCCTCGCCAGTATAAACCTTCCGACGAGAACCCAGCTGAATTTTCCACGAGAACCCACTCTTCTGTTGGCTCTGTGTCTTCGACAAGAGCGGGGTCGGACACCGCTCAGGCTGGCACACTAAAGCCCCGGGACACATCTGCGGGTTATACTGATATCGTCTACTCGCACAACCCCTACAGTGAAACCATTGTTCTGGAGAACCTCGTCGAAAGAAGAAATGCTAGAGCTGTGAATCACGGCCACGACTACGATTCGACCGTGGATCTGACAAGAACGTTAGAGCGCAACTTGCACTTCCGAGAATCTGAGACTGAGCTTCAGAATGGCGGCGAACTAGACCGTAATCTGCTATCTACGACTTATGGGTCTCGAAACTCTTTGTCTTCGTCTAGGCCGTCTGGCGCCGGCCTCCCTGCGATGAGGGTTTCATCTCGCCCGGCTGTTGGTTCTGCTTTGCCTCAAATTCTCATTGAGCCTCGTTCCCCTGAGATATCTCAGGCCTCATCTCGTCGTATGACCGCAATGGAATTGGCTCATCAGTATCAGCAACTGAAAATGCAGCAGCAAAGCTTACTGCCCACACCTCCCAATTCTTCGTCGCCTCTTTGGTCTTCTGAGTTCTCTCCTTACAGCCACCAATCTGTTTCTCCCGTTTCTCTTAGGCACCAAGTAGTCCAGGAACAGGTGCAGGACCTGGAGACATCAAATCAGCTACGTTATTTGATGCGAGAGCGTTTGGGTCGTAACATCATGCACGATCACGAGATCCCCCATCTAGCTCCTCCCCCGCATATCAACCCAGTTCCCCGCCCGGACTATTCTAGTTACGAGCTCGACCCTGCCACATCACAGGCTCTGACAAATTTTCTTGCTACTCAGGATTATCAACACCTTTCTCCTCTGTCTTCCGAGGTCTTACTGCCTGTCTCTCGCACCACGCAGACGTTGCCAGGGTATCTCGGCCATGACGTCCGTCGGTACACCGCGCCGCATCGCGATGCGCTCTCTCCCCCCAGCCATGAAGAATTTCGTCATGCACGTGGGCACTCTCAGCACCAAGTACCGCGGTCAATCCCACTCGCTCGGCTTATGCAGCGTCGTTTGTCTTCGGTTCCGGAAGAGGACTCTAGCCCAACCATTAATGGACGTTCGCCGTCACCATCGCAGCTTATGAGGCACGGGGCAGACCGTCCCTATCTCCACCCCCCTGCTGAGCACGGATATCAATACGCAGATATACTTGGGTCCTCGGGCAATTATTCCGTTGCCTATTTTGATCCGGCGTCTCATGGCTCGCAAAGTAAAGTTCGTGGCTCCGTCTTTAATAACAAGACTTCCTCTACTGCTGGTACAACTGCTCTGGAGATTCAAGGACGCTACAGGGCAAGGCACGAGGGCAGCTCGTCAGAGAAAGATCCTACACCCGGACCTAAAAGAGCTAGTGGTGGTCTGAGGAAAACTCGCGGGCGGCCTCCAAGGATTCACCCCAATTGAGCCAAACGTAGCGTTCTGCGTTCAAAGCCACCATTATGCTCTCGTTCTGACTCTTGTCCCGTTCTCCCGCTTCGTCCTTACCCTTCTACTGTCTGTTTTCATGGCACCCTCTATACCCGGCTTGTGATCACCGTGTTCGTTTCTGTTGTATGACAACCGAACACTTGCCCTATTGGAAGTATACACTCGTAACGCTCTCTTATGTTTCGTAAATGATGCCACTCGATGAACATTAAGAGTTCTACGTAATGGTGTGATTTACACCATATCAGAGTCCTTCGCAGCCCAACTCAAGGTTTGACAAAAAGGTCAGTGAACTTATCAGCGGGAAGTTCTCCCAACGATTTCGCATCCGAAAGTGTGTCCAGAATCCTGGACGTAAAATTCAGTAAGAAAGGAGCCACAGTCAGGAGGGTACTCACTTCTTTTGATGCCCCTGGTCGAAGTGATGTCCAATGTGCCGGCGGAACTTGGCGAGCAAGAGAGGGGTACCTTCCTCACGACGGCGCTTGTGCCCGACTGGGTATTCAACCTCAACCTCGTCAAGCACTGTACCATCGTTCAGCTCGACGAGCAGCGCATTTCCGATCGAGCGCTTGTCAGCGTCATGATACTCGACGCTGAACCGCTTGTCCTCGACGCAGTAAATCTTGGCACGGAGTGCGTCGATACGTGGGTCAGCAGCAGACTTGTCCGTGCTGCAAAGGCGAGCCAAACTGTAAGCGGAGGGACAGCAAGACGAGAGAAACGCGACAAACTAGCTCTCAGAGTTAAGGTATCCATGGATAAGCGGATACGCAACCATGTAGTTGATTGCGTGGCTACATGGCGAACCGGAGTGAGCTTCGTCAAATACATGTGCACGGGTACTCACTCGCGATCGGCAAAGTTGGCGAGCGGGCCCTGTTTGTCGATGATGCGGACCGCCGCCTCTTGTGTGCGAATACGCACGCTCTTGATGTCGTCCGACGTCTTTCCGAGAGCCTTAAGCCGCTCATGAACGATGTGGGCGGCCTCGACGGCCGTCTGCGCGTGGAACTCGGCCGGGTAGGAGATCTTGAAGAGCACGTTCTCCATCACATACGAGCTGAACGGGCGCTGGAACTCGAACGGCTTGCCCTTGAAGAGGACATCGTAGAAGCCCCACGTCTTTGCGCTGAGCACCGAGGGGAGGCCCGGCTCGCCCTTTTTGACGAGGTAGGCGAGGTTGACGGCGCGCGAGCACGCGTCGCCGGCTGCCCAGGACTTGCGCGAGCCCGTGTTGGGTGCGTGGCGGTACGTGCGGAGAGATTGGCCGTCCACCCACGCCTGTGAGATGGCGTCGACGGTTTGCTCGCGTGAGAGGCCGCTGGGAGGAAAGCGGGGCGTCATTCCTCAAAAGGAAGGGCAGGGAGATGGCGGTGCTACTTACAGAAGCTTGGAGACGACGGCGGTGGACGCGACCTTGACGAGGACCACGTGGTCGAGGCCGACGCGATTGAACGAGTTGAGCAGCGCGAGGCCGCCCTGGATCTCGTGCGCTTTGATCATGCCCTCGAGGACGTCCTTGACGGTGACGTGCTGGCCCTGGCGCGCGAGATGGTCCGCGACGGCGAGGATGGCACCGAGGTTGTCGGACGGGTGGCCCCCTGGAATAAGAAAAGACTGCCAATCAGTCGGGCGGAAAGCTTCAGGAATGGTGGCACGCACATTCTGCGGCGAGGAAGCAGTCGTTAAAGTCGAGCCAACGAATGATGGTGCCGATGTTGAAGGCTCCGCGGATCGGATCGAGCTGGTAGTTCGTCCCGGGCACCTTTGTTCCTGATGCGGGGTATGAGTGGGTCGGGACGAGATGTGGGGTCGAGTCGAGCTCGACACTGCAAAAGGGGACCGAGAGCTCTCACTTACCATTGGGGACGACGGTGCCCTCGACGACCGGGCCGAGTAGGTTCTGGCACTCAGGGAAACGAAGGCCTTCGAGACCGCATCCGATAGTGTCAATAAGGCAGAGGCGTGCAGTCTCCCACGCGAGATCCGAGTCGATCTTGTAGTTGTGCACGTAGTCTGCGATGTCTTGGACGACCTTGTCCGGCTCTGGACGAACGGCGGACTCTCCAAAGTGAGTCGACATGGAACGGATGGGGACGGGGAAGGCGGAGAGAGACGAAAGTGGGGTGGAGATCAAGTTTTGACGCCGCGGTGTGGGTGTCCGCCCCGTTGATGAAGAGATAAAGGCAGCCTGGACTCTCTGAGCCACAGCGAGGGAACTACGTTGTTCCAACGCGTGGAATGAAGCTCGGGCTTGCGCGCGCAACATTTTACAGTTGAACAAGGTGAATTCGTTCGTTCGTTGTAGTTGTTCGCCTGCTGGCACCCCAGCTAAAGCCGAGCGTTAAAAACCAACCAGTAAGGCACGCTTTACGTTCCGTTGCTCCTCCACATGTCCAATTCCGTCACTGTCCTCTGATACTCGCCGCTGCACAGTACAATACATCGTCTAATAACCAGGAAAACAGTCGACCCAGGTGCACCTATTTTTTCTGGAAATACATTGACACTTTTCCCATCTTTGATACGTCAACCTTCTTCAATATCTCCACGCCCCGTGATGCTTTTGATTTTGCCTTGCGTTTTTTGTTGTCACCGTCTTCTTCGGCAGCGGCTCGCGACTTGGCCATCGGCGCACCTGCAAGTGCAACGGCCATATCTTCGGCTTTCACCGCCTTGATGTGCGTCTCGAGTGAGGTGAAACTAGAAGAACGTGCGAGTCGTAGCACGTGAGTGAAAGGACGCACGAACGACGCCACGACTGCACGTACTCGTATTTCGCAAGCAATGCAGAGTACACGCTAGGCGCTAAGTATTGTGAGACGAGATCGCACGCCGACCTAGTGCGACCAACTACCAAGCAACATAGTCAGTTCAGGACGTCAGCACCAGTTCAATCGGTCACCTACGCTCGAGGAGGTCCTCCTTGCCGTCGTCCATCAGCCCGTCTTTGGCGAAGTTGCGAATTATAGTACGCGACTTCTCGACCACTTCATGCCTTGATAACCGCGTCACTTTTGCCTGCAGGTATTCGATCATTTTGTCTTCAGAGTAACGGTACACTTTGAGCTCTGGCGTAATGTCTGCGTTTCGTGTAAAGGTGGTTCCGCAGAACTGTAGAGTTTAGGCTGTGTACCTTGAAAATCGCATACCCTCTTCAAAGCATCGACAATACAGTCATATCTTGTCAGTGATACTATATCTTCCTGCGGTATTGTGGTGGATCCCTGGACGATTTTCGAAGCAGCCTCATCGAATATATCATCCATGGGCTGGAATATACCGGCGGAACCATCTTTCTACAGCAAAGTGTAAGCGTAGTTCCGAAGGGTCATGCGACAAGCTCTCTACATACGGGCTTGATCGCCTGAAGTATGGGTATCACAAGGAAGGCAGGGTCGATCGGCGTCATGACGAGTAGCTTGCCGTCTAGTCGACTATCGCGTCGTATCAGTACTACAGCAGGGAAGTAGTAGATTTACCTGAAACGACTTCACCCTCTGTGAAGAACCATGACCGTGGATTCGGTGGGGACACGCTCTGCACCTCCAGAATCCCCCACCCACCACTCGGGCCACCGGCCGGTTCGGGGCGACCATAGGGTATGAACAGCGACGGAACCGCTAAGTACATGCCTCAGGGTGCGAGTATTGGATGTGAGCAAGGAAGGGACCTGTTCTAGGATGCGGTAATCGCAGAAGGGGTATTGACGCGAGGCCATCCGGGCCCAGGCTGGAACCACCTTCGTGCTCGTTCGCTTTTCTTGTGATTGTATCTAGAAAATCTATGGGCGTATCGAGCGCGATTTGATATCATCACGGACCCTACCAGAGTAGTGAGACGTACCATCAGGGAGGACGCCTATGTGAGTCGTCATTTTAGTCTGTGTTGTGCGTGGCGGAGACGGAGGAGTGTGACAAACGCGGTGTGACGAATCGTGACCTGACGCGTCGCAGTCGCGCCGCGCGTGGGTTCTAGGCGCCCATTTGTTCGGGTCACTAGCGAAACGAAAACACTCCATTCATACTTCACGAAGATCTTGACAAAAACTACGCGCAATGGGCCAAATGATGGGCCAAACCAAGTGGAAGATGGCAAGCAAAATGCATTCATCCGAGGTCGCATCGACATCGACAACAACTTCTGTGCATACGACCCTCAGTGCGAGCGCAACTCAATTGGCCAGTCTAGTCCTCTTCCTACATCTCCCCATGTATCCTCCATTCCGACGTCAGGTGTGCCACACGAACCTAAGGTGGGATCATTGTTGGCATACGGCGAGACTTCCAAGTCGGCACACTCTGACGGACATGCGTTAACACCATTAAACAGCATCGCTTGTGCAGCACAAGAGCTGCCACCACGTATTCCGGAGACAGAGGGCGACTACGACGTTGCTTGCATCGTTTTGGCAGGAGGCCCATTTTCGGCATCATCTGAGATCCCACCATCTGACCCTGATGGTGTACCTCTCTCAAAACCGTGGATGCCCTGGGCCAAACCACTTGAGTCTTCGGGAGAGGACGGGCTGGGAGAGCTGTGGGGTAGCGATGAGAGATGTTGTCCGAGTCTGCGACAGGTGTCATTACACGCGCACCTAGTACGTCATCCCCTCCCATTTCCATTACTTAACGCTGACCATAACCTCCTCCTCTCAGTTGTTAACATCGGCGTCCCGGTGTTTCCACCCGCAGACATTCCGGCATGCCATACTTCTGGTGTGACCAAGCATCCTACAGGGACCGAAGACGAAGGCGGGGGTCTCCTTAAGGGCACACAAATGTCGGAGTTTGGATGCAAACGGAAACTGCACAATATGCACAATGCTTCTGCGTGCTTGTGTGGGAAGTCAGCAGCATCATCAGCCTTGCCATCAGCAGCGCAGATAGCTGGTGGTGGGGTCTGCTGCAGAATTGCCAGCTGTGAAACAAAATGGGTGAGCAACACACTCAGTCACAAGCATACTGATATTAAACTATACCAGTATCATATCACATGCATTGGGCTTTTATTCTCACCTAAGAGCTGGACTTGCGAAGTGTGCCAGAGCGACACGGGCATACTGAAA
Source organism: Lactarius vividus (assembly GCA_021527035.1). NCBI lineage: Eukaryota > Fungi > Basidiomycota > Agaricomycetes > Russulales > Russulaceae > Lactarius > Lactarius vividus. Next base: position 316,531 of record JAKELG010000019.1, on the reverse strand, counting down.
CGGAGGCGTATGTGAGGGGGCAGCGCTAATTACCAAGCCGATTGCTGTACGCTACCGAGTGATGTTTGAGCTGTTTGAGCAGGGTACGAGTGTATGCAGGCCTCGTGTAGGCCTCTGTGTTGCGTGGGGGCGTATTCTGGTGAGAGTGGTGTACGGTTGCCCTCAGATGGTGAACGAGGAAACCCCGGTCGATGAGAGACAGGAAATGCAGACAGGTAGTGACATCAAGCGCGTCGGAGACGCTCATTGGCACCGCACGCGCGTAAGTGTGGAGGCACGGTGGCAAAGCAAAACATAAAAAAGGCAGAAAGTTGGCGGGGTTCTTATTATGAACAGTACAATAGTACGTAGTCCCCTACATCGGAAACAAGACGGCTCAACTGTCTACCATCATCGTCGTACAAACCACGAGTAAGCCCACTGTGCCTAGTATCACGGTATTGATGCCCACGCGCACACCCGGTGGCGCCACATTCGCACCGGGGCTGCCAGCCGTGGACCAATCTCGCCACGCGGATTGGAGCATCAGCGTGAAGGCCTGGCCCTCGGGGCTCTGCGCCCCTTCGGCTACAAAATTAAGGGGGTCAACGACGGGCGCGAGCCAGCCGTCATCCGTAAAGTGTGGCGTGCTCGCGAACGCATTCGACGCCGTCGACGCGGACCCTGGCGCGGACCCTGTCGAAGAGGGTGTCGTGCTCGAGGTTGCCGTGCTCGAGGTTGCTGTGCTTGAGATGTTCGAGGACCGCGATGTCGAGGATATCGACGATGTCGACGAGGACGTGACCACGGGGTCGCCCGACGCGATGGCAGACGTGCCGTTCGCAGCAAAGAGTGCCGCACGCGTGCGCTCTGCTTGTCGGACATACTTCTTGTCACCGGTGAGAAGCGCGAGGCGGTAGACGGTGGCTGCGAGCAGGGCGCTGCTCGACGCGTCGTCGAAATTATTAGCGTAGTTCTGGTCTGCGTAGTTCTTGAACAGCCCATTGGCTTGCTGTGGGCGGGCGTATGAGACGTGATGCGTGACGCGTTAGTACGCAGGTGGCGGAGACGTACAAGGTGCGGGTACATCGCGCTATGAATCTCCGCAACCCAGTTGCCAAGATCTTTGATCTGATTATTAAAGTCCCGAGAAAAGGGTGAACTTTTGAGCGTCCCAAGCACACGCAACATCCCTGCTGCCGCCCATGCGTTGCCTGCACTCACTCATATTGATCATCTGCATATGAGTGGGATATGCCGCTACGCACCGGTCGACCAGTGTCCCGAGTCTGTGCCATTCGTACCCAGGACGATGTGCTGCCATAGTCCGCCGGCCGAGTTGTCGCGGAGGTAGCCGCGGTACAATTTGACCTGTTCGCTTGCCGTCAGGCCTCCTCATCAAAGGCGTGGTCGAAGAATACAAAAGTACCTGGTTATACGCTTCCTGCAGCATCGACTGGTTTCCAGTAGTTATCCCATAATATGCGAGGAAGGGGGGTACCATGTACACCGAGTCACTCCTGTCGCAACGGGCGGCATGTTAGGGCAACCAAAACGCACAGAAACGGGTCGAAAGTAGCCAGTAGCCAGCATACCAGAGCTGTACCTGCGAAGCGAGGTGCGAGATAGCACCGTCATGGGTCTTCGGTGCCGCTGGGCTAAACAGATATTGTATCTGGGCGGTGGCCGCTGCGGCGTAGTACTCGCCGCCAAGATTAGTCCAGTTGGCAATCAGGACGGCTGTCCCAATGCTGGCGGGGTCGCCCACGCTGAAATCTCCCAGGATAAGGGGCTGGCCGGAGCCATTACTCGGTGGAGGGGGCAGTGCCGCGACAGCGTTTCGCGCGATTGTGAAGACATCGGCGAGGGTATCATTCAAGGAAGAATCCAGGTAAGGAGGAGGGGGGAGGGGTATAGAAGGGGTGAGCACGGAAAAGGAGGGAGCGGAGAGCTCGAGAAGAGCTTGAGCGCGGGTGCCGAGCTCCCAACTGACGGGGAGTGAGATGAGATGGATGTAGACCAGGCAGAGGCGGGAAACAGCTGACCTGTGGGTCGCACCTTCTGCAAGGCGTTGTTGCACAGTGTCTATTTGATGGCTCGTGAGACCCTGCGCCGACACGTAGACCAGAAACAGAGCTGAGAGGGCACTCCAAAAGATAAACATGTTGAGGGGTGGTTGGTGATCAAGACACAGAACCTGAGCACGAAGCCTAGTGGAGCGTATCCATGTCTTGGCTACTTTACTTGGCCCACAGACAATCTAAATTTAGCATGTCGTCCTTCGGAGTGCTGCAGATGCGATTTCCGCGAATAAGTAAACTCAGCTCCATATTACCATTTTTACACAGCCATCAGTAATGGAAGCCAAATGCTGCGACTCGTGATACTTTCCTGAAGCCAGCTCATGCACTGATACGCGCCTCAGCGAGTGGTTATGCAGGTTATGGTTGCCGGTTGCCAAGACTAGAGACCAGTACTTCAAGTGGTCCAGCAATAGGAATGAGAGCAACATCCCTGGTCAGCCGGTCCGCCTAAGCCGCCCATCTTTCTCCATGGTCCGTCTTATCACGCACAACCTCCTCGCTTGCCATGCCAAAGGGTGTACAACGAACAACTATCCTCTCAAGTTCAGCAATGTAAAGCTTGCTTTGCGTGAGGCTGACTTCAACCCCGACTTTCTTCGCGGCTTCCTTCTCAGAATTGAATGGGATGCACTTGTCCAGGCTTCTCGCGAGGTAAACAAAAATTCGTCGAATCAGTTAGCCCTTCCACACCTATATTGAAATCGCCCAAAGCCAAATTAAACATGTTCGTCTCATGACATTTTCTTTATTTTAAGATCGGCGATTTGTCGCTACCGCTCGAGCAGCCAGAGATGCTCGACGATGATTTATTGAAGCAGTTACATCACGTGCTCCTCGAGGTCTGTGCAAATTCTCGTCGTCGCATCCCGTACTCTGTCTTTCTGACCACGCACCCACAGATTCATGTCGACGAAGGCACCATGACTTGCCCCAACTGCGGGCACGTCTATCCCATCTCGAACGGAATTCCAAATATGGTACGCATGATTTACGGGTGCCATTCTGTTCACCAAACGACCTATCTGATGTCCTGCTTAGTTATTGGCAGAGCATGAGATAGGGTAGCATTTTTCCTGTCTGTCTGTCTATCTACCTGTTATAGGCGATGGTCCGAGTCGAAGGAGAGTATTGGAATGTGTAGATAGATCAGAAGGGAGCAGTGTAGAGACTAAGGACATGACACGGGCTGATGAATCGATAATGCAGACGCAGACAAACAAAGACACGTTCGAGACGAGAGAGCACATGTGAGAAAGAGAGAGCGATAACACAGGAACAGTGAAGCCAATGAATGAATTTACAGGGCGATACTCGAGGCGTTATAGTAGATGTATTAGGAATAATTGTAGGCGTGCACCGAGGCGAGCTAGTAAGTAGATCAAGTAACAACAATCCACGTATTTCCTTGCATGGTCAGGCCGCAGCATTCCCAAGTTATACGTACTCCCGTTCGTCCTCAATGATGTAGCGAGTAATAGATGTTAACCCAATGGAGGTGTAGATAAGAGTAAGAGATGAAAATAACGGAAAGACGGAAACGCAGACGGACGCGCAGACGCGGACGCAGACAGATATCGCTAACGCAAAAGTAAAAGCATGGTCGTTCTCATTTTCGTACGCGTGTAAGGTATATATAACGAGTTTAGTCATTGACAGTCAATATCTATCGTTGTGAGCATGGCGAGCTTACAACAGTGACCCGAGCTCGCTTCTGCAATGACTCCAACGCCTCGTCGTCCACTGCGCACCCGATCAATACCACCTGCCCAGACCGCGCACTCACAGCTTCCACCAGCTCCATGCCCACATCCACCTCGCGGCTAGCTACGGCAGTACCTGCACCAGCAGCGCCGACGCTATCCGGGAGCCGCGGCGCGGCGCAATGGACTGTACAATGGATGACGAAGACCGACCGAAGGTGGTGGTGGAGAAGTGAGTCCACAAATGCGGAGAGCACGCGGAGGACCGACACGCATTCGGGGCTGGGGTACAAGCATAGGGTCCTCACAGATGGAAACGCGGCAAGCAGCGCCTTCCATTGCTCCGCGGCGTCCGACGCGCTGAACGCGCGCCAAATGTCGATTGTGGTCCCTGGCGCGATGGTGAGGAGCCCGATACGTGCGGTGAAGAGGTGCGCACACAAACGCGCAAGAAAGAAGAACGAGAACGTGCTGAGGCGGGCAGACGGGTCATTTACCCGCGGGTCAAAGGAGCTGGCAGCGCGTCGCGCGCTGACATGCTCACACCTCCAGAGACCGTCCGGGACCACACCTCCAACGAGCCGCGCTCGGGCCTGCCCGTCACGTGTGTGATTCGCAGGCCGCCGTCGTCGATGCCTGGTGTAGAGTAGGGTGGGACGAGAGCCGGCACGGCCCTGAACATGTTTGCCAAGCGGTTCCAGCTCCGGACGTCGGCCTTCTGCCAGAAGAGTTGTTTGCGTAGCGTGGGGGGCGCATCGATGCGCGAGGAGAGTGTTATGAGGCGGCACGGGGTAGCGTTGCGGAAGGTGAGCAGCGAGAGGCGTCGCAGTGGCACCCGCACACGCGAGGCTCTGTCATCTCATACATTGTAAATGTTCTCTATGCGCAGAACCTCGAGCAGCGGCATCGAACACAGGTCAATGAGCAGCTCGTATAGATCGGTGCTTGCGCTGGTCGTGAAGCGCGTGAGCCGGTCTGGTGCGCTGATGCATGCGGTGGAGTTTTCGAATGTGAGGTAGCGAAGGTTCGGAGCCTTTTGGCCAAAAAAAAGCCTTTGGGAGGTTGACGGACTGTCCATTGTGGGCGATCAACCTTAGGCTAAGTGACTCGAGTGGGGACGGACTGCGGAGGCGGCCGAGGACGTTGATGATGTCGTTGGGGCTGCCGGAAAGGCGGAGGGTGCGTATCCTGGATGTTGTGGTAAGCAGCTCCGAGGCAGCGAGCAAACCGAGCCCGTCCCTGCAGCTGGCGCCAATGCTTATGTCAATACGCATGAGGAGCGGGGTGGAGCGCTCCATCATAGCCCGCGACCAAGAGGCGGAGAGGTCCGGAGTGATGGATGACCAGAGCTCAAGCAGACCGAGCGCAGCTGAGCGCCAGTAACCACAGACATACGTTATCGCTATCCATGGCGGTCGACCAGGGGAACTAAGGTATGTTAGTGGAAAAGAAAGATCTTTTGAAGAAGCTCTGTGGGTGGCTGGAGTGCTATGTGCCTGCATGCAGCATGTTGCGAGTGTTAAAAACAGAATGTCCGTTTTCAATCAGATGCACTCCGTAGTTACAGCGGTTTTCATATCAATAGAGCGTTTTTCCAAAAAGTGTTGATCTGGCGGGGTTTCGGGAACTCCCGCATTGAGGCTTACCCCTGGCTTACCGGTTTTTTTGAAATCTTTTTGAAATAATAATGATAATATACCAGAAAAATGGCTAAAAAAAGCAATTATAGCTTCTAGAGTCCCTACGCATTGACATAGTGCCCTCCTTAGTGCAATGGTAGTCCTCCTAAGGCATCATATGAAACGGCTTGCAGATGGAAAGAGCAGCAGTTGGTCCACGTTGGACAAACAGCTGGTAATGATTTGATTTTTTTTCAATATAATGTAAGGCGGTGGGGATATACTAGGGTGTTCACCATGTATGGATCCAACCCAGCAACCTGAGCCGCAACATGGGACTATGGCATACCACCTGCCCATGCCACCTTATCCTCCACCTACGCCGCCTCATGTTGTCTCATCGCATGCAGTATACCTGAACATCGAGTCCATCCAGGAGACGTGGCCGGCCAGAGCACACCGGGACTTGCACCACCTCACCAGTCTGACGGAATTTCTGCCTTAGTCGCCTCAGGGTACATTGGCTGATCCCCAAACACTCTCGGATAGTTGCATCAGCCACACCTCTGAGAGATAACTCCACCGCTTTCTCCTTGATTTCTTGAGATATAAATTGACGCCCCATGAGACAGAGGGGTAGAGTGGTACAAGAAATAAGACAATAAAAAAATGTAAGTCTTATTTTTTTCTGATCAGATCTCGGATAATAGTTATCTTCATTCCCCGCTCACCCCGCCAGATCAACACTTATTGGAAAAACGCTCTATCGATATGAAAACCGCTGTAATGAATGCAAGCGAACACTGTTTTGATATTGTATGACCTGCAGTCTGATTGACCCGAGGATCTACCATTTTTGGCAGGTGCTCAGACCGCTGGCAAGAACAATCGGCTATCACAATACATAGGTTGTCTGTCCATGTCGCCACAGTCTCTCTCTCCGAATATACTGTGGCTTGCATCATTACTGATTAGTCTCCGGCTTCCCTTTGCCAATTCTCTGGCTTCTCTACTTTGGTTTTAAACGCGACGTGACACCTCACATTAGCTTGTACCACAACCACGACCACCTCCCCTAAGCTTTCAACTTTGGTGGTCTGGTCAAGGGTGTTCCTGGGGTTGTGGCTGCGGGAACGTACATTGACACCTTCAGGGTATTGCTGATGTGCGTCACTCCCTCTTTTTCATCCCCGTTGTCATGGGCGATGTTGACACCTACCCTTGGACTTCAGTGCCTATCAAGATCGTCCCCTGTGTCTACCAACTGAGTTAACATCTCCTGGACATTTCCCCTACCAGGGGAGCTGTTTTTTGGCGCTGTCTTTTACCTACTTTTTGCCGACCACCAACCACCCCTTCCCATCACCTTCGACTTTGGGATTTCCCCACATCTTTTTCAGTCGTTTATTATCGCTCACCATTCTGTACTAACTCATTTGTTTCTATACCCCATTATTTCATTTTTTAGACTGCTGTTTGTCGTACCATAGCGAGGTGTGCAATAAATCTAAAATTTGGAAATAAAAAGGGAGGCCGCTGTCATGTGCGGTCTGCAGGATAGCCAAGGGATGAAATGTCGATGAAACCCAGGGCGGTGTGCGGATCAATTTGTCGCTAACTGGTCTTGGACGGAATGACAACCTCAGGTTGCCTTTGCTTCAACCTGAGTGTGATTTAGCATGCTACATCCGTAAGCAGGACCTAGAATCATCCCATGGTACAATCTCAGATAACCGAGGGATGAAGGATTTTCCAACTCTTTCCTGCTTCCGCAGAGTACTCAGTTGCAACTGGAACCGACCGCAGGCTTAACGACCACCAGCACACGGTGTTTGTATCCACCAACACAATTATATCCTCTCGTTCATCCTACCATATGATTTCCCAAAACTACCGTAGGTTGTAACTAGAGCAACCTCAGGCTACTTTTCCCAGGGCAACCTCAGGACAGTTCCACCGTCTAGCCGTGTATGGGACGCGTCAAATACTGTACAAGTGGGCCCGCCTCGCACCGAACGGATTCAATGGATTCAACAAAACATGCCCGATGAGATTTTTCCCACCAAAAAGGAAGAAACTTAAATTCAGCAGCGTATCCATCGCATCATGTACCCTGCGTTAGATCTAGTGAGAGGTTCCTAATGAACGCTTCCCATATATAAACTCATCGATTCCCAAACGCTCCCAACATCAGGCTCTCGTCAGGAGATGCCTGCACCGCGTAACCAGTAGATAAAGCGCCATGTACTTCCTTCCCATCGCCTTCTTACAATACACCGCCCGGGTGTCCACAACCGGAAAAAATACACGTCGTATTTCGGCATGAAAGAAAGTTCCGCCGCGTTTCGCCAGCAGACGGAACATGATGCCACGATGATGCGTGAATCTCGGGTTATGCCCTCTTGGATCGCCGCGAGGGTGTCCTGCGTATGGACAGATAAGCAACTCCAAAAAAGTCAGATAGTTGGGGTACTCACTCGTGCACCTCAATGCGAACACTGGGTCGACTCAGCACCGACGCAGCCCGGCGGTGCTCACGGTCACGATGATGCGTGCCAGTGTATACGGAGCCCGCCTTCATAGGATTTCCGTCCTTGTCATTGGTCCCCGAAATGCGCCGCACGCGACGCTCGGGCTGCTTTCCTTTGGAAATGGCCGATCGCAGAGGCGGCCGTTCCTCTTCAGGAGGGGGTATCAAACGTGGTGGGGGACTCGGCGCAGATCTGCGGCTCGGTCCGCCGACGGTGATCGCAACGGGTTGTGGGGGTGGGAGGAGCGGCATGGACGAGGATGGGCCTGCTACCTGCGAGGCGGACGCATGGATCGACGCGACCTCCTGGCGATGTCGCTCATTGTTCGCTGCAAAAGGGCAGGACACCGTGAGATGGCGCGTCAACTGTTTGGACGCGGGTACGAACCTTCGAGGAGCCTCAAGTCCGCTTCACGGTGGAAACTCTGCATGAGCGCAGAGTAGCGCTTGACCTGCCACCCCATCTGAGCGGCACGGGCCTTGTTCCCCTGTACTTGCGCCCACTGCTTCTCTTCCTTGAATCTGCGGCGCTCGCTGTCCGCCATGCTTGCCTTCTTGCGCAGCGCGGCAACCTCGCGCTCGAGAGGGGACATTGTGTGATTAGGGTCAATCCAGTCGGACAGCGAGTCCCACGTATTGGTCGTGTTTGTGATGGCGGTCGTGACGGACGGGTCAGCTTCGAGGAAGGCGCGTCGACGGCGGTTGTGATCGCGCATGCGGTCGTCATCGTACGCGGCGCGGAGCTGCACCAGACGTCGTCGGCGTGGGTAATCAGAGACGACGGAACCTTCGTAGTAGGCGTCCTCCTGGTCGCCATCTTCTAAAACTTGGGAGAGAATGTCGGTGAACAAGACGCCAACGGCGACACCAAGGAGGGTGCATGCACACCCGGTAGCATCATATGTGACAACGAAGTTGACAAGGAGACGAGCGCCAATGCCGAAGCCCACAGGAAGGGTAATGAAAGGAAATTCCATGAGGACGTGATATAGGGCTACGCCCTGCCAAAGGCCGCTGAGTACATGATCCTCGATTCCGGGAACACGAAAGGTAAAGAACTTGTTGTACACTATACGTGCTCCAAGGCCAAGCAAAAGGGAAACAGCAGTCGTGAACTGGGGCATGTACTTAACCAAGCCGTGACGGCTTTACTGTGTTTAACGTGAAATGAACCTGGGTCATTTAATCACGTGATCGATGCATAAAATCTCGGCCCGGGGCACCAGTAGTGTACACGGTACTACCAAAATCAAAACACAATCGCCTTGCACGCTACTGCACCTCGTCTAATCGTTCCCCTAAGGTCATGGGACCGTTATCGTCCCTCCTGTGAAAGACTGTGGTTCAGTGGTCCGGTGGCTACTTCTGCACGCTTTCCAGTGTACTGCTGTCTGCTGTCTAGCACAACTATCAGGATGGAAGCGTGACTGTTGTGTGTATGTTGCGGGTGACTATCGCGAGCTTTACGCGCTCCTTGGACCGTTGCTAGCCCTGCTGCAGGCCGTCGGGGTCTGTGTCGTCATGGGGCTGTCACTATATCCTGCATGCTTATGGCTCTCCTGCATGGCGGCGCTGATGTCTTGCATCAAGTCGTGTTCGTTGTGCATGCTATTGTGTTGCGGGAGTCAAAAATGTTATGGGGGTCGTAGGCAGTGGAGAAGGCGTCAACGTCAGTAAGGAAAAAGATTGAGCATGGGGTGGTACCATTCTTCCCCGCGATGGCTAATCTTTTTGCTTCCATTGCATCGGCGTTTACTCTCAACCGTTACTAATGAACCCAGTAGGTTCCGTACTATATCCTCCTCGCTCCCGCCAATGTCACTCTACTCACTCTACAATAGCCGGACTCCTAAGTGTCCACTACCGGGCACGTTCGTGGCCAAGTCATGTACCTGTTTGCATCGAGATCGCTCTTTCAGAGTGTTGCATGGTATGTTGCACGTGACCCCACCCCCGGGTCTTCTTTGCGGTGCGTGCCAGCTTGCCAGTGGTGTGGGTGTGTGTGTGGCAGCTACGGGAGTCTGCTTAACTGAGACAAAACATACTGCAACCCTCATTTTTTGGCTAATCGGCCCTTCGCTTGACAACTTCACGAAGAAGTTCCGGACTACGCCACTCTTGCTCTGCTGTCGTGCTGGAATGAATTTGCAGGATCACTAGCCGAGCATTTCTATGATAACCTCGTCGTTTCCGGCTTGTTAAAAGTTGCTAGACAGGACGCAAACTGCCTCATGATTCCTCGTGATCCCCTGGACCAAGTGTTGTAATGGAACTGTGAGCGAGCCTTCCTCTCCTCAGCACTTCTTTGCCCGCATAGTTTTCGCGCGTGACTCCTCTTCCATTCAGAACGGCCAGATACGTCTCTTAGTTCCTAACCCTCAATTCTTCTTGTCATTTCAGGCGGGGTTGATGTAAGCATACGAAGCGAGACGCCTCCCAACTTTTCATCACTCTCGTTTCTGACCCGACATAGACCATCAACCCCCACCTCCTAAAAGGATAGTGAGTGCATGCCAGGGGTCCATTCATACCCTTCTTTCATACGGGCGCTCTGGAGCCCTATAATTATCTCGACAAACCCTCTCCTTCATCAACTCCCACCGATATATTCCAAGTTACAACTCACCAAGACATGACAGGCATTAAAGTACGTGCTCGTCGTTACTTTCCATATCTTTATACTTCCCATTCGACCAGGATATTTTGGGGTCAGCGATAGGCGGGGTGGAGAACTCCGGTTCTTCATTGCTGGATGTCTGTATTCGCCGCCTTTTCGCACACTCATAATGTAACACGAATTTCGAGAACAGCGGCTCGGTGACGCAGTACTTGGTCAGAGTGCCCAAGAGGAGACCAAGAACGCACCAGTTATCGCGCCTGATGCGACTATCATACCCGTTACTCAAGGTCGTCGCTCCCGCCGCCCGGATGGCCAGGTGAGTAGCCTGAGTCCACACTATTGGTGTTAATCTGTGCGCGCTGCTAATGGACCTGTACTCTATGATAGGACCCATTCCATAGTGATGTCCCTGCCCCTGCTAACGAGTCCTCTGGCCAGACAGCCCAAGAGGAGACCAAGAACGCACCAGTTATTGCGCCTGACGCGACCGCCACACCCGTTACTCAAGATCATCGCAGCAACCGCCCGGATGGCCAGGTGAGCAGTTTACACTATTGGTGTTAATCTGTGCGCGCTGCTAATGGTCCTGTACCCTATGATAGGACCCATTCCACTAGTGCGCCTGCTCCTACTAACAAGTCCTAAGCTAGTCCATCGTGCCCCGCGTCTGCTGGAACATGTCCCTGCATGTCGATATTAGATTTGCGAATGGCAATCCTGTAGTTAATTAGCAAGGGGAGGTGGATGGGCGTAATTGTTCGCATGATCTCGTTGATGTTCTAAATCATGGAAACCGTTAATCAGAGTTATGATCGTAATTGGCGTGCCAATGTCACGACCAAGCTTCCTGTCATCGAACAATGTGTGCAATTCGGTTTGTTCGCACCACTTTGTGTTAGCTTCAACTTAGACTCTGCGGCCATTTGCTACCGTGACCGTACTGTCGTCACTAAATATCATGATGGAAACATCGTCCTCTACTCTAGTACTCACACATGTCGGACTCGTCATTAAGCTCATCGGTCTGAACCTTGTTACCCACACGGGTGACCATCTTGGACCAACCTCTGCATGTCATGACGGTTCCATTTCTCACATCCATTCTTCATGCATCATGCATCATGACTTGCGGCCATCACCATCACGATAACGCCGTCTTTTAAGGTTTAACTAGTTAACTACTAAACAGACCGGAGCTTGTTTGATTCCTGGAGTCATTGACTTGCGTCGTCCTGGATTAGTACTACGTAGCTACCTTCTGAAAACATTTCGGAAGAAAAAAAGGAGCGTGTTGAACTCTTCAACAGTACTCGGCACCCATGTACGCTGTCTGACTACCGTCTCGGAGTCCATGAATCAATCTCGCCTGGTTGTCACCAGGATTTCTAGTGACGCTGTTCGGCCCTTGGGGGTTTTGATGAATCAATGACGTTCTCTTCAGTTAGTTTGCCTCAAAACTGTGAAGGATTCTTGCTTCACTCAATGATCGATGATCGATGATCATCCGTGTTTTGACGCGACGAAATGAGCCGAATCCCAATCCCAAGATAAAAACTGGTAGCGCAAATACGTCAATGCCTTTCTGTCGTCCGTGCTCGTGCTTCTGTCCAGATCTACCTTTTGCCGCCTTCCCTCCTTGGCCTTGCACGGACTCTGCCAGGGTGACCCCGGTTACAAAAATTCCGTTCTAATTGTCGCTACTCGCGTTCTTCTCTCTAGTACCAGGTGCTTGTACTGATGCCTGTACCCCTTCGTCCCCAGCCGCACCCACAATATGTTGCATGGGACAATTATGTCACCAGCGGCACTTAGTCTTTCTGGGTATGTCCTTTCCTTCGAGGTTCGGAGCCTGCGCGTGTGCGCGTGCATTTCTCCTTTGACGACTACTGTATGCCAAATTTGAACGTCCCAGCCGGAGTCCTGAATTCGTCCCACTCCACGTCCTCCACAGGTCTATGGAGCAGCCCAATGAGCTATCGGTTGTCAGTGGGGCTAAAGAGATTGTCCTCTCTCGGACCTTTGGATCCTAGGGACACATCCTCGGCAGGCAGCAGCAGCCATGAGGACCCGTTTCTCATTTGTCTGTTGATAGCCATGGATTACGCACAGCCACCCCTGTTACTTATATCGGATGGAAAGATTTGGATGTGTTTTTCATAAACTTTAGCAGTTTACGATGTTGCCAAGGGATAACCTCAACAAAGCAATCACAGACGGCAGAATAGTGTGAAATTGTGTACACACTATGACGACAACATCCTACTAACATGTCCTCTAATAAAGAGCGGCATACGAGGAACGACGACAAACGACCAGCCGACGATTTCGAGCTGGTGGTGTCGACAAACGGGTGGCGAACCAATCAAAAAGCTCCCTTCCTTGAACCTCGGTTCCATGTATAGTAGGGTTGGCTAATCGTCAGTGTCAACGTAATTCGCCATTGGATCATCCATTCGACTCCTTTCACGGCGATATCGTTCTGTAATGGATAATGTTGAGACTTAGTTCGGGTGTGTTGTCGTTAACAAACTGGAGGAACGTACCGAGGTCACCTCTCCGTGACATCAAACTTCTTATTCTCAAGAGCCTCCTCGTTCTTCGTCTTTTTGCTGAATCGGTCGTCACCCTCGTTTACCCTCGACTTGCGTTTGCGCTCCTCGGCTAGCCTTCCCTGCTCAGCCTCAACGTCGAATATCTCCCTTTCGTTGTTTCCCTTTGTCTCCACCCGCTCCAGCAGATAATTTCAAGGCCGGATCTTCTGGCGGTGGACCGCCCACGAGTAGATTTTGCGCGCTTGACGCAGCAGCAGCCTCCTTCCCTGCCTCACCAGTGCAGTACGAAATATGCACGGTGGAGTGACAGCATGCATAGCCCCATGTATTTGACCCTGGATCGTACCACGACCCCCACACAGATGTGTGGTTGTTGAGATACACTATGACGGGCGTTCAGGCGTTCAGGCAGATGAAAACGTAGACACAACACGAACCATCTTCTGGATATTTCGACCTCGCTTTCGCTCGCTCCTTCCCATGAATAACTTGACCAGCCCTAGAGTACTCAACGTACTCCTCCGTCTGACCCAGACGCAACTCCTTTGGGGCTGTCTCCAAGTACTCCTCTCCCCCGTACTTGGCGAGAACGCCGACCTTCGACGAGTCGCGGAGCTCTTCCTTCTTCTCTTTGTATGCTTGGTGAAGAAGTTGGCCCTGTGTTGGATTCGCATTCAGGTGAACGTCATTCCCACGAGCCGCCGATTGCCACGCAAAAAGTTGCAGCTCTTGCACTTCTGGAGCCTCTCCCAGAGTATCGTAGAAAGTTGTCTCCGGCAAAGACCGCCTTCACCCAAATCCATGTTAGCGTCCTTAATCCAAGCCTGATCGCCAAACGACGGCACGTACCTCTTCTGGGGCAACGCTCTGTAATGGGTTATCACGCATGGAGCGTGTCTTGGGGTCATAGTAGGCACTCGATGGGTCTAAGTTGATGAGGTACTTGGCAGTGTCCTCCCGAATGCGCAGGATTTCGCACCGTGATTCGCGTCTTTGTGTCCATCTTTTGCCCAACTGCATCCGCGGCGTCAGGCGTATTTGTCCTCGTCCGCATCCTCCTCGTCGCTAGAACCAAAGTCCGGGTCGCCTTCTTTACCATCGGCCTTGCCGGCCTTGGCTACCTTGCGCACAGCGGCCATGTCCGTCGTCGTTTGTTTGTCGATTTCCTCCTCACGGAGGCGCTGCCTCTCAGCCTCAATCGCCTCGTATTCGTCGTATATTTTCTTGTGTTCGGCGGGGTCGTATCCGTTCCATCGGTCGCGTTTCGCATCATAGCCAGCCTCGATGTCCTGTATGACTTCATCCGGAGCGATGTCCCTGCTGGTGTACTTTGCGCCCTTTTTACGTGGCCGCTCGAGGCAGTCTTGTCGCTTGTGCGTCATCGCACCACAGTTTTCACATGCGCCCTTTCGATACTTCTTCGCGGCGGGTCCCCGCTGTGACATTTCTGTCGTACCACTGGTCGAGTTTGTTTGAAGAGCGGTCGTCTGCGGGTCGACGTTGATGGCTGAGGGAGGGTGCGCCAGTGTCTAAGTACCACGGCTGCCTGCGAGATGTACTCTGCAATAAACAGGTGAGACGGTTCAAAAGAAGATGAAAATAGTCGGTCCGTACGTGGAATATGAGGATTGATGGGTTTGCCCTCTTCATCGAGAGCGGCCGGGGCTGTACCAGCTTTCCGGGCTGCATCCAGGTCCTTTTGGCGGCGAAATTCCTCTCGAGATAGCTTACCGACAGCTATGGTATAGATATCAGGGGGTTACATACGGAGACGGTCGAGGCCACTTACCGCTTGAAGACGCCATTGCTACCACTGGACACGGTCAGGTTTAACTTGGCCACGGTCACAAGTGAGGCGAGTGAGGCGATGTTTATGTAAGCATTCCCTGTCTTGCATTGCACGGGCCGGAAACTGAGTACTGAGTACTGAGTACTGAATGCTGAGCTTCGCCGCGCTGGGTACCTTCTGTGAGCAAGCTCAATATGACGATGTCGCCATTCCCGTCACCCAACACCGACAACTCCTAGTACTCATAGTGGTATAACCTCTCCGAAAGATAGTCTAACGAGCCATGAGCCCATATAAATTAGAAATATCGGACGTCGTCGCTTCGATACATCTTGTGGTCGCTCTAAGTCATGGCAAACAGACTGATACCCAGCAGGTGGCCCCTCATCACCTAGAAGCGCTTGTTTGAAGTAAAATTATAATTGAACGGAGGCAATACTAGTGGAAAGTTGCAATCACAACATATGCGTACACGCGTACAACTGGGTGAAGCATCAGAGTGTTGTAGTGTATTGGAATAGAAGAACGGTGCTAGTAAGATTAAAACAACGAAGCCATGACGAGACGAGCAAGAGCAGATATGGGATCAAAGAGGGAGGGGAAACAATAACGTGCAATGATGATTACCGATGTGGCTTGCCATTTGTTCTGACTGAAGATGAAGGAGCTGCACCATTACCGGCTGGTTTGCCATTCGAACTCAAACGCGGTTTTTTCGGTACGTTTGCATCCCCGGCTTCCTTGATCACCATCTTTGCATGAATCTCTTCGAGCTTGGCGGCCCTGACCTTCTTAGGCCAGAATAACGTGACGAATCTAAGGTGATCCAATGTTCAGAAAAAGGGTAAACCGTCAAGGATTGGTGGGTTTGTACGCACGTCCAGAGGTGCCTTTTCCATCTATCTCGGTCTTCTCCTGCGGCTTGCTTGGCATCTAGGACGGCCTCTATGCGCCGACCAATGGCAGCCAGAGACTCTTTCAGGATAGCGACTTTGTCGTCCCGCGGCATATCTCCACCACTCAACTTCAATTGTTTCTGCATGCACGCTCAACGGACCACTCGCTACTATAGAAGAGGAGGAACTTACCAATTGCTTTTTGACAGGACGAAGTTCCTCCTTGGTGGCTGCTTCATCCATCGAAGGGCTACCGAGTTCGCGTTACTCCGACATTACCGCAGGGTTGGGAAACACTCACCATTCATCCGACGACTCTGAGTCAGTAAAGGTCGGCGTTGGTCTGCGTTTCCGCTTCCGCGCGCTTGTATCCTCGACTGAGGCGACGGCCTCACTCTCCGCACGCCGCTTGTTGCTCCCACTGTATGAGGACGAGGCAACAGGTGGCGGCGATGCGGAAGGCCTCAATTGTCCTTTTGTTCGGAGCGAGGTCTCGTATAAACGGAGCTTCTCTTCGTGGTCCCGTAGGAGGCCCAAAAGGTAGTCGCCACGCCGCACTAGGTGGATCGCGTTCGGGATGGGCTTGGTTGACGCGTCTTCACCTTTCTTGCCCTCCTCTAGGAAGAATTTGTCCGATAAACCGAGTTTTATGTCCTTGGCGATGACTTCCCAGTTACCGAAACCATAGAGGTATGCACCGACGAGCAACATAGAGTCCTCTTGCGGACCCCACCGACCAGACCAATTGAGCGTGGGACGGATGTTGTCTACTGGGATCGACCACGTGTACATGTCTTCTGGGTTGAGCAGACTGAGGATATTGTACAGGATGTGCAGATCCCTTGTTCTGGAGAGGACGGTCTCGGCGTTTATATTCCCGACGTTTCTGTATGTCACCAAGACTGCCTTGCTTTTCTGGGCAGTGGTCAAGGTCTCTCCAGCAGCCACACGGGTTTGTTTCTGCGTATTGTTCTCTTCGACAGCGCTGGCACAAAGCTCAACAATATCGTCAGCGACATCGATAATCATCCCCTTGTTTTTGTCCTGGAGCTTTGCGTCGCCGACCTTGATGAAGAGTTAGCAGTGCGCATATTTATTAACGGGTACAACCCACAATGATATCGTAGCGCTGCCGAATGTCACCCCACTTTTGCATGCTACGGATGAGAACGCGAACATCGCGCTCCTTGAGTTCCATTGCTTTTTGACTGGCACTCTTCCGGGTTGGAGCTGGACCTTTCGGCTTCTTATTGGCAGAAGCGGAGACGGGTTGATCGACGTCCATGCCCTCATACGATACCGGTGCATGTGACCGCTTCCGATCCTTGGTATCCAGCGCAGCAAGCTCCTCTGCTTTCCGCTGGTCTTCCTCGCGTTCAACCTTTTGTCGCTCATCAAGAGGGATAATCTCCTCCCAGCTTATTTCAGTCTTGACGTCACTGACAGACGCAACGGACGCAAGGAAGCCCTCGCCACCGAGAGACGCGCCGCCATCTCCACTTGTGATGGTTTCGTGGTCCTCAGCGCGGTTGAGGATATCGTCGAGATCCATTTCATCAAGCTTCTTGTCCTGTTGTGTATTGTCTTTGTCGAACCTGAGGCCCAAAATGTCGATATTGCCAAAGAACTAGCAGAGAAGAAAGGGACGTACAGTTTCTGGGCGCCGTACTTGAGCACAGCTGTGAGTTCCTCCCTGCTGAGGTTGTCCGGTTTTGTCACATCCTTGCCATTGCCTGTCTTGCCACTGAGATGTGCATGCGATGTGTCCATCTGGTTGATGACTGTGGCAGGGTGGCAAAACTCGTCAACCACAGCTTTGTCCCATTCAAGACACACTCGTTCACTCACTGGCATACTCAAGAACCATTTTCTTTTTCGCCCGCTCCAGAACGTCTTCCTCCATTGTGTCTTTGCTTACAAAGCGGTACACACTGACATGTGACTTTTGGCCAATTCGATGGGCACGCGCCATGGCCTGCAAATCATTTTGCGGGTTCCAGTCGCTCTGCAAACATCAACTCGGCTTTGTCTTCCACATCAAGACGACGAATGTAAACTCACGTCAAAGATAATCACCGTGTCAGCTGTCTCTAGGTTGATGCCGAGACCGCCAGCGCGTGTGGAAAGTAAGAAAACAAAGTCCGGAGAACCCGGCGCATTAAAGTGGGCGATAGATTTCTTCCGTGCGTCTGATGACACCATCCCATCCAACCGTTGATGGAGATAATTTCGGAAGGACAGATAGTCACTGAGGATGTCCAACATGCGGACCATTTGACTGAATATGAGCACGCGGTGGTTGTCACTGCGCAAACGAGCCAGTAATTTGTCGAGTAACACCATCTTTCCACTGTTCATGACCAAGCCCTTCAGGGTCTCCTCGGCGGACTCGGTCTTCACTTCGGCACCATCGAAGAGGAATGGATGATTAGCGGCCTTCTTGAGCTCCATAGCTGTATGAACGTGATCAGCATAGAACTGCAAGATATACGTCTCGTCTCTGACCGATGTTCAAGAGACTGATATTGCCGTTTCCGCTCGCGCTCTTCTGAAGTGCTTGAAAATTCTTGGTCAGAATGTTCTTGTAGTAGTGTGTCTGCATGGCGCTCATTTCCACGCGCAAGATGCGTTCGCTTTTCGTTGGAAGGGACTTAAGCACATCGCGCTTCAACCTTCTGAGCATCAAAGACTCCAGCTGGGCATGTAGCTCCTTAATTTTAGACTCGTGGTCCACATCGTTAAGGTCGAACTCGTTGGTTAGTGCGACTGAGTCCGACATGTTAGCAGCTAGGAAAGTGAAATGCGGGGAACGAAACTTGCATTTTTCGGGCATGAGGAAGTGCATGAGCGATAGAAGCTCTACAATAGGCCACATTAGCCACGGCCACAATTATCCCGAAGCGTGGACAACGAACCTTTCACATTGTTCTGAAGTGGCGTCCCTGTGATCAGGAGCTTCGATGCAGCCTGAGAATGCCCGCAATGCTTCATATAGCTGACTCTCCGAATTCTTGAGGCGATGGGCCTTGAACGAGGAATAAGAAAAACAAAAAACTCACTCTAGAAAGAGAATTGTGCGTACCTCATCCACAGCCAGCACTTGCCACTTGATGTCACCCAGCTCTTTCGAGTCGCGAAGAGTGAGCTCATAAGTGGTCAACAGCACGTTCAACTTGAGCTTCTTATTGGAGGGTCCGAACTCATATTTGCGAATAACCTCGCGCGCTGGAGCAGTGCCAATATAGGTGATAACGTTAAGATCTGGCGCCCAAGTCTGAAATTGCGACTGCCATGCAGTGATAGTTGAGAGTGGGACGATCACCAGGTAAGGTCCGTACTGGTGCATTTGGTGGAAAAGGTAGGACAGAAATGAAACAGTTTGCACGGTCTTGAAACACCAGTCAGTCCACGGAACGACGTTTGGTCGTTTTGAAAAGTCAGGAGCGTACCTTTCCAAGACCCATTTCATCTGCCAAAATGCCATTCTCACCCTTACTCCACAAGTACGCCAACCAGTTCAGCCCCGTTAGCTGGAAGTCCTTCAACTGACCTCCGGTCGTGACGATATACTCAGGGTCTTCGGTGATCGTCTCGAAGGGTGGACGTTGAGTGCGAGCGTAGGCTATACTCTTGTATGGGAACTTAGCCTCGGCCTCCCGACGGCGATAGGCTTCCAGTTGCTCTTTCGCGATCGGGCGGATTTCTTCCAAGGTTCCCATGTGCAGTGTTCGTAATTGAGGCCATTCCACTTGCAGAAATACTCAATCTCGCCCTTAAGGCCATCACGGTGCGAAACCACACGCTCGACGGTCTTGTAAAGCTCTAGGTCTTGTTTCTCGCGTTCTTTGTCCAGGAGGAGCGTTTCTCGTTCCTCCGAAGTGAGTCCCGAAGCTGCGAGACGTGCTTGATAAGCTTTGAACGCCTTTATGTAGTTGTCGACACGCTTGAGCCCTTTGTACCGTTTAAGGAATTCGTATGTCTCGTCCGTGTTCCGCAGATGGGAAAACCCCTTCCATTTGATATGGAAGCGCTGGGAATGCAACTGTGACATACAGATCTTGGGAGGAGTGAAGCTTGGGCTTACGAGGTTTTCGTACCAAAGGTCCTCGGGGTCGTCCTCGTGTCCCTCGTCTCTCGTATGGCCAAGGACAGCTTCAATCTCGTCGTTCTCTTTCTCTTGAGCGTTAGGGTCGATATAATAACCTGGGTGAGGCTCATCGAATTGCTCAAAGTCCTCGACATCGTCGGCATAGTTGAGTACTTTGACGCCCCTGGTAGAGGTCCGCAACTCGTCACCCGACACACGCGGTTTCTTCTTCTTTTTGGACCGAGCGCCGTACTCCGAATCCGAGTCTGAAGAAGTCGGTCTGGATGCCACTGAAATACGGGCCTTAAGAGGGGCATGAGAAATGGACGTGTGACTCGGCCTACCTTTGGGCTTGGATGGTACCTTTTTTTTCTTGAGTATCTTCTTCCTGCCGCTGCTGCTACCGCCACCATATTCCTCGTCTCCATAAGAGCCGTCCTCATCCTCATCCTCATCTGGAGTAACATCGTAACCCTTTACGAAACATACTTAGTTGATGTGAAAGAGTAGACCGAAAAGGAACATACATAGTCGTCATCTCGCATAACCTGAACATATATATAAATAAGACGTGAATTTCAGGCGCCAGCACTTAACCACAACCACGAACCTGTCTGACAGTGGGACGGGAAGAGGACGCAACTGTGTTACTGTTCACTGGGACTTGTTCAGACTCCTCGACGTAGTCACCATCCGCATCAATGTCGGCATCGGCATCAGCGTCAGCGTCTCTTGCGTCATCGTCGGAGTCGACCTGCATGTTATCGGACTCGTCTCCATTGAAATGAGTACTCTGGGGTACCGGGGACGGCGCTAAGGAGGTATCCGCAGGTGTGTCTAAGTCGTCACCTAGAAACATGTTTCGGTGATGTTGGGGTTCAGACGTCGGGGAGGGGGAAAGGGGGGTAATTGACGGTGAGGGGAAGGAGGAGTAAGGGGGAGAAGGACGGTTGGCTCGGGCGTCAGTGTCGGCAGAGGGCAGTCCGAGTTGATTCACACGCGTGGCCATCGCTACGGGCAACGCCGGCCAGTGTTTGTTCGTCACCGCCCGTGACGAACTCCGATAAAGGCGTCCTGGGCACAAATTTTGCTCCCTGAATACTGTACCCGCGAATTCAGCCCTGTCTCACTCCTTCGAGACAGTAGCGAGCACCCCGTCGCTCTCCTCATTTTCTTTTCTTATTTTTTTTGTTTTCATGTTTTTTTCTTCCCCAGTCGAAACACAAGGTTCATGGGGCCGTGCGCTTGTTGTCGTTCTCGCCGACGGAGCCATCCATCAGCGCGTGTGGTCAGCATGTTGTGACATCGCCCCGGTTCTTATCTATTCTTCCACGGACGGCGTTCCGGCTCGCTTCGTGATGCCTGTCGCCAGTGCCCTTCATTGGTGCCCCGGAATTGGTTGGCATAGCCCAACTGCCGCAGCTTGCGGCCTTCCGCCACGGCACGCCACCACTATACTAACATGGAGTAATTTATAATATAATAATTATTTTGACTCATAATAACCGTTTTAAGATAATGACAAGCATTGCATAGGGGGTTTAAAAGAGCTATCCAAATTATGAATTATTATAAAATATGGACTTGATTATAACCTTTATAAGACTTGGAAATATTATATCACTAGTATTACCCTCATCCGGAATTTTGGGACCGGGCTTTGAACACCTTGCAATTGCCTTGCAACCTGCTTGCAGCGACAACCTGCGTACCGTCTGCCCCCTTTTTTTCTCGATAGCCGACCACTCCTCCGCAGTCGCATTCACCCTCTGCTTTTTTAACTAACAAATCTCCACTGTTAGGTCACTGCATGCCACATTGCGATCACCTGGGACGGGGGCATCTCAAGAGGATGAGCATACTTTATTCTAGGAAGGAGTTGGCGACATGTGATTCTGTACCCCAAAGCGCGCAGAATTGTGCAAGGAATTGTGTTAAAAAACGAACAAAAAACAAACAGGACATGTTTGAGGATGTGCAAAACACGCCAACTACTTGTACGTTACTTGGACTGCATTTTTTCAAGGCCACATGACCGTTCCGTCCTATCTGGTATCCGGTCCTTGCTGAGCCTAGGTCCGTCGTACAAAATCTTGGGAAGTAGCATGTGCTCTGGAGAATTGAGCTAAGGGTATCGTTCAAATCAACAACACAAATGACTTATCATTCACTGTATGCACACGAATAAGAATCTTAAGATTATTCAAACACCCTTATTGTCAACCCAATCGAACAACGAGCACCCCAGCATTGTTCGGATCCAGTGAATAATCCAGTCCCTGTCTATGGGGTTGGCCCAGGTGAGTCTGAAGAATGAGGGATGAAGCACCGCACGTACTCAGTACAGAGATCTTCCAAAGCCGGTCGAATCTTGGCCCCACTAGTGTCTGAGTGCAATCCCTTGCCTAAGTTGGTCCTAAGGTTATGCACAATCCGAGAGCATTTGTCGAATGACTCACCAACTATGAAGTACACAACGTCGTCGCGCTTCAATCTGGCAGAACGAAGCTGTTCTTTCGCAAATCGAACGGCCTCAGCGACGTACAAACCGTGAAGGTCAACCATCCCATTGTCACGACCCTAGGACAAAGAGAGGTTGAGAACAACCTTAAGCGCAAACGACGGACTTCTAACTGCAAACCTTGTTGTTTTCCATAAAGATAATGTTGGCCGCCTGTTTATCGAGTTTTTCTTTGAGGCTCTTATGAGCATCACCTCGCTGTCTGGATTCCTTTGCAGCCCGGTGATCTCCCATTTTTAGCGCGCTCTTGGCCTGACTATACGCATCCGTCATCTCCCGACCACTGCGTCGTGCTTCTTCACGTAATTTCTTGGCAAATTCGAGGTCCTCGACGCCGACTAGCGTGTCCGAACGGGTGGAGGACAGCTGTGTCTGACCAAGCGTCGAGGTATAAGGATAGACGTCACGGTCATGATCAGGAAGTACCGATGCCCTGGATGCGGTCTGGCTTGAGCGATACGGATCACTGGTAGGAGTAGGACTATCGTCATTTCTACCAAAAAAGTAACTGCTAATGGCAAAGACAGCCACCGCAGCAACAAGAGGCAGCTGTGTTCGAATAGGCGTTGGACTATAAGGTGAGGATACACTCGAGTGATCGACGCCACTAGCATAGTCATGAGGTGCTGAAGTTTGGGCTGTGTTCTGGTTGTGAGCACTGGAGGATAGCTGTGACTGACTAGGCGTTCCAGTGTAAGGTATACTTGGGTGATGGACGCTACGACCGTGGTCAGTGGGTGCAAGAGGTGGTGGTGGTGGTGGTGAAGGAGGAAGAGTGTCGTCTTCGCTAAAAATGTATTTACCAAGGGCATAGGTGGCTGCCGCAAGAGTGAAGGCCGACTTGAGACCTGGCATGTTGACCGAGGAAAGAGGGCGTTGCTCGGGAGCAGGCGCAAACGGTTACGAAGGGGAAGTTCAAAAAAAAAAAAGGGCTTAGCTATGAGTATGAAATAGAGCTTACGGAAACCCCGCAAGCGCCATGCGTTACAAAAGGTTCATCGCCACCGCAGGAACATTCAGGCCTTATTCAGGTTCCATGTCAAAGATGCAGAAAGTGAGGTGGCTCACCCCGCTTCGTTTTCACCATTGCTTCTTCGTTTACCTTTTTTTTGGGTTCTCCGCGCATCCTCCTGTATTCTGTGCCAAGTTCCAGAGTATCCGGTCAACGTCGTCAATGCCGCCGTGAACAGAAAGCTGTTTATTTCCGCTCTGTCTTTGATAGCTTTGGCCCATACCCAATGTCAGATATGTCTGTCAACAACGGCGACGCTGTTGTGAAAGCCTGGATACTGATCGTGTTAATGACACTGACATGGCGTATAAGGGAAATGTCTATCACATGGACCATCTGTACGTCTTGAGGAGTAGCAATGACCACCTTAACGGTTGAGTGTACTAAGAAGCAGCCAACACTTTCCCACCACAAGCCCATGGGTAGGGACATATTGCACGCACACAAAGGGGGTGATCAGGTTGGGGTCGAGATTATGTATCTCGCCCAAGGCTGGTAGCCGGGCCGGTATTTCCTGGCGCGTCAGGCAAGGCAAGCAACACGTTGACGGTATCCAGTTTGCGCACATCTCCAGCATCGTTAGCGTGTATCTTTCTGCGTTTTCGAAAGCTGCTAAAATGGCATTTGGCTTCCGAAGACGCAACTTGACGCGTATCTTCATACTTATTTCTGCCGCCATCCTTATTCGTCTCGCCACCTCTTCTCGCCCATCCTCTTCCGACACCAAGTTACACGAGATACAGGGACACGGAGTCCTCGACTTTGTCCACGGTTCAGAGAGTGTGCTGGACACCCGACGATATGGATTTTTGCAGTCACGGTTTGGGAGAGACGACAAAGAGGATCTCATGGGCGATATCGTGCGCAATGGAGTAGATGACTACTGGGAGCGCTTTCAAAAACCTTAGTAAGTCCCGTTCCCTTTCTCGTTCACTCGTATTAAACTTTGCATAGCATCGTAGGCCCAGACACAGCGCAGATGGACGTCCAGAGTGTCATGAGCTCCATTGAAACGCTCCTATCCCTTAATGGCTGGGTCGCTGCTCACTGTCCCACTCTCATTCGTCCATTCGGCCAGAACAGTTACGAGGACGCATTCGACGACCTTATTAACAAGAATCACCTATATTTTGTTGGCATCGTAATCCATTCTGCCGACCACTTCCTCGTTGACCAACTCGCTGTCATTGTGCAACTAGTGAAGCGCTTTGGCCCTTCGAGTCTCTTCGTCTCGATGCTTGATTACGATTCGTCTGACTCCACCGCCACACTCACGGATCTATCAGAAGCGGTGCTCACATTGCTGGGAGTGCCATACAGGATCAGGCGTGTCTCTGGAATGACAGAGGATCCCGCTGCAGCATACTATCCCGCGGAGGAGGCGTATATGCGTAACCTCGCCCTCGAACCCCTCAAAGAGCTCTATGAACGACGAAAGATCAAGTTCCATCGAGTGATTTGGCTCAAAGGATTCACATGTCCCAATGACATTTTGGAGACCATCAAGGTCAGCGACGAAAATGACGCCGCTATGGTTTGTGGCATGGACTGGGCAGAGCATAACGGCTTTTTCATTTTCTCTGATCGGTGCGTAGTGAAGATTTCAGTCATGTGGATCCTAGCCCACAATCTTTCAGGTGGCGCACTCGAGATATCAATGGGGACCAGTTCCGACAATCGAAGTCATCCTCAAAACCGGATGCCGTCCCTCCGCGGGACGACGTGGGTGCCGCACGATATTCGCAGCACTTGCCTTTTCAAGTTTTCTGCTGTGAATCTGGGACTCATGTTGTCGATCCTGCTCAAACTTACTACAAGGGAATCTCGTACCGCGCAGGCACGGATTTCCACAATGTGTCCTCGACGGACGCTCGGCCGGAACGTGCACCGGACGCACCGTGCTTAGACAGCAGCCAGGCCTGGTTTTGTCGGGACCTTTGGCTTCAGAAGGCCCGCGAAGGCGTCCAAGAGATGGACGCTAGAAACTCCGCCGCTCGCCGTAAGCGAGCGCTTGAGGAGGAGATAAAGGAGGAAGTCGCCCATCGTTTGCCGAACGACGCTGACCCCGACGCCAATGCGGGATCCGACTATGATGCGATGCCTGATTCAGATGTGCCAGTTGAAGACGTGTCAGGGTCAACGCGCTTGTCTGTTCCTAACTCTCTCTTTCGACCCGCCCGGATCCTTGTCAATCCTAGATGCGTAACCACATATGCAGGCGTCAGCCATACGCAACTCGCACTGGACCTTTTCGGTACCGAAGGTGAGGATCACGGCATCGGCGGGGCAGGGAAGTATGTCTTGGATGACTGGGAGGGTGCTCCGGATAGCTTTGTCTGCCAGGAACAGAGGTAAGTAACAAATGAACATTTGGGATGAAGTTGCGTACTCATGCTATAATAAAGGCAAACAGGTGGCCGAAAAGCTACCAAAACCCAAAGGAGGCTAACCTACTCGATTCATGAGGATTTGCATAACTATCTTTAATGGGATTGGTTTCTGTGATAGACTTTGGTACTTTTAGTCATACTAGCGCACCTCTCTGAACAATACTTCTCGTGTGAGATTCGTGTTTGGCGACTCGTTGATGTCAGCGGAGCCTCGAGGGGGCCGGGGTTTGATAATTTGACAGGGCAAGCAAGCGGCTCTATGGACCGTTCTTGTCACCTATCCCTCATCATCGACCTGTCACCTTCACAGTGGCATTTGTCTGCGCAACCCACAAATCCTCACCCTCTTTCCTTTCAGACGTTTCTCTCTCTGGTCTTGACCTTCCTTAACTCTCACATCGCAGCCAAACATGAAAACACACTGGCCGTCTTTGGTGCACTTCCTGGGAAGAGGTGTGCTCATCGATAAAGCGGGAAGATCTAGTCGTTGAAATATAGACGTAGTACCATGCTCTATTCGTCCCTAGATGCTGACTCGTCAAACACCAATGACCCGCCTGCGGACGCCAATTCCTATCGCCCCTTCAAGTTTGTGAACACGATTGTCACCAATAACATACAAAAGGAGCTAGATCTCCTCGAGGGGTTGACAGAAGAACGTGCGTTAAAGGCGACCCCCTTTCGCTCGCTCTATTGACAGTCTTTCAGCGCCCGTTACGTTGGTAGGAGCTCTGACAAAGGCTCTGTGCTGTAAGCTCCTCAACCTCTCGCCGAGCGCGTAGTTACAACGGACTAGATATCAACCGTTTGGCTCATCCACCACCTGGAAGCGTGGCCACCGAAACAACGACCGAGGCCGATGCCCGCATCCTTATTCTTTCCGTCTCGCCCGATCTCTCTGCATCGTACATTCCCGTCATGAACTCGATCTTTTCTGCTCAAAAATTGGTGTGTTGTTCAGTTTGGCGGGATTCACCCACTGGAGGTATTGATCCACGGCAATCAGAAAGTCACCATCGACGTTTGCAAGGTATATGGAGAGGAGACTGTGTTCCTTCAGCAGGCAGCACATCTGACAGGAGGATCATATATATATCTCGAGCGACGCGATGCTTTTTTGCAGTACCTCACGGCATGTTTCTTCGGCCCACTTCAGGGAGATCGATCGATTGTGACTTCTTACCATCTCCTTTCCTAGATGTCCTTCCTTCCGCCGCCTTCCATGCGGCATATTTTGGCAGTTCCCCGGCAGGACAAAGTTGACTTCCGAGCGGCTTGTTTCTGCCATAAGAACATCGTTGACATCGGATTCGTCTGTTCCGTTTGTTTGTCTAGTGAGTCTGATGGAACTTCTATTCCAAGGCTTGTTGTTGAGCATCATATACTAGTATTCTGTTCCCCTGTTCCCGTGTGCTCGACATGCAGGTTTGTTCGTTTGCAGATATCACCGCGTTTTGATACAAGCTTCTGTCAGGACAAAATTCCCCATGAAAACCCTCCAGCGCCTCAACGCCTCGCGACCCTCTATACCTCCTGCAAACAGCGTCTCAAATGGTTCCCCACGACCACCGAGCGCACGGCCTAGCCAGGGTATGTCCGCGAGTCTGCGATAAGCCACGCGATTTTGCTGTGCCATAAGATCGGTTGATTCTGTGATGCCATACTTTGCTGTGACTGTGGAATATGGACGCAAATTTGCAAATGCCGCCTCACCACCTCTGCGTTCATCAATCACAAGTACCGTGTGCCGTTGCGAACTATTGTCATGACCCCCCTATGCGCCACGGAGACAACCTCGCAAGCCCTGTTCAAGATGTGTCGTCGTAGAGGAACATACATTTTCCCGAATGTAAAATTAGTTCGACACCAGTATGCAATCGTGTATTTGTGCAAGATAGCCTGCAGAAATCACACATACATCACATTATCTGTCTACCCGCCCGTGATGGCAGACGTGACCCGAATATGAGTGAAACGGAGGACACATCGCAGCCGATCAACGCCGCATTAATCATTCCAGTGATAGGAGCTGGGAAACAGAACACGAAAGGGATGCGCAAGATGTAATCCAATGAAGACCGGCATACAGTTTTAGGCGAGGGTACTGTACAAAAATGGGGGGAGCATCCTCGCCGACGCTACTAAATGCACAAACACCCTCGATTTACCCCAAACATAGGGGCTCCACCTGCGAATCTACCAGAAGCATTTTGCATAAAGAGGGCGCAGCACCGTATCGTGAACGAGAAGGTACGTTGTTCCATATATGGTCTTGAAGAGGAAGTCCCCGTCGTTAAATGTAAGGGCTAGCATCGATAAGGCGATAATAGTTCATACGGCGTTTATCGCTGACGGCCAGGAATTATTTGTCCGTACTGGTATAAGATCGAGTCGCTAGGGCCTTACTTGCGTTGTGTTGTGGGATCGTGGGCGGGCTTCAGAAGGAAAGTGTGGTGATGAACAATGGTGGACGCCCGTCTTCGTTGCCGAAGTCGTGAGTCGTATTTCGCAGGACCAACGCCTGGTGATCGTCGATCAACGCGGGTTGCTTCATCAACGAGACGAAAGAAGGGGGGTTAACCTTTGGTTTAGGGTGTTGAGACGACGAGTAGGCAATGGCCATACTCTGCGTGGTGAACGCACACCAGAGTCGAGCTAAGAGGTACTTGAGAAAAGAAACGTCTCCAGGTGGAAAAAAGTTACGGACTGGTGCTCTCGTCCCCGTCTACGCCTCGGGTAAGGAGAAGTACGCCCACCGCTGGCTGGTGCTCCCCCTGTCGATGCCACTTGCCTAAATTTCAGAGCGGGGCCCGGAGGAGGTCACGAATGCACTATATGCACGAAGATCGAGGGGGTGACAACGCAACGCACTATAGAAGTGATCGACCAACACGGATCGGAGAACATCGTGCGTGTCGCCCTCGGTGGCCGTATTCGCTGCGATCCTTTCGGCGAGAGTTTTGGCCATAGACGACTGCACGATGAGTTCCCCCTGTCCCGAGACGCTGCACGCGATGCTGCGCCCATCAGACAAGCGTTCTGCCCAGCAACCAGCACCAAACACAGCCGCCTGAAGAACGACCTATAATCAGCCTACGATGACCAAGGAGAAGGGACGAACCAAACCTCGCCTACGCGGCCAGAGGGCTTGAGAAGTAGTCCCCCACTGATCCAGCAACAGAGTCAATCCCTCTCTTCTTGTAAACACACACACACGCATACCTCGAGACGCCAGCGGCGACGTCTCCTGCGTCGCCCTGGACGACGACGGCCCCAACCGTATCCTGCCGAGCGCGCAACATCGCAAGACCAGCACCAGCACCAGCACCAGCACCAGCAGCACCCAAACTATCGGAGGGGCCAGACGTCCGCCGTTCTTCGTCCTCCCAACGCTCCCTCCACACCTCCCACTCCCGCCGTGCACTCGGCGCGACCATCTCCGCGGGCTCCTTGACCGCGCCGGCGCGCACCCCACGGTCCGCCGCGAAGCGCACTGCGCCCTCGCCAACCAGCAGCAATGGCGGCACGCGCCCCAGCCCCAACCCGAGTCGCGGCTGCTGGCGCCGTCCGTCCAGGACGCAGCGCGCGAGTAGCACAGGATTGCGCACGCACGGCACGGCACCGACGCCCCCGAACGCGTAGCATCCGCCGTCCATGAGCGCGGCGTCGCATTCTACGTCTCCGTCAAAGGTGAGGTTGGAGCCATAGCCCGCGTTGAATTCGGGAGAGTTTTCAAGCGCGGCTATGAGTGCGGTCGTGGTGTCGAGCGCCGTCGGGGAGGTTCCAGGGCTGCGGCTACCAGAGCCGCTTTCGTCACTACTGAGTGTGATGAGCGCGGAGGAAACGGCTGTGCGAAGGCTGCGTCTGATCGAAGAGTCGGACGAAGGTGGGTGATAGCCCGCGCCCCCATGGATGGCGATAAAGTAAAAGGGAGCTTCGTTCATCAATGGGTAATAGGAAAGTCAAAGTGCATTGAAAATCAAATGGCCCTCTCCGCTATCTTGCGTGTATCGTATAATAATGTAGTAATACGGGAATCCACAGCTCTACGAAGTAATACGTAGTACATAAAAAAGGTCGGAATCGTACAGAAACAATCTCCATGTGGCATAAGCAAAACCAGTCAATGTAATCCTAGCTCTGGCCATTCTTACACCCACAAGAGGGCTCGCAGTGGTCCTGCCGTCCGTACGGAGTGGACAGCAATGCGCACACCGTGCACAAATGCCCACAGAAGGGCAACTGGTGTGAAACGCGAATGTCAGTAAGCCCCTGAGGTCAGGGTCATCGATGGACTCACGTAATAGAATAGGGATCCAGAAGAGCAGGAGCATGCGATCCTCTGCGGCACAAAAGCGTTAGGACGGAATTTTATCTCGATAACCCCCTCAGGACGAACCTTTGTTTTGGATCTGTCTCGGCTGCCTTTTCCTCGGAAGGTATTCGTATGCGTTTACTTCCCGGTCATCTGGAACGGGGCCAGTGTCATAGCCTACAGGGCGCGCGACGGGTCGTTCCTGAGTGGGTATCGATGACCCCGCTACGGGGGATTCTCCTTCGTCGTCCTCTGCACGGGGTGTGTAAACCGGAGGCGACTCATCTTCATCATCGGGTATCTGCATTGCTGCCTGGGATCCCTGCACAAGCCAGTACTTTTCCAAAAGGGGCCACTCCTGCGGCGTTAGCAATGACCGCATCTTGCCCTTCGGCGGTACGGCGCTATTAGTGTCGGTGTCGGTATCAGAACCCCTCGAGGTCCGGAACGACGCTGGCCAAGGTACGTAAACGGTAAAAACTGTCGGAATCTGCGGAAGCGCTCCCCATGGTACGACAGGCATGCCTGGGAGTTGCAAAAGTTGCGGAAGAGCGAGGTGAGGCATGTTCGGCATGATGCCGTCTTTTGGCTGCACGCGTGCCAACGTGCGTTGTAATTTGCGCATGAACGTTGCTGCTTGCTTCTCGTCAACGAAATTGTTCTCTTTCCCCGACTTCTCTGGTATATGCGGGCTGTCTTCCTCAGCCTCGGGTGGCGACGACGGTACCACCTCGACGCCACGACGTAGGACACGCGAAGCGCGGCGCGTGAGTACCTGGAGCGGAACGTTCTCGTCCTCAGAATCTTCGCCGTCGCCCCATTGAGACTCCCCGTCGGCCACAGACTCTTCGGCCCGTAAGTCAGAGAAGCTGAACTCGGCCAACTCCTGAGCAGTCTTTCCTTCAACGCTGACAATCTCCACATCAGCTCCCGCGTTAAGCAAGACGGCCGCACAACCCATTGCCCCGACGAAGCTAGCCAAGTGTAGCGCTGTGTACCCGTTGTGGTCCCGCGCATCCTTGTCAGCTTCATGCTCGACTAAGAAGCTCACGAGTGCGGGGTAATTAAGGAAAGCAGCGAAATGTAGTAGTGTCTGTCCACCGTTTGACTTGTGCTCCATCGCCTTGGCGAGCGAGACTCTAGACGGGGTGTCGATCTGCACATCCAGAAGAGACAAGAGATCAATGACCATCTGCTCGAGCCCGCTACTGGTGCTCATGTGATGCAGTGCCGAACGGAGTCCCAGTGAGATGGAATCCGCAGCAAGCTGCATGGCATTGGGTGTCCCCGACCCGTTTGGTGTATCCTCATTTGTGGGCCCGATAATACGCATGGCAACACTCTTTGCATCTTCTAGCCTGCCTGTCATCTTGAGTCCGACGACTTGAAGTGCCAATTCCATCCTGTTGTTCCCTACATTAGCAAGGAGGGATAGCGCTCAGAAGGACAAGGACTGACAAAGCGCGGTCTGACTCGTCCGTATAAGTAAACAAGCACGGCGGTGTACCATCTTCTTCTTTCTGCATCCCACTGAACCATACTGCGACAACGCCAGACGATGCGCGGGGTGGCAAGATGCAAACGAGTGTATTGTCACTCCAACGTTGTGTTGAGCTTGCAACGACATCTCCAAAGATACAGTTGAGTTGTAGTGAAGGGTGGAAATTAGAACCGAGCACAGTGACTTCAATGCCTCCAGTAATCGGACCCGAAGATGGAATGAGGCGATGAATACGGGGCTGTGGAACCGGCGTCATGGGAGGGGGATCAGAGAAGAACATGAATGGAAGCGCCGCCGACGCCAAGGGGTCTTGTAAAAGTTGGTATTGCGGTACAGACATGGCTACGGGTGAAGGTGGCGCAGTTGGTAAGAAGGTGGAAGGAGAGGCATCACGTTCTGCCAATGCTAAGGGTACCGTATTGAGCAGGGGTTGCACTGGTAGGATTACTTCAGAGACGTCAAGGATAGTAGGTTCAGGGCCGCCGGGCGAGGCAACCAAAGACCTCGGTGACGGTAAAGGTACTTCCGGACTCTGGACGATGAACCTGTCAGTTACACGAGGCGAGGGGGGCGCCGTACCACCAAACTGAGATGGAGGCCCAGAACTAGCCGGTTGGGAAGGGGTGGTTGTCCGAGTCGGAAGTGCTGACGTGAAAATAGAAGGCGAATTCAAGCTGCCTGAACTGCTCCTCCGGGAAATGCCCTGAGACTCGCGACAAGGGGCGTTTACCGCTGAAGGATTTATTTTGAGCCGTTTCTTGCCTTGGTCGAAAGTTATCTCTGGGGTGTGTGACTGTTTGCGTTTGGCTGAAGGGGTCTTCTCTTGGGCATCGCCGGATACCTGGAGCCAATCTGGATCCACAGGGGGAGAGTGCTTTGCATTTGCCCCAGTGCTTTTATGATCGTCCGTAATCATGATTGGATAAGTTGTCCCGGTGCCAACGACTCTACCAGTGTGGTCGGACATGGTAAAGTGAACGTGGAAGCCAACACGCTCGCGGTGGTGACGACAGTAACAAGTGATACGCAGCGGGAACACGACAGTACCAGAAGAAAAGCTAAGCACTTCGGGGCAATTGAATTGGACGACGTTGAAAGGCTCCGTGGTGCCATTAGCAGTGGCATTGGTTGTCCTCCGGTGAATCGGAATCATACCGCTGAGGGCGTACGCGCTGTGCTAGCTTCCGAGCCACACGTTTCGCCTTTACGAAAATTCAATCCAACATAAGGATAAAGATAACCTAAAAGCAAACCTCGCGACCCTGACAACTAGAACAGCAAACAACACGGGAATGAGGTGGCGATGCGCAAGTTATTTCGACACCAAGTTGGAGAGTATCCTCGACCAGCGGGTCTTGCGACGGAAATTGGTAACTGTCGATGAATATGAATAGAAGAAAACCAACGCACCAATTTTTCCTTCTTTTCGGGTCCTCTTCTTTGTTGCTGTACCTTTGGGCAATCTCAGCCACTTCCACGAACCAACGCGATCGTATTGTGAGGGTTGTTCTCCAGCCGTTGCACTTGCATAGGCAAGATCGACGGTGACGCGTACCTGTGTCTCAACACGAGACTTGGTGCCGCCCTCGGGTATGCTGGGAATCATAATGGCGAGACTAGTATAAAGCAATTAAGGTGGTGTACGGGGAGTATGGACGCGACAAAAAGGACACACTTTGAGCAAGAGTCCTTTGGAGGATATACGACGGTCTGGGAGGCCGAAGGATTCTTTTTTCGTGGCAGTGTGGCTGGAGGAGGTACAGGTTTGGTTGGGGATATGGGTACCCGGGGGGGAACCATTGTGACAGCAGAGGGAATGAGATCCATGCAGGGTTGAAAGTGTGGGATGGAAGGTGGGACCGATGTGGAGGAGTGGAGAACCTTAGAAACGGCGGTGGAAAAGCCAGCAGTGGATAGACCTGGCGATGAGGAGCTAGAACGCAGATATTGAGAACACGTGTACGAAGAAGCTTGAATTCGAGAAGAAACATACTCGTCATATGGGTAATCCTGTATGAGGTCGTCCAGTGAGAGAATGTTCGCGCCATCTTCCTTGGCCATGTTGGAGAATCGGGGTGAACTCTCATCCCAATAGACAGTAGATGGTGAAATTGGTTCTGGTGGGAGAGTCTTGCACCACGTGGAGAGGTCGATGGTACTGCGGAAGGGAGCGACTTGTATGTTGTCAGACGAATCAGGCGTGGAAGGGGTTGTGGGGGAAGGAGAGCGAGAGGCAGAGGCTGCCTGTGAGGAAGAGGAGGACATGATTGATGAAGAAGAGGGAAAGAAGGAAAGTGAGGAAGAGAGGACGGTGAGGTCAAATGAATAACTTGAATCAGTAATGTCGTCTGTTGTGTTACTCAACGGTGGCGCGGCGTCGCTCGCCCTCCTTTCGGCTCCACAATTCTCTCCGAACGCTCGCCTGCTTCCGTTGTCGGTACATTCTTATCTACATGCCATTACGTGCCTCTCTATTCGCTTTTCGCGGAACGGGAAGATAAAAAAAAAAAAAACTATATTTGATTTCAGGTCGCGCAGGGTTGAGTTGCCTCAAGTGTGGTTAATGACGGCACCATGAGATAGCTGGGTCGACGAGATAACAGGGGGTTGCTTGGATCTTTAATTGTGACCGGAGAAATATGGATAAACTGATGCACTGATCTCGCAGTATATGTGGGTCGACATACGAAGATCCTGTCATCAATTGAGACCATCAGGACCTGGTTGCGACCTCTGTAAGTGATTTGGCCGTGTGCAAGGGCCGAATTTCCGTATGGGGCCCGAACCCTCACACGGGTTAGCAGGGAAGGTTCATCCACACAACCCATCCGGGCGAGCAGCCAAACTTGGAACCATCGACTCATGCAAAAGGAGGAATACGTGTGTAAATGTTATGAAGATACTTGATGGGTCTCGTGTGCGCTGTCAATCACGCTAACTCCAGTACACGCGCTCATGGCTCGGCGGACTTGACCCATCATGTGAACGGGCTAGCTAAGTTTGGTACCAGTGAAGGCGAGCTCATGTCCACTGTTAGGTTTGGCAAAACGGAAAAGTAATTACGGACATCTCTCAACGCCTTCTCGTTTCCTCTGTTTTCCCGTTGTCCCATTTGTCAGGCTCGGAATGAAGCGCACGGCGCAGATAGCAATTATCAAAGGATGACGATCAGATGATGAAATCGAGGTGTGCGCTTGCACATCGTGGGGTATCATGCATCATGCCCGTGAGTAGGAAATCCAGAAACTCGCAAAGCGGGACCAAGTATGTGCTGACTTTTCCCTCCCTCACGTCAAGATCAAACCATTCTTTCTGCAGGATAAAGAGTCTTCACAAGCGAACAAACCTACTCATCCCAGCCGGACGTCCCTCAGCCAGCTGTCACTCCAAGATTCGGTTCTTTTTCGGGGATTTGCGCAACCGGCTGTGTGCCAACTCCCTTACATTCGCCTCAGTGCCTACTCGCCCACCTCAGGAACGTCCCAATCTTCGGTGCGCAGAATCTGTGTCAAAGGCAACCTGCATTGCTCCTTGGTTTGACCCCAGGCGTGAGGCCTATCCGACTCACTAGTAAGACCAGGACCTTGTGTGACACCCGAACTCGACACACCATCGGTGGTCAAACACGGTGATACAACTGCGCTCTCCCTGGCTGATGAAAATCTGATTTTCGCACTTTCCAGCTACTGCCCTATGCCCTCTGTGCTCATCTGCGCTCTCCTGCACTTGCCCACACTTTTCTGTGCTCTCTAAGCGCAGCTTCCCTGTGCACTTCATCGCTTTCCTGCGCTCTCTGAGCACTCGACTTCCCACTTGTGTTTCATCATAGCATTCCCCTGTTCCCCTGTTTATCTATGCACACTCTTTCCTTAGCCTACATCCCCAGTATATAGCACATGCATTTACAACTTTACACCTCATGTTGGAATAGAGACTTCTCCCCTCACATTTCAGAGCTCAGAGTGGCTCACCCCTCGCGTTCCCCAGCGTGCCGCACTCGCGCGCGGCCTTAGCAACTAGACCCGACACGTTCCTGACCAAGGCAGCCACCTATACCAAGTTTCGCGCCGCACAGAGGCATGCGCTACAGTTTCCGACAACTTGCGACCACCTGACTCAGCGGGCACCATTTCCGTTCCCAACCTCGCCCCACTTACGTGTGATCCTTATCCCCTCAACATTTACACGTCTAAGATCGCCGCAGGCCTGCATATGACATCTCACACCCCTGCGGAGACCTGCGTGACCGCAAGCAATGCTTCACATCCTCCAAATCCTGTGCACGCCATAGACCGTTTCCTAGCGATTAGAGACTGGCCGCCTGGATGAGCAACACTATGTGTTTTATGTAATGTCACACTTTGAAAGTCAAAGAATCCGGTTCTGGAACAGGCCCTAACCCTACACTGTATGCATCGGCCACTATACCCGGTGCCCCCGCCAAGCTTTCGCAGGCTGCCGCTCCCCCATTCCGTCGGCTACAGCAATTTCCGCTGCACCTGGAACAAGTTTCACCCCTGCCCCTTTGGCGTCTGTGGCTGGTTCATCCCCTTTCAATTCCCATCAGCGCCATTGGCAACTTTAGAATCTAAATTCGCCTCTGTGACTCTGTCGGCACCCTTCGCCATGTTTGCTGCTATGCCTTTCTCGTCGTCGTCAAACCTGCCGTGTTTCTCGCACCAGGAAGAGCAGGTAGCGCTCCCCTGTCACAGCCACGTCTTCATTCGGTCCGTTTGTGCCCCAAGCGCCGGATGACGGCCAGTCCAACTCTAGCATGGCAATCCACTACAGTAGAGTCTTCTACGCTCTTCGGAGTAGATAAGTCCGCCCCCATGGGGAAAAGAAGAGAAGGACAAGCCCGTCTCGCCTCCGTCTGGCTCTGCGCTATTCGCGCTGAGTATCCCACCTAGAACGAAGCTTTGACAACAACACCCGGTTCCTCCGGCTCAGTCAGCATAATTGACGTACAGTAGTGCCAGCCAAATAGTGCCAACCAAATCTACGGAAAGGACAAGGAGAAAGAGATAGACCAGACGACCTCGCTAAGCAACATATTTCCGATTACATTCAACTCGCCAGCCAACTCGTCTTTGCCCTTGATTGCTTTAGCTCAGCAATGTCTACTATGACGTCCGTCCGACTCGGTTTCGGCGCTGCTGCCCGAGCGGGTACCATGGGTTTCTCCCTCGGCTCCCTGACGACGACGACGTCATGGTCCGTCTGGGCACGACTGTTGCACCCACACCCGCATTTCCTGTTTGTCGTCGCCAGTGTCGCCCCCCGTGTGTGAATTTCCGGAGTTTAAAGTTTCGAAGTCATTCATGTTTTCTATCTGCGGGCTTCCTCTTGTTTCCAACACCGATCTATCAACGAGAACGTGTACATTCGTGTTTGTCATTGTGTTGACGGCCGAGTTTGAATCCTATTGTAGGAGTCCTGGTGTAGGTCCAAGCCATGGGTGTATAACAAACTCGAGACACTGGCCAGAGATTGATGTTAAGTGCAAGGTTAGGTGGGGGGATGGGTAACTTGGGGCACGAGCGATGGCGATTCGCTCCTAAGCTCAACCACACGCGTGGATTCCTCGTGAACAAGGTAACGATTCAAGGGTAATTACAAACTTTATGTAGACACATGTAGGATAACGAAACGAAGGCCGCTACCCTTGCCTTATAAGATGTTAAAACTAATCCTTTAGATGAGTATCAAAGTAAGCGCGTGAAAAATCGACAAGGATTGGTCATATTGAATAGACATACGTTTTTCGTGATTTTGACTCGTAGCAGAGGATGACTTGAATAACAAACAAATCGTGGTCGGAACATACACGCCCTTGAGTGGTGCCCCAAACCAAAAGGGGCTTTCTTGAGACAAGTCCCGATGCGTAGTGAGCGGTATATGCGTACGCCACCGCCGCATGCATCTCCGGCGGTATGGAACCCGCCACGGAAGTGCTATGGAGTTTTGGGGTCTGATCCAGGATCGCCGTTAAATCCTTTCGGATCAGGTCAAATGCCAGATTCCGCAGGTGTGGTGTCTGAGTGAAAGAACCGTGACGTCGGCGTTGATATAACAATGGGTGATGAGCAATCTGGTAGTTCCAACTGCATGACGTTGCCCCACGGGGTGTGTACCGTATAAATTGAGGCGTTCTGGGAATCAGTAAAACCCTCAGTGTTGCTTGGGGTCATTCCCGGGCCTGTCATTGATGCGTTGATTCATGAGTCACAACTTTGCAACTCTAAGGCCACAGTCGCAAGTGTATCATGACCACTATTGAGTGCTTATATTCCACGTTTACGGGATGGCCGGAGCGCTGGTAGAGAGGGGTGAATGATCTTGCGGCATTTCGCAGGCGTGCGCCATGCGGCCAAGGCGCCTGCTTGTAGGCCATGGTTCACTATCCGTATCGTGCCCACTTAACGGCTTATCGTACCAATGCACAAATCTCCCATATCGAAAAGGAAAGAGTTGCACCATATCCGATTCCTGCGAATCCTACATCTGTAATACTGGTAGGTGTTTAGAGCCGTTGTAGAGCGTTTAAGATGCGTCCGTCCTAAACGGCTCTCAATGGCTCTAAACACCTGCCAGTCTTGCAGATGTAAAGAACATGGAGCAAGGCGGGAACTGAATGTGGAGACAGGAGTCTGCCGAAAACAAAAGCAATACCATCCCTCTCTGGCCGCATTAGATAACCCTTTCTGAGATGAGAAGACCAAGGGCGCGCTCACTTTAACAGCGCTCTGTCGTCGGAAAAACTCGCGGCAAGAGTTTCCACCGCCGCGGGGGTGCCAATGTTTCGCTGCACGAACGTCGCCCGATAGCGCTCGAGGAGGGGGAGCCGCTGATCAAGAAGTTTATCGCGCGACTCCTTGGTGGAAGACTGTGTCGCAGTCCCCCAAAAGGAGGCCAGAGGTGGGAGGGGCAGGTCCGACAGAGGTGTAGGTCCTGGTTTCATAGGTCAGAGAAGAATCATACAGCAAGCAAAGACAATCGCGGACCGAGGCTCACCGGATGTGTTCGAACGGCGGCCTAGTCCCACTCTATGTGCGCTAGCGCGATCTCGCAGGTCTCACGTACTGTACGATTCGAATCGTTCAGATACTTCTTGAGTATGGGAATAGATGAGGCCGAGGAGATAGCATCCTATCGCTTCGGCTGCCAGTGCACATGAATACACTGAGGCGCACGTACCCTCACGACGGAACTCACCTCATGTCGGTCCATCGGGTCTTCCTGCTCGTTCGTGTCGTGAGAACGGACTCGAGCGACACTGCATTCTTCATCTGCCCCAAGCAATAAGCTTGAACAGCGAAAAGGACAAACCTGTCGGACAACCAAAAGTAAAACCAGGAGAAAATCGAGTAAATATTGTAGCTTTCGTGACAACGTAGTACATACTCAGAAAAAATACATTTCCATGCATGGTACATGGTGTACTCCCTTCACATACAAAACTCACCACACTCCGTAAGCAAACACCGCAAGAGCTACCGCAAGCTAGCAGAAGGGCCCTAAGCTTCTGAATTGACTTTACGTCAGCACCGCTCATAACTGTGCATCTGCACTTGCATTGCCTATTTGTCGCTCCTGTATGAGGGAGGTTACTAAAGTCTCAAGTCGGCCATGTTTTCTACCTGATAATTCGGAACACTAACCTCGAAGTTCGAGACGAGAGGGATGGATCACTTAGGTATCGAGTGCGAGCGATAGGGATTCGCTCTTAAGCGGCCGGTGCGAGTATACGTCGAGAAGTTGCATCCGGATGACTTGGCATCTCGTTATTGCTGTAAGAATGAGAGCCGTGGACTTGTGGTTGTGGTATAAAAGTGATATGAGTGTGGGAAAAGATACGTGATAGGCTCTATCATGGAACTTCAACAGAGCTTCGACACCCTGCCTTGATCCTCTCTACTTATAAGTGATCACACCTCAGACTTTCCTGATCCGAGGCTAATGAAGACAGAATGTGTCATAATGCGGGATACATGAGCCCGTGTAAGTGAAACACTTTCAGATCGAAGCCTACGTGTGATGAGCGATACCCAGTGGCTATTCCACATGGTAACTATATTTCTACTCGATGTTTTGTACCAGTTATTTCCCTGTGATAGTATATAAGTGCTAGTTTTCTCTACCACCCTGAGCCAACCCAGACGACAATAGGCGGAGATGATCCACCTGTTAATCCACCTGTTTTCCCTCCTCATTATGGGAGAACTCAGTCCATTCCCGTTATAGCCCCTCTCGTAGTTTCGCTTCGCCCTACTTCAATTGTTGGGGTCTTTTCGATACTCAGACTGGTGGTGGGTATAGTGTAGTGTCAAAAATGTATCTTGGTCCCAACCAACATTATTCTGACTGGGACCCGAGTCTAGAAGTACGTTATTTCCTCGCTCACAATATCACCAAAACTGACTGCACTTCAGAGGTTTGACCTGGTCATTCTTGTTCGTGTTGATAATGACACCTTCACAGTTTCTGGGAGATTGGGCGTCTGAGTCTGACCCTGCCTTAGTCGGGGTGCACTTGTCCAATGTGGTGGTTTCACCTACCCAGACCGTGCTCACCGCAGAAGCTGGGCCAGTGGAAATCAATCTTACCTTCTTGAATCTGATCGAGGTTCAAACTACAATTACCTGCTGTGCTGTTTTCAAATTTATCTACGTGCTTTGGTCATAGCCCAATGATTGGGTGAAGCAATCGATCCCACTGTCATCGGCCATCAAGTCAAACGTCAAAATCCAACCTTGTCCTACAAAGTCTCTGCCGATACAGAATGGGGCACATTGTACCATTTCATGGAGATGGTTCGTGGCAGTAGTGCTGTCTGCATTTTTCCCACTCATAGTTAGTGATCTAGGGTGATACATGTATGATTGACGAAGATTCAGTTTCCCATTGTTTATTCATGCATGTGCATAATGGGATGTTGGACAATGCCACAAACACAACATTTTTGCCCAAGGGTTATTTGACCCCTAATGTTATGATTCCTTTCTTCTCTTCCTTGGACACTCCCATTCTTTGCTTCTCATTCCCACTCCCCATCTTGATACGCCCATAATTCCTTATGCACCCAACTGTTTCTGATGATCTCTTCGCTGTACAATACACCTTTACACCCTCTTCCTTGTATATCAAAGTTCACGGCACTCCGGTCTCAACTGACCCACACATGACCCCGCGCAATCACCATGTCTCTTACTATAGCCATGCCTTTGTTCCGTTTTCACTCAGAACCCATATATCGCGCCATATGTTTGTTGTGTACAAACATCCTGTACTAGTATATAAGTTGCATGCTACCTAGCTTGTACAGTAGGCTTGACTTCTTGTGTAATACCACATCGCTGTCAATCCACGAACGACTTTATGCTCGCCCTTTTTGCTTGAGCACGACTTTGGTTCGCCTTTGCGCTTGAACCCCAGAAACTTTCTAACTATCACCTATGTGTCTGAGGAGACTGTGTGGTGCTTGTGCATCATTGAACTCAGTCCTAATCAACTGTTCCCATCTTGTTACCTCAGCCTGAGCAACTTAGTGATGTGCACGTCACACATAACGTTCCTGTGGTAACATTACACCTAACTCAACAGTTTTTGCCATGTCATGCAACCTCAGCACCATACAAGCAATGCAGGATCCTGTTGTCTGCGTCTGGGTTGTTGGATACACCACAGATCTGGTCATTAGGGTCTTTCAAAGTTCCCTTATATCGGACCCTGATCAGACCCATTATAACATCCATTAATCCGAATTTTGGTGTAAATCTCATGATAATGTGAAAAATAAGAAAAAAAAAAAGACCAATAATGTCCAGCTTTGAAACCCCCCCCCCCCCCCCCCCAAAAAAAAAAAAAAGCAATAATGGGACTAATGCATTATTTTTGGTCTCCAGCAATTTTTGGCAAGTACACTCTGCACATTGTCATGTCCTTTGTTGGCCTTGTTGGTTGTGCACTGCATCTACTGTGATCATGCCATCTGTTCCCCTTCACTGCAAGTTGCTCAATGATCTGGACAATGTTGACTGCTCATTCAAATGAGCATGCCTTCACAAGTATCTTGAAGACTCTGGTGTTGACCTTGCCAGTGCCCCAGATTCTGATGCCAATGCTGACTCAGAGTCAGAGCTCTCATCCCTCAGCAGTTTCTTGTTGCTATCATCAGGTGACAATGATCAAGTGTCTAACTTTTCCCTTCCCCTCTCTAAGGTGGAAGATATTTTTTACTCCAATATGCAAGCCAACCTTGATTGGTTCTGACAAGAGATCCTTACCTCAAGAGTTTTGCATGGCAACCCCAAAGTCAAGAAGGCCCCTCAACTCAATCTCCTTGAACACTAGCATGAGGGTACTCATCTGAGTCTAGTTTCAGGTCTACCATGATCAAAGTAGTTTCCTCGATAACTTTCTCACGCAACAACCGTCGTCTTCATCGGGCTTGTTGAGTAGCG
Organism: Lactarius vividus; assembly: GCA_021527035.1. Taxonomy (NCBI): domain Eukaryota; kingdom Fungi; phylum Basidiomycota; class Agaricomycetes; order Russulales; family Russulaceae; genus Lactarius; species Lactarius vividus. Next base: position 274,473 of record JAKELG010000019.1, on the reverse strand, counting down.
GATCACTTACACAGCAGCTTACTACTAATGTCACATACGGTGGTACTGCATCAAGTACCGCACTCAATCTGGGTCAGCAAGTCGACACACTCGGTCAGTGGAGTTATGCTTTGGAGTCATCTCAGCTAATGAGGTTTTAGGCTGGTGCCTGTTTGTGGCTGCTATGGCCCAGAATCAAGACCTACGCACGATGGTTGTTTCGGATGTTTACAATCATCTGTTTCACCAGGCCACGCCCATAGAAACAAGCATCTTTATGGTGTGAGCTTCTCGCGGTTTGCATTCGTTGGGTACCAATTAATATTACTGTCCCTGCAGCACCGCACTTGGTGCAATGCACGCACCATTAGTTCTCACGTTTGTTTATAGTCAAGTGACTTTTTTCGAGGCTCCGACTTACTTTCCTCTTTTAGAGTACCCGTCAAACTAATGGCTGGGACAGCTGGGGCGACTGGGGCGACTGGGACGACTGGGATGACTGGGACCTTGACTGGGACCTCATCAAAGTCGCATACCAGCGTATTTTCCCAGGGTTCCATAGTATCCATACGTGGCGTCTTTGGTGGCGTCGCGGCTTTACTCGTGATTGTGGCGACTGTCTTGGTAGTGTGGCGCCGGCAGAGACAAAGCAATAGACGCACATCCGTCGGGCGTTCATCTTTCATATACCAGAGCATGCAGGCCACATGTAACGCCACCAGCGGGGCGACGTCCAGATCTAGGGTTACCAGCAGGCGGCACAGCGGAAGACGGGTTCGAGGTCATCGTCTAGAACAGTGACGAAGGAGACTTGGATTGATAAGAGCGTACACATGAAGTGGTGCAGCGAGAACGGTGATGAACAAGATAAGAGGATAGTCTTAAACAAGCAGAGCAACGGTTCCCTGAATACAAAGCTGGTATTGCTAAGTATCTCAAGTCTGGGGACTTGAGTACGAAACGCTACTGGTATATATACATGCAGGTAATAAGGTTCGTACCCAGCTAAGTCCGCTCTATTAGGGTTTGGTGGTCCATGCGCAGCCATGGAACCTACTAGAAGGTCACATGAGGCATTGCGCCATCTGTCGTCGGCGGTCTAGATCCAGTCTAGGCTCAGGTCATGTGACAGTGACATCACTATGACGTCATAGAGTCCAGAACACGTCGCACACGGTCCAGTGTGCCTCGTACCGCCTCATCACGTGTCACCATTAGTCCAGCCTCTGCCAACCGCGTGTGCACCGCAGTCCGGGCCGCCTCCGGGTCCCGTGATCGTAACACCACAGTGACGCCATTTAACCCAACAAGGTCAACACATACTGAAGTAGCACCACTGGATGAGCCCCAGACAGGTTTGCAACGACAGTTGGTCCACCGCTCGTCTTCTTCGGGAACAGTGGAGGACACACTGCTCCCGTTGCGAGGTGTGGTGTGTGTCCCTGTTGGTTTGTTGAGCAAGGAGCTTGCGTGGCTCTGCTCATTGGCAAATGGATCGCTTTCTCAACCCATAGACGTCCTGCCATCCAACTGTTGAAACGTAATAAGTACGTAAGGCCCTTATCTATAGCAGTTACGACATTACTGCCAGTATGCTTTCCTATTACGGTAGTTAGGATACGTACTATACTGGGCGCAATTCGCCTCTGAGCGAAAAGTAGTCTCATGACTAAGTCGAAGTGGTAATTTACATCAGGCATATGTAAAAACGCGATATTGTGGATGCCTGTACTCATCACTTTTGCGCTTCCGGACATGGTGGGGCCATAGGGTATATAATGCCTCCTATGGGGAGGGAGGTGAATACAGATTCACTCTCTTTCTCACTTGTGCACCCTCTCCACTCTATAGTCGCTCAACCTACTCAAAGGTGAGGACACCATTCCTGATAGCTGCGTGCATTGCTGCACTTCACCAACCTTCCATTAACTGCCACTACCGACAGGGGGGCGCTCGGGAGCGCAGTAGCTGCGGCCACATCTCCTTCTGCTTCTGAAGCTCGGATACTTTCGGAAGTCAATGTTTTGAGGGATGAGATACAACGACTTCACGCGGAGATATCTGAATCACCGCCTAGTTATGTCAGTGGTGCTGCATAAGTTAGTCTAGCTCTTTTCACAGGCTTCGCACATACTGGGATTGTTTTGAAACCACCACATGCATTTTATTGCGTTTTCATCGAATATGTATGTGATCATGACGAAGAAGTCGTTTCAGTTGGCTCTTCACATCTGGCCGTACTACTACTATGACACTCCTTTGGACGCTTCAAACACATCACTTCCAGACTTGATATGAATATACGCTGTCTAGCACTATTCCTTACAGCTAGTGAGCCTGCTACGGACTTTCGGGGTCTGATCCAAAATCGCTGTTACATCCTTTTCAGATCAAATGCGCATTTTAATGAAAGAACCGTGTTGAGATACGTTTGGTGGGTGATGCATGGTGATGAGCAACCCAGTGATTCTAACTGCAGGGTGGTGCTCCACGAGGTGTATAAATTGGGGTGTTCCGGGTCCACTCGAAGGAGTAAAACCCTCACTGTCGCCTAGGGTCATTCGTGCCGCATCATTAGGGTCTTTCAAAGTACCCATTTTCGTCCCATTATTGTACTTCATTATTCCAGAAATAAGGAGATAAAAATGGGTTGAATAATGGGATTTTTTGTGTTAAGGATGGGTTGCACTCATTTTTCACTTAATACCATTAATCCTGTTCCATGAAGGAAGTGATTGGAGTTTTATTTTTGGGGGAACAGATGTGCTAGCTAGTACGTATCGAACTGCTCTGTTCGCTTTTGCTTGCCATTCTCTTTGCTCAACCTTTGCTTGCTGTTTTCTTTGCTCAGGTTTCTTTCCACCATCTGTCTGCTTCTCATGGGGAAAAACAACACTGCCACAGCCAAACCACCAAGCACCAAGCCAAAGTGTACCACCAAGCAGGGCAAGAAGCTTGCTGCGACACCTGGGGTCAGTGATGATACCCTGGCAACTGTTGAGAAAGGGTCCTGAGTACACTGGGATGACTTTCGCACTGACCGGCTTGTTGACTGGCTGGAGGACAACCCTGAAGACCGTCAAAAACTTTTCTCAGACTCGTCACATGATGCAAAGAAAGAAAACCGGCCACGTCATGTTGCTAAGGGCTCAAAGTCCATCTTCCACAACAAGATGGCCAAGTACATCTTTTCTGTGGATGTAGATGCCAGGGTTCGCATTGAAGTGAAGGAGGACATCAAGAAGTACTCCAAGGCAGTCGATGTAACGTTACCACAGGAACGTTATGTGCGACGTGCACTTCACTAAGTCGTTCAAGCCGAGGTATCGGGACGTGAATTAGCCGGTTAAGGCCAAGTTCGATGATGAATAAGCACTACACGGTCTCCTCAGACACGCGAGTGGTAATCGGGGATTCTGGGGTTCAAGCGCAACGGCGAACCAAAGTCGTGCTCAAGCGAAACGGCGAGCCAAAGTCGTTCGTGGATTGACAACGATGTGGTATTACACAAGAAGTCAAGTCTACCGTACAAGCTAGGTAGCGTGCGACTTATATACTAGTACAAGATGTTTGTACGCAACAAACATATGGCGCGATACGTGGAGTCCTGAGTAAAAGCGGAACAAAGGCGGAACTATAGTAGGAAGTACAGTGATTGCGCGGGGTCATGTGGGAGTCAGCTGAGACCGGAGCGCCGTGAACTTTGATATACAAGGAAGGGGGCGTGAGGGCGTATCGTACAGCGAAGAGATCATGGGAAACGATTGGGCGCGTGATGAGTTATGGGCATAACAAGATGGGGCAGAGGAATAAGAAGTAAGGAACGAAGGCGTCCGTGGGAATAGAAGGGAAAATTGTAACAGTCGAGAACCGGATCTCTTAGTAAGTCACACTACCTTTTTGAGGGTGGAGCAGTCGTACTGATATCTTGCAAAGTTTGAAGTGCAAATACCGTGAATTCACACACGAGCTTGGGAGAACAGGTGCGGGACTAACAGTTGAAGAGATCCGGAAGGACAGCAACCTGAGCAACGTCCTGGGTGCGTTGCATGTCGACTATCATCTCTGCTCACTAACCAGATGACCCAGACAAACTTTTGATCGGTTTTCCTGTCTGGGAACGCTTGCATGGGTTTTGGCGCACGCTCCCAAGTTTTAATCCTCATGTGGTATCATCTGAGCCCGGCCAAGATCTTGAAGGCGACGCAATTGGGGTCTTGTTCGGAAACAAGGATGAGGCAGACGGCAGTGCAGGCCTGGGTGTTGGTGATACAGATGAGCCTGATGGCTTGTGGGAGACGGACAACATGCCGCTTGCTGAGGAGGAGGAGCACGCAGGCGGTGAAGCCAACAAGTCAGAGGTGTGCAACATTCAGTGTTCTATAGTGGATCTATCTAACTAGATATCGTGTTCCAGGATTCTACACTGGGTGCTACAGAAAGTGACCCTGCGCAACTAGTGCGCGCTAGTAGCCCTGTTGTCCCTAAGCCATTTCCCATCGACCACTGTCGAACACCATCAGTTTCCAGCTCGGCCAGTCAGAGTTTGAAGAGTGGACCAGCGACCACCAGAAAGGTATCTGGCAAGCGTTCACGCATCGAAAATTCGTTGGAGGCATCAGCTACCGAGAATGCCAAGCTGCTGGAGCTTGCAAAGGGCTCGTACGATTTCAAGACTGCAAACATCGCTGCGAAGCGTCAGAAGATGGTGTTGAGGGCTGAGCAAGAGCGCAAAAGCCAGCGGTATGCTGCTGAGGAGAGGGCTCTTGTGATCAAGGAGAGGATGCAAGATAAGGAGTTCAAACACCGGGAGTGGGTGCTGAAGTATGAACTTGAGCTGGCTCGACTCAAGGCTCAGCAGGCGCAGCAAGGTGCTGTCCCGCCTCTTGGTACCACCACCTTTCCTTTGGGACCTGGCGGTTTCAGGAACACTCGAGACGCATACACAACACCGGACAACTTTAGCAACTTCACGTTTCCTGCACAGCCCTCGACTGCTACCCAGAGCCCTGACTCTGATGCATGGGGACCTGTTTCGAGCCATGGGTCTGTACTTTAACATGATAGCATACTTGGACACTAGTTTACCGACATTACATATACCATCTTGACAAAATACAACTACCTTCATTCTGCCCCACTGTGTGTACTATCAAATAACTGAGTCATAAGATGGCGGCGAAAGCGTTGACCTTCCATCTCAACTCGCCGACGTGCCCACTGCAGCTCATCATCGCTATCAAGTTCCCCCTCTGAAGCACCGTAGTGCACTGGTCCAAGCTCTCCTCCGGCTTCGTAAAGGTGTTCGTGAAATTCCACGTTAAAGGCGCCCTCCTCAAGTCAGAGTATGAGGTTGTGGAGGATGATACATGACCGGATGAAAATTATGGCCCACTTATGGTGCTTTGATGAGGAGATTTGGATTTGGAGCTTGTGTAACGCCTGGAAACGTCCCTTGAGAAGCCCGATGGCGTGCTCAGAACGAATGCGAATCTAGTACTCTGTATGAGCTCAATCAGATGAAAAAAGCTAGTTGACTTACCCGGGAAACATGGTAGTTGTATGTCTGTTGATCTGCTGTTAGATCTCCTCCAATTGGTTTCTTGAACGGTGAGACAGACCAGGTCTCTGATGGATAAGCGGAATCTGCCCACATCCACTCACCTGGGGCAAGAAAATGTCCGTGTTCCTTGAAGATGCGAGTGCTCCGGAATGACCAGGAGTCATGAACACTGCCAGTATGCCCCACAGCATAGTCGACAATTTGTAAGGAGTCTGGCAGTGTGATGAGCTAGCATGAAGTCAGTTCGGCAAAGCTCTTGAATAGGTATAGGACGCACCTGACAGTCGATCGAATAGCTCTTGTTTTTGTCAAACCAGGTATCGCCATGGAGGCCGGGACGCTGGAAGAGGGGAAACTTTGTACCATCTACCATGAGATACCCATTGCTCCACTCCGGGCAAACCTGCTTGGCCACCCAAGCCTTTGCGCTTTCCTTCTCCTCCAGGGATGGCAGGTGAACAGCTTCATCGTGCAATGAGAGCAAGGCAAGCATGACCCTGTTTGTGCAGTTGGCGATGGTGTAACGTCTACCACGGACGTTTGCCTGACTTAGGTGTCGGTGTAACGTGGGTTCCCTTCGGGGCAGAAACGATGGTTGTCTGGGCTGTTGGGGAAGACTGCGGGGTGCCTCTGATAGGCTCCGAGGTGATCGCGATAAGTATAGAGGGGGAGGTCGAGGGGTACGTTCGGAGGGATAGTCAGGACTTTACGAATGTACCTCCAACTAGGATGATCGACAATGTAATAGCACTTGTAGGGTCTTGCGGTTCGAGAGTTGAGGTACTCGAAGACTAAGTGACACGTGGTACCTTCGGGGTAACTGACGGTCGGCGTATCCACCATTCACAAGGGAACTGGGGAGTAAAGGTCACGGGGATCCCTTCTCGGTCTAAGGGATATGCCGGAGCTAGTTCACTTAAGGACTACGTGGGTCCTTAGCACAGTAGACGAGTAGAGGAAGTGGTATTCGAAGAAGACCAAGATGGGGATCCTGGTCCGTAGTACTGAGGGCTTAAATACATGTAAGGGAACCAGTTCTAGCTCCACTTGAACTCGTATGTAGCCAATAGCGTATGTAGCGTAAATCCTAGGACAGGGATCCTAGGAATCAGTCATCCACAACGTAACAGTGATATCATACAACAATGGGACTTGGAGGGAGGGTGCATAAGACACTTCACGTACAACAATAGGGAACATCAGTCAGCTGGAACACGAGGCAACAAGATCCAAAGTCCATGACACATTACTCCTGACATACCGAGTCATCACGAATACGTCAGGGTTCACAACCGGGCCGAGCAGTCCGAGAACGAAACGTAACAGACGGTCCCTGGACTGACACCAGCCCAGTGCCCTATTGCCTCAGGGCTTGCAGCGTTTCTGTAGTGGCCAGCACGGTAGAGAAAGATAGCGAGTTGTATGGAGACGGGCTTCTGGGGGACGTTGGAGTTGTTTTTGAATACTGGGTGTTTACGGATCATCTCAACAAGCCCATCAAATGTGCTGGGGTCAACACGAACCTTGCGTCGGTATTGGTCGACATTTCCCTCACGCCAGTCTTGAAGGAGATGGATCTGAGTGGTCTTCTTGACCTTGGGGTTGTCTCGCAAAATCCTCGATGTGAGGATCTCGTGCCGGAGTTGATTGAGCTCAGCTTGCATATTTGAATAAAAAACCTCCTCTACATCAGAGAGGGAAAGAGAAAGGTGGGAATTGTGATCATCTGATGAGAACAACGAGAAGCTGCTGAGGCTAGAGATGGAGGACACCTCTGAATCCGAGTTGGTGTCCAAGTCAGAGGCTGGCCCAGGAGTAACATCAAGTTCGATGCCAGAGTCTTCAAGGTATTTTTGAAGGTGTGCTTGTTTGAACAAGCGGTCAACGTCATCAAGTTCATCAAGCAGCCTTCGGTGAAGGGGAATAGATGGCATATCACACTGGCAGGCAACAACGAGGATGATGGGGACGATAGCAAACTGGTGAGGCGGAGATTGAAAAGGCGCCACCCTGCCAAAGGACCCTGTTGCTTCAAGGGAGCAAAAATTAAGGCATTAAGCATCCAATTAACAAGTTTTTTGGGGGGGGTGGTTTCAAAGTTGACCATTATTGGTCAATTATTTACTTCATTATTTCTCACATTAACCCGAAAATGGTGCTAAATTGTGGATTAATGGTCGCTTAATGGGTCCAATAAGGGACCGAATTAATGGTACTTTGAAAGACCCTATTGATGCGTTGATTCATGAGTTGCGACTGGAAATTTAGGGCCACACTAGTGGGTTCGAGTGACTGTAACGAAGAGTATTAACACAAATATTGAGCAACCTAGTTGAAATATGTTCTTGGACAATAATTCGTGAGGGGGCTAAGCAATGGGTGTGCGATAATGAGAGAAATCGAGGTTTTCTCTGAAGCCAAGACGATATGCGTAATGAGGGAGGGGTCAGATAATTAGCACCTTGTGTAGGACCTCACTGCAATAGCAAACCCTCACCATTCTCCGTGAACCTTCACTAGCTCGACTCACCATCAATCAGAAGTATTTGTGTCCCAATTATATACGACGACGGGGCGCTCAGAGAGTTGACGCGCGCTGATAAATGGCGCGACGGTTTCGAGCGCACCTGGGAACTCTCGGGAATTCCCTAGGAAAAAAAGCTCACGCAATGCGGGGAATAATTCCAGCTCCGGACCCGAAGTGACCCATTGCAAAGCTCGCGCGATGTCCAACACGAGTTCGTCAACCACGCGGAGCCTCTCTACCCCGTTAAATGGCCGGAGAAGTTCTATCCATCGTGCCGAATCCAAATCATCGTGCCCATCCGCCGAAGGAGGAAATGCACGGAGGTCGAGCTGCCCCACGCCGGAAAGGAAGGGCGACAGCTGGGTGGAGATCTGGGAAATGGCGGACAGCTGCCAGTCAAACTGTCTGCACATGATTTGCAAGCGAAGTTGTCCGGGAATAGTAGTATGTGGGGTTCCCGGTTGATTAATGAGGGCGACTGAAACAGTGCTCCCGGAGGAGTAAATCTTGGCTTGAGTAGGCAGTCCCAGCTGGCTCGTGCGACGAACGAAGTGAGAAAGATGTGGAATCTCGAAGATGAGCCTGTTGAAGAATCTCAAGTCGATGAGTTCGAGAAGAGGTGTGTCAATTCTAGCCACGATATCTTCTAAATACTCGCTAACACCCCAGAACTTGAGGTTGGTGAGGGCAGGGAGAACGACACGTCCCGTGGGAGGCGTACGTAAGTTGTTCGCATGAAAGTGAGATATTGGGAAATCGAAATGGATTGTGAATGATTTGAGCCACGTCAACGCCGATAGACCCACGACGAGCGCCTCTGGTGAAAAGTACCCAGGCCTTGGGATATTCCAAAGTTCGAGTGAGACAAGATTGCTAGTCGAGAGAAGGAGTTTTGGTAACGCTGAGAAGGCGACACCATGCAAACTGATGACAGATAAAAGGGGCGCAGATCCACCTAAAAATTCGTCGGAAAGGAGCAGCTCAGCCTTGTCTTGAACCATTAACCTAAGGGCCACTAGCAATGGCATTGTTCTTTGCATTTCTGTGGCCAGTCGATCGCCTAGTGAGCCCGCAATCGTGAGGCCGATTTCGTATATGCGATCCGGGTGTTGTAGTGCGGTCATGATGTTTTCCTCATCTTCGGGGGAAGTGGGTTTGGACCCAGGAAATCCCCCGTAACGCATGACAATAGGCAACGCCGGCCAGAATGCCAGAGTCTCCTTGACAGGAGTTCCGTTCGAACAGAAGAGCCGTAAATCCAGCCGGCGAGGTGACGAGAATACGACACGTCGCCATCTTTGGCACACATGGACGAGCCTATGCCATTGCCAGGGGTACTCCCATGAACGTTCAACGGGGAAGAGTCGATCGAGATCGAAAATTTCGAGGAGGACGTCATCCGGAAGTACCTCGATTGTAGGGCTGTGGCGAGCATCGCCCACTGTAAAAAAAGTCAGTGTTGTATCACAGTATATGCGGGTTAGAATGGCGCACTGTTGCAACAGGAAGCCACCGCCGCTCTAGTTGACCCACAGTTTATAAAGAATTGATTACATCAGCGACAGAACATGCCGCAACGGCGCGTCAGAGTAACAAACGCGTTGAACGCTTTCTCTGTTGTCCGTTGTCCCATTTATCAGTATGAAGCGCGGCGCAGATAGGCAAATATCAAAAGATGATGACCCAGACAGCGAAATCGAGGTGCACAAAATCATTTCGAACCCTTCCACGCTCGTAACTTATGATACCATTTAAACAGGAAGTCCAAACAGGCTTCCAAATGGCCAAAGACGATGACCTTGCAAGGCGAGAGTACGTGCCTGCTTTCCCTTACCCTCTGTCCACATCTCACTACTCTTTCCACAGGATAAAGGGTCTTCCCAAGCGAAAGAACCTACTCGCCCAAGCCGGGCTTCCCCCAGTTACCAGCGCCACAGTATGTCCCAACCGTGCTGCGTTCAGCCCCCCGCCGCTCACGCCAGCGCGCCATTACCAGCCAGCTGCCGCACCGAAATTCGGTTATTTTTCGGGTTTTGGTGCAACCAGCGGTGCGACAACCCCGTTCACGTTCGCACCCTCAGCGCCTGCTGGCCAACCACAGGAGCCAGCAGAGGCGTCCCAGTCTTCGGCACCAGCCGTCACAGAATCTGCGTCTAACGCAACCAAGAAATTTGCGTCCTTCCTTGGTCCTTCTTCAACCGCTGGCACAAAGCCGGCGGTACCATCATCCGATTCGCCAAAGCCAGATGCATCTGGTGACACAGATGAGGTCGCGCTTAAGTACTACACTTCCCTGCGCGGGCTCAACACGTCCTTCCTCTCCGCGGTTTCAAAAGCCATTGATTCTGATCCATTCGTCGACGTTGTGGATTTACTGGAACAGTACAAAAAGCATCGGATATCGGTACAAACTGAGTATGACGGAAAATCCTCTCAGTCGACAACGCGGAGCGCTCCGAGTGCGGCTAGTAAGCCTGTCAGTTCGGTTGCGCCGCTCTCGTTTGGCAAGCCTGCCACTTCAACCTCGACCGCTATGCCAGTGCCCCCATCAAGCTTCGCAGGCTTCCCTGCTCTGTCAACTACAGCAAGTTCTACTTCACCTGCACCTGGAACAGGTTTCACCCCTAGCCCTGCGGCGTCTGCGGCTGGTTCCTCTTCTTTCGGTTTTCCATCAGTGCCACCGGCATCTTCAGACACTAAGTCCTCTGCGGCTTCGTCATCGCCGTTCGGTGCGTTTACCGCTGCGCCGTCCTCCTCGTCGTCTTCCGCCTTCAAACCAGATCCTGCTCCGTCATCGAAGCCCGGGTTTTCATTCGGTACATCTACAGCCGGTAGTACCACCTCAGGTGCTTCCCCTTTCAGTAGCGGCCAGCTGAGCTCCAGCAACTCGCTCTTTGGCAACCCACCAAAGTCGTCTACGCTCTTCGGGCCAGATAGTAAGTCGTCGACCGCGGAGGGAAAGGATAACGATAAAGATAAGCCCGCCTCGAACGCGTTTGGCTCTGCGCCATTCACGCTGAGCATTCCACCCGGCACGAAGCTTTTCGGCGACACCGCCAACAGCAGCAGCACGAGCAGTATATTCGGCGCCAAGTCTACTGAAAAGGACAAGGAGAAAGAGAAAGACACGTCGACCCCACCGAGCAGTGTATTCGGGGCCACTACGTTCGGCTCACCAGCCAAACCGTCCACTTCGCCCTTTGGTGGTTTTGGCTCAGCTGCGTCCACCGCGACGCCTGCCCAATTCGTGTTTGGCGTCGCGGCGGGCGGCGCAGCCGAAGGTACGCCCTCGCCCAAAGCAGGCAGCGTCGGCTTCTCCTTCGGCTCGCCATCACGCGGCTCGTCCCAGACGGCGGCGCCTGCGGCTCCCAGCTCAGGCGGCGGCTTGGGCTTCAGCTTCTCGCCAGCGCTACCAGCGTCCTCAGGCGCAACTGCTGCGTCTACTCCCGCATCTACGAATCTCGAGGTGCCTTCGTCTACGTCGCGCGCCGACACACCCGCGACCGACGGGACGCAGGAGGATGGGCTCGCACGGACGCTGTCGCCCGGCCTCCCCGGTGGTGAAGGAGACGCCGAAGGCGAAGGTGAAGAGGACGAAGAGACGACGTATACGGTCAAAGCGAAGGTGTATAAGTTCACGACGGATAGCGAAGGCGCGTCTTCATGGGCCGAGATGGGCATTGGTTCGCTTTTTCCTTGCTACGTTTCTCCAAGAGCTCATTCTTTTCTTTTTTGACGCAGGTATGCTTCGTCTCAAAAAGCACAAGGTGACCAACGCACGGCGGGTCATCCTGCGCTCTAGCACCACCGGAAAGATCATCATCGTACGTTCCCGCTCTTCGTTGTGACGTTTCTGTGCGACTCTCAAGCAACCTCCCCCTTTCTCGTGTAGAACTTCCGCATATACGCTGGTTTACAACCAAAACGCAATGCCAAAGCTGTCGCCTTCACGGGTCATATTACGTCGCCTGACAAGGAGACGCAGACGGTGCAGTACCGCCTGCGTGTGGGTACTGAAGCAACTGCGACGGAGATGGCGGAAGCAATAGAGCGCGAAGTACGGCTTGTGCAGGCCGAAGCGAGCTAAAGTACTTGATCCACAATCGTACAATCTCTCTCTGCCTTGGGTGATTACGAAACCCCCCCTCCCACCCACTCCGGTACTATTTTCATGATATGGCCGACGCCTTGGTTTGTATCGTGTCAATGGGAATACAGTGTGCCCCTCCGCGCAAAGTAGAAGGGGGCATGTAAAAAAAAAAAAGAAAAGAAAATCACTTTCCGGTAAAGTGACTTTGTGCGTTGTGCCAAATCGAATTGAGCACGAATGCCTGACTGAGGAGCATTTCTATTTCGTGGTCAGTCCAATCTTGTGTAGGCAAGGACTGTAGGAACATGATGATGCCCTACGTGGAGATACGCGTGTTAACGTCGCATACACGGGGGAGAGACAATAATGTAATGCACCTGGAAGTCCATCTCACGGAGCTTGTCGCTCCATCGTACAAGAAACGCCGAGCAGACATACAAGTGAAACTGAGAAAAAGCGTCCGGGCCTTCTGCCTATATCATACCCATCGTCAAGATGCTGCCGCAAGACCAAAAAAAAAGACGCACTAGATAGGTATCCCACATCCTCACGGTATTTTTCACGCTTATCTCGCGCATCAACAGACAATTCATCCACCGGAAGGCAAACTGCATGAATTCGACGCCCTGCGCAGCGAGGTGCTCAGAAAGCGGCGCGTCGATGCGCGCGACGAGTTCCGCCATGCGCTTCACGCTACGCTGGATGCCGGGTTGCGCGCTGATATAATTGTCCTGGATCCCGTCCAGCAGACGCGAGAGGCACCAGAACGAGTCGGCTTCTACGGCAGCGAGGACTGGCGGCGGAAGAATCGACGGGTCGATATCTTCCGGGTCTGCATCTGACGGGGCTCGCATGTTAGGAATACAGTTGTGATCGATGACGCCTTGGTGGCGGGATAGCGACCTACCAACGTATGCGGACAGGAATACCTCGAAGAAAGGGCGTAGCGAGGTCGTTGATGCCTTGGACGTACCCGCTGGCGGGATGTCGTATCGCCCAGACGTACAGTATGCGTTCTAGTGACTGCGGATGTGAGTCGGATGAGCGTGTGAGAAAGTCGACGTGTATCGATGGTGCGCGGACCATACCCGTTGCGTAGAGGCGTGCATCCATAACGGAACGCCAGGTCGTGTCCGTGGGACATCTATCTCGATCTGGTGCCATATCTGCTGGTCCAGACCGTCTCTACCTTTGGCAAACGTGAGATCGACAAGCGATTGGTATTCCCCGCGCTTGCGTTCTAGGGTGGACGACCGCAGGCGCGTGGGAAGCGGTAAATAGCCCTTGGAGAAAGGTGAGGCTATAGAGCGGTGCGTGCGCAGGGACGTAAAAAAAAATATCGTACCAGGAGTAATGGCCAGGCTAGTGGGCGAAGATCGTCTGGTATACCCGACCAGGCCAATTTGCGTAGTTCAGCTTGTTTCGAATAAAAGCGTCAGTGAACGGAACCTCGAGTAGTGAATAAAAGAGGACGGACCCATGTCCACGTCCTCGCGCGACAAACACCCAATAAACTTGTGGCGGCGGTTCGCCTTGAATGACTCTTCGCGCTTCAGCTTCTCTGTGGGCTCGCCGTATTGCGGCGACGATGATCGCGAGCGCTGCGACAATGACGAAGAAGATCCGGCACGGCCGTGCTGGCGTCCTGCAGGACGTCTGACGAGGCGCAGCGGGTCTGCGTGCCCTGTCTCTCAGGGGGGCGTGCTCTCGCTCACAGAAACTGCGCACCATTCGCGATCTCCGCTGCGTCTTTTCGGACGCACGCGATATCCGGGCGGGACCGGGGCAGGACGGGCATGTCGACGAACTCGGTCTCGAGGTCTTCGAACACCATGTCGTGGTCGGCATCGGGCCCGACCTCGTGCGGCTCGATCTTGTCGTCGATCGCCACGCCCCCGTCCCCAGCCGCCTTTTGCACGATCGTCCAGCCGTTCTTGGTCGTCGTGGGTGTGACGATCGTGTCCGCGTGAGACGGGTATGACGAGCCCGGGCTCGGGACGCTAACGTGGGTATACGAGAAAGCGAGGGTCGAGCTGGAGCTGTTCTGCGATGTGCGGGGCACGGGTTTTGGTGCAGACGTGGCACCAGACGGTCGAGAGGGCGTTGGTTGAGGAGAACGACTCCAAGTAGCCTGAGGATTGGATTGTGATTCGGAATCGGATGCGCTGTCCCAGGCATCGTCGTCACCCCACTCGGTAATCGAATATGAGAAGTGTGAAGGTGGATTTAAGCTGATGTGAGGCCGGGTCGGTGGTGGACGAGCCATCATTTTTTTGAAAAGCAGAGAAGCGTTGAGGACTAGCGGAACACTAATAAGGTCATTGGCGCGCGCGGTCCTCATTTGACCCCCACTAAAACAGTCTGATAAACATCTAAAGCCATCACACTGCTTTACAGGAGGTATCGACTATAGTTCGGCAGACTCAGATATCCTTTAACATTCAGCGACTCAACGAAACGCGTCTAGATCCGGTCCGCATGCTGTAGCAAAATCTCTTCCGACCATCCGTAATAGCTCTTCAGTTTCTTGCCCCACTTTTGCAGGGTGATTGGGTCAATCGTGTTCCCAGGGTGAGCTACATCAACAAAACATTGATTCAAGAATTACCGTAGTATCAAAGCACTCACGCTTATGGAACGAGATCGAGCGTACAGCTGGATCCGGTGGCTGAAAGCGTACGCTCGACCCCGCAGTGCTCGCATCTACCTCGAACCCCATATCGATCATCATCTGAGTCATCCCGAAACACGTTCACTTCTCGGCGAGCAATGAGATGAATCCACTTGCCTTGACGAAGTGGTCCCACTTCATCGGTGGTCCACCCTTCTTCGTGCTCTTGTCCGCACCAAGAATTTGTGTCAAAAATCCGGTGCTCCTCCGGTTCAGGTTTTTGAACCATGAGCTGAGGTTCCGCCTCTGCTTTGCCTCCTCCTCAGGCGCCCGAGCCTCCACTTCTTTCTCGCGACGGAAGCGAGAAAAGAAGCTCTTCTTGGTGTCCTTCTCCTCAACTGGAGGGAGAAGAAGCGACTCTGCGCGCGTCTTAACCTTGACTTTTTGCTCTGTCAAATTCTCCGATTGTAAATATGAGTGGGCGGACTGTGCGCGAGGCTGCTCTAGCGACACGGTGGAGACACTCGCAAAGGCCGTCGGCGTGCTCGATGCCAAACTTGAGGTCTGCGTCGCCGATCGCCGTTTCTCCGGGTTCTTTTTCTTGGTCGTGGGCGTCAACAGCGGCGGGGTCTCCTCTACCGGCGAAGAGGTAACCGGTGGGGCTGACTGAACAACTGGTGAGGTTGGTGGCGGAGAGTCAATTTCAGGTACGTCGTGTTCCTCTAGGATCAACAATGGCTTCTTTTTTTTCTTCGGTTTCTTCTTTTTCTTCTTGGCTACGGCCAGCGGTGCATCTTCGTCCTCGACATCCTCGATAGTCGGCGCGAGTCCTCTGCGCTCTATACTATCTGAGGCTTGAGTACCCGCGGTCACTATAGAGGCAATGAGGGACGCCTGCATCCCAGGCCGGTTCGTCTTAAGTCTTGGATTAGAGGAAAATAGGCGGCCTATCTATAGGGTTAGACACATCCCTCGTCCCAAAGGGGGCACTAAATACTTGCCTCTAAGTGCACCGAGTGCTTTGAGGAGATGGTTGTCATTTGAACGTTCATCAAATGCTTTTTTCCCCTCAAATATTTCTGGGTATGCACTTGCAATGTCCATCGCTTCGCGCTCAAGGTCTTGCAACTCCGCCTCTTCCTCCGAATCGTACTCGTCCTGCTCCTCACCATCGAGGTCTGACGCCTCGTCTTCGCTCTTCTCGTCATGATCTGCCGTCGCGCCCACCGAATCCCTGGGAGTATCGTCCGACGCTATGGACGTCGCTGCTACGAGCTCCGGCATTGATCCCCCCGAGTTACCGCTACCTAGGACCTCCAAAGCAGCTCGACTGCCGCCCATTTTCTGTTGGTCCAGGAAAACTGAAGCTACCTTGGGAGCCCGCTTGTCTGGTGACACCGTGGTACTCCAGTGTGGTACGCGCTCATCCTCTACCTGCCATAGAGTGTCCAAGTCCAGATTGGCCACGGCCCTGTATGTCTGTCGAGAGTATCAGTGGGGTCATTTACAGATGTTAGGGAGCGTGCACATCATTTATGCGAATCCACATAGCGTTCACGATATCTTTTTTCATCGTGTTCTCCAGCGGAAAGATGATGCTAAGATTATTGCCCAGGCGCCTCGAAGCTTTTTCAGAGAGAGATTGCGCTTCTATCCACCGAGTGAATTCTTCAGGCACTGAGCGCGGCTGCTTTCGCCACTGTTCCCCTTGTGGACCGAGGAGTGGGGCCTCCAAGATCTCCTGGACTTGCAACGCAACCTGTACCATTTGAGCAGACAGCAAACCCCCGTTAACGAGAGTAACGTGAGGACAATGTGAATGCTTACGGAAAGATCACCGAGCGCGTCGAAAAGTGCTTGGGGAAAGCGCTCCTTTTGACGGGGGGCCTCCTGGGTAGCATCCTCTAGGATGCGGGTCAAGATATACTTAGGATACTGAGAGTTGGGTAGGCAGAGCTCAATGACGATCGAGTCGACGTAGGACTTGTAGGCGGCACGAAGGGCGGCCCAGTCAAACATGTACTCGGGGTTCTCTGGGTCGTTCTCTTCATATTTCTTGAAATAAATCCTGAAGTGCTCTGGGGGAGGTGTGATGACCGGGTCATTTCGGGCGGACTTGGACGATGCACACCAGCTGTTGTCGCGAGCAGAGAGAAACGTGCTTGAAGAGCATCGACGAGAGCGTGGAGGACGTCACATACGGCGAGGTACTCTGTTCTCAGACTTGGATTTTTTGCAAGCTGCGACCGCACTTTACTGTTTACTATGCCTCCATGTTCCAGAAGCTCGAGCCGGTCACGGACGATCCTCCAAGCAGAGGCAAGCACGTACGAATTGTGCACCCTAGCGGGAGGCTGAGCTAGACCCTTTACTCAGACGGACGAAATCCCTACCGGGTGCCAATTACGTTGGTCACAATGTTTCTGTCTGTTAGGGGGTCCGGAACAGTACTTCCCATGGACCGAGGAACGCTCGCATACACCTCTTTCGAAATCTCTTGGTAACAAAGATCTGGGTCTTTGAGCCATTTGACGTCGTCAAGATGGGCTGGACGGGGGGAAGCTAGTACGCGTTGTCCCTTGAAGGGGGATTGGGAACTCACCACCATACTCCGCATCTGCCGTGTTCAGGAGTCGTTCTATGTTGAACGGAGGAGCAAGAGCATTTTTCATTGACTGTGCAACGAGATCCTCTTCTCGACGAAAGGGCTAGGTATTCGACTAATATATGCCATCACTGTACGACGTACCTCCCAATAAATCGAGCTTTTCGCGACCGATCGGCTTCCTTAACGACATGAGCTCGCCTGTGCCCATAGCACCCTGCTTTCCATTTCGCAAAACGAGCGCACGCGAGGTTGAGGGCAAAAGGCCATTCTCGTCTAGTCGGCTGGAATGTTTAGCGACAAGTTGGCGGTTCCCTATAGGGATAATGTCCGTCTGCCTGGATGGGGCTGCAGGTGTGTGAGGCAGCGGCTTGGCTGCTTTGGCCCTCTTAGGAGGCATGTCATCAAGAGGAACGAAGGGGAATATGAGACCGAGACACCCGGGCCGGCTTTCCCACCCTTGTTCCCACCAGTGCATCGCCTTATTGCATTGCTTTATTCGCAAACAGTCCGATTTTTCTCAACATTGACTCTTCTCACCTGTGAATGTGAACACTATGGACAGCACATAATGTCATGAGTCAGAAACCAGGCTCATGGCAGCAATGGTATATAGAATAAGACTTGTAGTAGGTGACACCCAAGGTATCTCTAGCATGGCTCTGCAGTCTGCTTGCAAAGTGAGGTTTACAGTAAGTACTGTGACATCACGACATCACCTAGCCAAAGAAGTCTTATATGAGAAAAGTTGGTCGATCCTGTTTTTCATGGCCTTCCCATTAGTAAGTTCCCCACAGTGCGACTCGATTCACTCGAACAAGGACTCGAAGTGACATATCACGTATTCCTTAACCCATAAAACGTGCGCTGAAACGTACATAGGATCTAAATTAACAGTATTACCAAACAGGGCTTACACTGCAGCGACAACCCACAAGATTCTTGCTTTTTTTTTTTTGGATCCACGTTTATTCCGGGATACATAACAGGGTTACAGACCAGTCGTAGCGCGAACCACCACATTTAAGAAACACATTGAACGTCCTTGTAAATTAAGGGTGCCCCCGAGTCATAATAGGTCACGAGACGAAACACAGACGCGAGAATTGAGACGATTGTCAAGGGGTCAAGATTCTTGCTCTGCACAGAGATCATCGCCGGATGACGTCGGCATGATTGGCGACTTGAAATTGAAATAAGGTTCTAGACCCCTACTCTATTTTGGGGCCGAGACGTCCGAGACTCAGATCGGTCACTGGCAAGCTATTATAGACCAGCAACTCACCGATCAATAAAAATGTGCCCCGCTACTCTCTTAGGCTGCTTCGTCTTTCTTTTGCTTTCTCTAGGCTCTGCTAGCCAGGCTTTCCTAGCCTTGTTTTTTTTCTTTTAATTTATTGTGGTCTGGATGGCTGCTTTCAATGTTTCTGGTGAGCACTACTAACTCCCTAGATTCATCGCTTCAAAGCCCTGACTGACCCTTTTCTATGGGACATAGCTGATGACAGCTCTCCTTTGATTTTGTACAGTCCTGCTGGTGCGTGGACGGACTCGCCTGTGAGCGATCACAATGCTCAGGTACGTGTTCGTTTCCTCGCATCTCGACATTCACGTCTTAATGTCATGCAAGTCGTACTCCCAGAAAACGTGGCATACGGCGTCCTCCCAGGGCGCATCAGCAACTGTCCAGTTCAATGGTGACCTTTCTTTCTTCCTTTCTTCCTTTCGTGCTTTCTGAATGCTCTAGGTACTGGTGTTTGGTTTTTCGGCTCTAAACAGCCAGGTTACGGGACTTACAATATTTCTGTTGACGGCCAATCTGTATCCGGAAACGCACAAGCTCAAACTGCGTCCTTCCAGCAACTGCTCGGCGGCCAATCTAGCCTCGCAAACGGCCCCCATACCGCCGTGTTCACCAACACGGGTTCCACCGTTGATCTCGACTGTATTATCTTTGAGACACAGATAGGTTCATCTGCTAGGTCCGCCTTTTCGCGACCACTTCACCATGTGATGGAGCCTGAGCCAAACTTCATCCCGTAGCGCGACAGTGACGAACACGACGACCGATGACACTAGCCCTGCTATCAACTACATACCCTCATCTAGAGACTGGGTTCTTCTCACTCACTTGGAAGGGAACTTCAACGACACACTGCAGTGCGTTCCCCTACCGTACTTGGTCATCGAACCCTTTGTGTTGACACATTCGTCTTCGACAGCTTCACCAGAGCTATGGGAGCACAGGCGCAGTTCACGTTTGACGGTGATGCGGTTGCCGTCTACAGCTCGGTCTCCCCTGATCAAGCTAACTACACTGTAACGGTGGATGGGGTTAAGCATGACTTCTTAGGTGGCTCGAATGGTTTGGCAAGCTATCTGCACGAAGATGTACGTGCAATCGACTGCCTATATTGCGTGCGCTAACGTTGCCGTATTGCTTGCAGACTTTGTTGGTCAGTAAACCGTGCAATCCCGATCTTACTTCGTGATTGACTTTGCCCTCCAGTACTTTTCCAATAATTTAGCATCTCAGTCACACAATCTCACACTGACCGTAAACCTGGACCAGCCGAACACAGGGAAATTCATAGATATTGACAGAATAGTTGTGTTCACCGCTTCCAATAGCACGGACAGCACATCCTCGAACAACACTACGTCTCAGTCAGACCCCGGGAGTACGACACAGAACCCCGAGGGAAATTCGGTGTGAGTGCCCATCTTCATCCGCCATAGCTTATGCGCATACTCAACGCATGTCTATAGCAACAAAGTACCAAATGATCCGAAGGGGTCACACCATTCCAAACGGCTCAGCCCTGCTGCCATCGGGGCGTTCGTGGCGGGAGTATTAATATTCATGCTCTTATGCGCCGTATTGGCGGTCGTTCTTATCCGGCGACGTGCACAACAAAATAAGACGCACCTGACGTCATCTATTAGAACGCCCACGACGCCGACCTTGCCTATTCAAACACCGAGTACTCCCGACATTGGGCCATTGTCGCCGATGGGGGGGTTCGAGCTGCAGGACCCCTTCAGTGATCCCAATACCCTCGAGAAGGGCTCCGCACCTCTGGTGTCGGCTGTGCAGTCTGCGCCGGGTGTCAGTTCGTTTGCGGACACCGTGGAGACGAGGTCGCCTCCAGCTGTGATGTGGGACTCGCGTGACGACGGTCGGTCGGGTCAATTGCAAACCCAAAGCAGTGTGGTGCGTCAAAGCTCTGTCCGATCTGTCGAGAGCTGCCAACTAACGACCAGTATTTTTTGATGTGATCAAGTCGAGTGCACTGGTTCGGCCTTTGCGCCCACAGGTATTGTAACCGGCACCAGAGTTGGGGGGTTGTTAGGCTGTTAGGAACGGGGTCATGGGCATGTTTGTACGGACGTTTTTATAGCACTGTACATGCAGGACCCGAGGGCCGAGGAGAGGACGAATATAGGTGTTGCTACACAAAGAGGAGATCGAAGCAACGGACGGCACTTTGCGATGGTCGTTAAGCAACTGAAGTGAGATTGTTCATCAATTGAACGCCTGTGCCAGTGGGCGCCTTATTCCTTCCTCTCTTTCTTTATCTTCTTTTCGTTCACTTTTGTTCTTTTTCTCCATCCCCGTGCTTTTTTTCCGGTCGAGCAGAGCTCCCTCTCTTCGCCTTTCTTTTCTTACTTCCTTCTCGTCTCTCTCCTTTTGTTGAGCAGGCTCCCTATTGTTCTGTGTCCCGTGGGCCAACCACACCTCTCTGATAGTTCTCGGCCTTTTTGCTCTCCCTCCTCCGACACACTTCTTCACCTTTCGCGCAACACCCCCTGCTAGCAGGCCTTACAATTTAAAGCACAAGAAATGGGAAAACTCGTTTGGCACGAGTACTCGCGCTACGTTGCTATTACCGCTTCCGTCTGTGCGTGGAAGCCACGCTTTGTGTCATGGTTACTACCAGCTCACGAGATCAATGTAGACACGGTTTGGGCAGGCTATTTTGGCCTGCTCTATCGCAAGTTCTTCTGGGACTTTGTCAGCGGAATCAGGCGTAACCCCGGTGGCATACAGTGTGTCCTCATCTTTTATCCTCTCTCTTCGTCTTTATTCAACCGTTTCTCTCTAGACCAGCGAAACAGGATGCGTTCTTTATCACCATTATGGTCAAAGCGCCCGTCATTCAGATCATATCTATCATCCTCGGACTCGTCGTTCTCGCGTTCGAGTATCCTGCTCCGTTCATGAGAGGGACCGCCGCGCATCGAAGTTTAGTCACCAGGGTGGTCTTATTGACTTTCCAGATATTCTTCGCCATAATGTTCTACCAGGTTCGTTTCCTCTTGCCAATCTCAAATCAGTGGATAACCACATCGTCCACAGGGGACCAATGGAGCAATATGGTCGCTTGTTGCTCTCATCGGTTACAGTCGTGCTATAATGCTAGGGGAGGTGATGAAGGATCCGAAGGACAAGAGAGGGGGGGAGCGTGCTTGACAACAGGCGCTGGGAGGCTGCGTGCAGCCGGACACTAGTTGTTGCCTCGCTCTTCACTCGACCGACCGCGCACGGCGGGTCCCGCGGCGCAGAAGGAAGCTCTCTTTTTGGTTTTCGGTGTTATCTTTTCCATTGTAATTTGGAATGCACACTTGTGCCTGAGATTTTGCCCGGTCTTTGGAGGGGGATCGTGCTCACGTGTGAGAAACCATTCTTGGTTTGCCCACCATTTCGCGTCGTTGTTTCTCGGGAATTGCAGGGTTGCGGAACAAGGCCATGTCCTCCGCTACGGCTCCACCAGCAATCGTTTCCGCCATCCGCCCTGCGTTTGAGAAGGGCAAGGCATCGGGAGATCTGCTTTTCTTCCCTTCGCAAGTTCACACGCACAAGGACTTGGGTATCGATGTGGGTAAAAAAAGCCAGTCTATGTCTATATAATGGCCCCCCTACTCCACGTCTAGTTTGAGATAAGATTGTGTCCGGCGCTTTTGCAAAAGCCTCCCTTGCCGACCCCGCACTTCGAGGTGGCCGCCGGCGACCACGAGAAGGAGAAGCGCACAGATCCATTCAAACCGCCGTACAACCCAAACCTTTATGTTGGTGAGCTGAAGGACGAAGAGGAGGGCACCGAGTACGTCGTCCTGGTCAGTGGATGCCACTGTGGTCTTTCGGAGCTTGTATAACAAGAACATCTTTTTTTCGGACGGCCTACAGCTCAACAAGTACTCCGTCGTCGAGGAGCACTTCCTTTTGGTCACCAAGGGTGAGCAGGACAGTATTTCTATGTCCGACTGACCATCATTGAATGGCGGGGCGTGCAACAGAATTCCAGAGCCAGACGTCGCCCTTAGAACCCAGCGACCTCGTCCAGGCGTATCTGCTCCTCCGTGCAGCGCACAAGGCAGGAAAGCATCTATTCGCCTTCTACAATTGTGCGTACACGGTCTTTCCCCCCTCTGGCTCGAGTCTGGCCTGAAGCAGTTCCATCACTGCATCTGTCCTTTCTCGGTCTCGTGAAGGCGGCGAGCAGAGCGGCGCGAGTCAGGCACACAAGCATCTGCAGTTCCTCCCCACGGCGGACGAAGATGGCCCGCCCATCGAGCGGCTAGCAAAGGCCGCCCGCATCGACAAAGCAGGTCGGCCCCACACGCGCTTTGTGACGACCAGCGAAAAGCTGACATCCTATATAGACAAACCGTTCGCCCTGTCCGCGCTCCCCTTTGCCAACCACGTCCGGCGCCTCGCGCTGCCCACACCGCGCTCTGAGCTCGAGCCAGCACTAGCACAAGCGTTCATCGAGCTGCTCGACCTTGTGCATCTCGACCGTGCGGCACGCCGCCGCCGCCGACGACGACGATGGTAGTACCGGCGGGGGGCTGTCGTACAACTGTGGTCCTGACGCTCGGGCACCTGTACGTGTTCCCGCGGCGGCGCGAGTCGCACAGGCTCGTGGTGTCCGGCGAGGAACTGAGCGTGAACGCGCTCGGCTTTGCGGGGTTCCTGCTCGTCAAGAGCGATGCGGAGCTGCGTGCCGTCACGGCGGAAGGCCCGACGAACGTGCTCAAGGCCGTTGCGTACGCGAGCGTGCATGACTTGCAGGTCGGCGGCGGGCCCGAGTTCGATGGGACCGCGTGAATGGGCACTCTTTAGAAACGTCGGTACGGGTTGCTAGTACCGTGAAAGGTGGCAAAGTGACGACGACCCGACTTACAATTACTACTTGTATAGAAAGACAACGGAGATGCAATGCAATGTGTATTCCCTACAACCAGGTGCCCCCCGAGCCGAAATGGTTTGGCCGATATTAAACGAATACCGCGATGGCGACCCAAAGGGGCCGAGAGAAGAGAAGTATGTCGTTCGTGGAAAAGTTCCATGCATGCTTTACGTCACGCGGCATCCTTCCATCCTAAAGTCACTACCAGGAGTTGCGGAGGATTGGGTGGATGGTTAACGAATGGGGGTCATTGCAGACAGATGGCATGATATCGAAGTGATATCAACGCCAGTAATGGAACGACGTGGTGCGTTGGCCGGACCACACGAAGGCGAGTGATTTACTCCGAGTCTGACTGAGCGCCATTTCGGTCTCGTTCGAGTGTGGCGTGCAAGGTCCATGAAGACCAACTTTGACTAATAAAAATTCATTAAACCGATGTTTGGACTGCGCAGATGATAGAACAACAATACAGTGTTCGGTATAGTCTATGATAAATGTAATTCGAGACATGGTTGATATATATGGATTGACAAAACAAAAAATAATAATCTTGGTAGCTCAGGACGAATAGCCAATGCCATGAGCATCTGAAAAGGACTAGGTAATAACTCACAACTTCCCAAGACAAGAATCAAACATCCGTGGGTACAACCCGCAGCCATTCACGAGTCTACAGAGGTGATCTCGTCTTTGAGCCAAAGGATGACTGCCTCAGCAGTTGGATCGGATGACAGTCCTGACTCGTTCGAGAGCACGTGAAGTACCCTCTGACCAACCGCCACAGTACACTCTTCTGCTCTGCCGAATCCTGTCAGGCACTCTTGACGATAACGCTCCTCTGGAAGGCCTAGTAGGGAAGGGATGGTTCGAGGTCCGCCCTTATCTCCTGTAAACACGTAGGTGTTCAAAATGATAGGCAGTGCGATTAAAGTCGGCAGGTCCGCCGTCAGGACTCCTAGTTCACGCGCAAGCTCGGATGGGTTACGGGTGGTAATCGTCTGCACAGACTCTAAGAGTCGCAGAAGAGCCCTCAGTCCATCGCACGCATCATTGACGGCTTCCCGTGCCAGACGCGTGGTCTCTTTCTCGGCATCCGGACGAGGTAGAGAGGAAAGCAACTCGCACACAGCACGTGTGTCACCAACGACAGGTGGCATATAGGGTTGCACGGTCGGTGGTGAGGGAGGACGAGATGGGGGGAGCTTGAGCATGAACCGAGTCGACGGCGGGGTAGCTGGGGGTGTGCTGCCTGTGGAGCGACCCTTCTTCCCCATCATGTTCGGTGACGAGGGTGGAGATAACTGAGAAGGGACCCTGTGAGCAAGGGCAACCAGGGCGCGCCAAACCACTGAAATCTCTAAGGAGGCAAGATAGGACTGGGTGGAGGTGGTGCCAAAATAGCGCGCTAGGGCGCGTGCATAGATCGGTACGACAGTCTGAAGATTGGTGATCGAAGGGTGCTGTGAGACTGCTTTCGAGGTCGACGCAGTGGTTTTGGCAGCGGATGTTGCGGTCGACACTTCGAGCGCAGCGACGAGGGATGTGAGCTCAGTCTTGATGCCAGCGACTAACGGATGGATGACCCTCGTCGTGACGGATACCAAAGCCTCCCTCGTGGATTTCAGACCATCTCCCCGAGCATCTGAATCTAGTCCTAAACCAAGCTCATCAAAAACCTCGAGCAACTCGCCAGCGAAAGTTGCAAGAGACAACGCATGAAGCTGGGTGGGGTTAGGGTTCGGTGCCTGTGGAGTCGGAACAAGCGGATTGAGAAATTCGGGAGAGGATAACAACTGCAGCAAATTGTTTGATAAATTAGTCAACAAAGCTGACAGTGGGCGCTGCAGGGACCGTAGGACTGCCTTATGGAGGTGAGGATTGTCGCGGGATGCATTTAGCTCGCTACGAACGTGTCAAAAAGAGAACAACCAAGATGTTAGGAACCAATCACTTACACTGCGATAAGAGAACCGAACGTGCGTCCTCGACCAGCTGGAATGGGACGTCTCCCATTGAGGCACTCATTTGCGGGAGCGGGACCGACGGGTTGCGCGAGTGCCTTGGAAATGCCTTCACTGAGCTTGAGACTGAGGACCTGAAGGTACGAGCCGTCCTGAACGATAGCAGCTGCTTGTGACAGTGGTACGGACGGAGTCGATGCCGGCTTCTTGAATCCCGTAAGAGACAATTTGGGGATAGACCGGGATGCCTTGTCTGCCGGAATAACCGCATCTGATCGCGGGGGAGTTGGAGTTGGGGTGGGGGTTGGGGGAGGAGAAGGGCGACCGGCGGGACGGAAGAGGGAAGGGCGTAGTGCATTCATCACGACGACCTAACGGAGTATGGTATCAAGAGGAGGAGAGTAACTGACGTGCAAATGATGATGAAAATGTTGTGGCAGTGTTCCAGAGGCTCTACGAAAAATTTCTGAAGTGAATTTTCTGAAGCAGTCGCGCTGATTCAGTGATTCGTGGAAACAATTTATCCCATGGGATGGAGGATTCCAAGTAGGAAGACAAGTGCTAGAAAGCTGAGGAAGGGGAGATACTAAGGAGGCCTGTCGGTGTCAACGAGGGGGAAAGCAGGTGGTCCGAATAGAATATTTCCGATCTTGTGAAATATGCTAGAAGCAAAGAGATCTGTGAGCGAGGAGAGGGAGAAAGAGGGAGAAAGAGGGACTGTACCAGGTCAGGTATATCATAGATTGGAAGGGAGGAGCACAACTCGTTGCTTGTTGCCCGCCCACTTAGTTTTATATACTACCGATTTCCCACGACTCCGGAGCAGGTCTCGCCCCGGCCTCATAAAACATGCCGCTTCGTCGATGCTTCCGAGTCATCACTGCCTGTTTTGCCCTTCCCCCCTCAGACCTGAGGCCAGCCTTATCAAACGATCACCGCCTGAGGTTTGGCAATTGACCGAGTATACCGGCACTGGCACCTTCGGTCAGAACTTTCCTCAAATTGGCCTTGACTTCGTTAGACCGATTGCAATCGTCGATATCCAATTTCTCGATTTCGATCACTTCCGTCTGTTCCATTAAGCCTCACAAGTTTAGTAGTACCTGTACCTTATCGCAACGTGTCTTGTATAACCACGTTACCACTGCCTTTGTTTGCCAAACGTACGAAACTGTTATTCCATGTTTCACACTTCCGGTGGTGAAACAGGCACAAGCCTAGGGATACAGATGTGGGCACGCACGCCCAAGTTATTCATGAACCATGTGAGCACGATGTGCCTATTCCACTTCCGGATATTTGCGAAGCGGAAGAATATCCCCCAGATACAGCACTACGGTGCAGGCAGGAGCACACCAAATCCCCACATGCACCCCAGTATGAACGGCGTTTCATCCTCTTGGCACTTCTCTTAAAGACGGTGGCGTTTTCGGACCTCTGGCGGCAATAAATCGTGATCTATTGTATCCCTAAAAAAATTCCCGGTATGCGAGAGGAACGAAACATGTCGTGCACCAAAAACATGCGATATTAAAATAGTTGAGTGAGTGTCATGTACTATCATCATTGCTTATTCGACGAGGCCCTCGCAGTCAATGAGTCCATCACAACACTCTGTACCATCGGTGTCTTCTGCCAGTGCGTTCGGGTGTGTAGTATCGCTCGGATGCGGCTGTTGCGACAGAGGCGCTGGTGGATCTTGTCGAAGGGCATGAGTGAGAATGGCGGCTATATCAAGTTCCGTAGTAGAGGGGTTCGTTCTGAAGAGAAATGAGTGTATGGTCCTCGAGCCATGTCACGAGTTATACCTGTCTGGCTCGGGCGCGGGTGCAAGCGCCCGCTGTTGAAAGTGCGATAGGGCCGTCTGGGTTTTCTGGAGACTGTACATCAAATCAGAGCAAGCTCGAGCCTAGAAGTAGGTTCATCAGAAAAGGTGCAGATTCTAGGTACCGCTTGAATTACCAGTTCGGTATTAATAGATGCATTTGGAGACTGGGATCGAACGAGTACGAGCTCCTCCTTCAAGCGTACATTCTCTTCTTCTGCTTTACGACACCGATCTTCCAAGTCTGCGATGTATTTCGCTTTCCTATCGCGATAAGCTCGTTGGATGATAAGGCCGCGGGAAAGGGGAAGAGTGGTGTCTTTCCGTCTGCCTCTTGTCATTGGTTGAACTGTTTAGGCTGTCCAATAGCCAAATTCGTTTTTTCGATGACAGTACCCGACCATGGCTGAAACACTGGCAAGCATCCAACTGTCCGATGACAAGATTCAAATCGTGAATCAACTACTATTGCCACACACGACCGAGTGGCTGGTCGTAGATACCATCGAACAGGCTCACGATGCGATCCGGTCAATGAAGGTAATTTTCATGGATCTTCGTCTTGGTTATTCATTCCATTCCAATCCCAGATTCGTGGTGCACCTGCGATTGGCTCTCTTGCTGCGCTTGCATTCTCTCAGCATCTCGCCCGCGCTCTCCGATCTTCCCCTTCACCCGACTTTCTCTCGTCCCCAGAAGCTCTCAAAGCACACGTCTCCCCTATACTCGACTTCCTCTTCACCGCCCGCCCTACCGCTGTCAACCTCGGTGCCGCCACACGTCGTCTTGCACGCACTCTCCAAACGTCCTTGGACACGGGAAAGAACGCCCGCCAGATAGCGGAGGACTTGGTACAAGATGGTAAACAGGTCGCCGCCGAAGACGTCGGCCGCAACAAGGCCATGGCCAAGTGGGGGGGTGATTGGTTGGTTGAGTTGGTGAAGGGAAACGGCGCCTCGGGCGACGGCCTCAATGTTTTGACAGTTTGCAACACCGGCTCATTGGCTACTTCGGTTGGTCGCTTCTTCTCTCTCTCAGTCCTGTGACTAATACGACCCTCTCAGGGATACGGCACTGCCCTCGGGCTCATAACATACCTACATGAAACGGGAAAGCTTGGGAGAGCGTATTTCACCCAGACTGCACCATATCATCAGGGTTCTAGGTGCGCTGCGCATATGACACTCGTGTTTTACTTCGCACCCATACTGTGAAAATTTCAGGTTGACCGCGCTGGAGCTCAAAACATTACAAATACCATCTACTATGATCGTCGACACTATGGTAGGTTCATTGTTCCAGCATCACAATATACACGCCGTAGGTATGCTTCTGACCTTGCGCCCTCAACCTCCTGCCCTTGTTCACGAGTCACCGCCTGTCAGCCGTTGGAGCCGACCGTATTGCCAGAAACGGCGACACGGCCAACAAGGTACGTTAGCACGCATTTCACGCCTCACTTTAGGGTCCTTAATGGTACTCTAGATCGGCACCTACAATGCCGCAGTGCTAGCAGCGCGTCACAACATTCCTTTCATCGTTGTTGCACCTATTGCAACAGTTGACCTTGATGTTGTCGATGGCTCAGGGTAGGCTCGAGTTTTTCGTCTGGATCTTGCTTCGTGCTGACCCCCGTCTCCTAAGTATTCCCATCGAACATCGTCCGCCCCTAGAAGCATGCATCGTGCGCGGCGCACTATATCCTCCTTCCCTTGATCAACAAGGCAACAAGGCTCAAGCAGGCAATCATGATTCCCCCAGAGGGGTTGGACGGGATCTATAACCCCAGTTTTGATGTTACACCCGCCGAGCTTATCACAGCAATTGTAACCGAGAAGGGCGTCGCGGTGAAGGGAAGTGATGGTAGGTTCGATCTTAGCAACGTTGTTTGAAACAATTCTTGCGAAATATGTAAGCACCTACGCGGCCATCGTACTGTATGTGCGTTTTCTTTTGAGTCTGTGCGGTAACACCGTACCACCATGACGTAAACGCGCAGTCGTTACCTTGTCTTCCTTAGGTTGTCCACCTCCTATAAGCGCAAAAGGCAGAGGGGTCTTCAATCGATCATTGGCTTCTCGGTCGCTCGTCAAGGGATTTAGGCATTCTTGATTGGTGCTGACCCGCAGCCCTACCCTAATTTGAGAACGAACCAGGGTGTAGGCCCACTTTCCCGTCTATGAGATTGGAAGTCATGACGGCAACCCTAAACCGCAGCGATGCGATACGCATACTTGTCTGGGTCCTGGCTTCGCAACGTTTCTGGATAAGAACACTGCGACCACGACTTGGCTGCGGATGTGCTCTGCGACCACACAGGGCTTTTCCAAGCGACATTACCGGCTCTCTTCCTCCCGGGTCAATGAGATGAATAGCCCTCGTCTTCTATGTTTTCTATGACGAACTCATAGTTCAAGACCACCGGATTATTGCGGCTGAAAGCGGATAGAATGATCTTGGTCCCTGGCTGTCATCCCAGGCTGGTGGGAGAGCCGGAGACCCTCTTGCTCTGCATTTTTACATGCCGCTATTCTCGTCGCCGTGTCCGTACTCGAGGCGCGTGCTGTTCTTTGTGTGTATAACATTGGCACGTCTCCCATCATATATTGGTCCATCGTTGATTCCAAGTTGATTTCCTCCATGCTGAAGCGCTGAAGGTGCAGTCAACAGCCTAGCACCCAACCCTTCAATATCTCCGCTCCCCAGGCTCGGAGCAGTGAAATGCACTCATGGGGACGGAACATCTACTAGTGTTCGGTTCTGGTATCCGCGAACGCTACATTTCCGCGCGCCTCGTTCTACTGACGAAACGCCAGGCTTTTCCTGACGAGTCTGTTTTCCATGTACTGTAATAGTACAATACCGGCGGTTTGGGGGCTCGGGAGACCCTCGCTCCACCCCAACCTCCGCACTCGCACTTCCATACTTAGAAGATGTGGACAATCTGCCGGTCAGGTTCCCGCCGGCTCTCTAAATAGACTTGAGGGTAGGCACATCCTACCTTACCCCGTGCCCCTTGCCACTTTGCAACGCCGATCTTCTATATACTCCCGTTCACTTTTTAATTAACCAGATTTGCACGGTCAGATCAAAAACCTTGATCCGCGTTCCCCTCTTGCTTGCTGCAGGAGGGAGGTGGAAAGGTGTTGTGAGAACGACGCTCGATCGACGGACGGAGGTGGGTCCCAAACGCGTCAGGTTACAATATGGTGTCCTAGCCCCTGCCCAACTTGCACTTGTCCAGCACTTAAGCGCTCAGGTTTCGTATCAGCCGAACGATACAAATCGGAATCGAGGACCGGATCGCGGCGCTATCATACAGTAGATTGTTTGCCGAAGGTGAGGCCTGTGAGGGGGCGTTGGACTTTTTACGTTTTTTTCAGCGTTATGAATATCCAAATGTACAGACAATCGGGCTAGTTCTCGGCGCGTGTAAGTT
The DNA here is from genome assembly GCA_021527035.1 of Lactarius vividus. Classification (NCBI taxonomy): domain Eukaryota; kingdom Fungi; phylum Basidiomycota; class Agaricomycetes; order Russulales; family Russulaceae; genus Lactarius; species Lactarius vividus. The sequence goes on along the minus strand of JAKELG010000019.1, from coordinate 243,679 downwards.
AGGATCGTTTTGTGCATGAAATAAAGACGAAAAAGACGACGGCAGTGCAACGGCCTAGTCCCCTACCCGGCGGAGCGCCCCTTCAACTAGCTCTTTTACGGGGTTAAGGTCTTCTCTTCCTTCTCGTGCACCTGTTCCATCTACCCATCCCCGGCGTTTCGTTCATTGTTTTGGTGGCGGCACTTTACTGTGCCAAAAATCCGCGGATCACCCACATCGACTCAAGTGCTTCGAGCTGACGGAGACGCGGACATAGTTAACCCCGTTCAGTCACGCCATCGCAAGTCCCGGAGAGAGGTCGAACGACGCACCAGTCTCGGAAACCCCGGCTCGCGCACGACGACGCTCACTATGTTCTCGAGCTCTGGGCGCGTCAGGCTATACAGTTCTGGCACCTCCCGGAGCGACTCCAGAAACGCCTCGCGTGCCCGCTTCTCCGGTTCGTCGTCGCGGTGAGTCGCGGTGGAGGTCGGCGGCGTGGGCTGCGGCGCGAGCGTAGCCGCGGTCGACGTAGGCTGGGACAACGCGGGGAGAGAAGGGGCGGCACTTCCGCTCTGCGCCGTGAACTGGCTGGAACGTGTGTCGGGGGGCAGTGCGAATGACAGTTGGGAAGACCTGTTGTAGCCCAGGCTGGGGGTCGGGTGCGGTAGGGCTGCTGCCGGCGCGGGGTCCGACGAGGACAGCGCTAGCGAAAGATCTGAACTTGAGTGGGGCGGGAAGCGTGGCACCTTTGGGGGAAACTCTTGGCTGTTGCCCTGGGTTTCGCTTTTCAATGTGCTGGCGACGGTGCTCATAGAGGGAGGGAGCATCGAAGGCTGTTGCACGGCACTGGTGTGGTATCGGGTGAGCGTCGAATGCGCAGGTAGGGGCTGCATGGGAGCAGGCGGTGGCACAAGGGGTCTATTCGTGGAGATCGGTGGTGCTGGAGGACCCGCAGTCTCTCTGCAGGGGCACACTGGGCGGATGGCGTCGATAAATTGCGTGGCGTCCGAGGCGGAAGCGAAGTTGACCTGAAAACGGCGATATGACTGGGGTGTCGATCAGCGCATATGTCGTTTAGTAGTAAATCCATCTCTCAAATGCGTACGTGAGGCGAAGTGACTGGCGTGGAAAACAGATACTGGTAACGAATTCCCACGACCGCACCACGATAGACGGCCTTGAGAGGTGGCCCCTGCCCAGAGTGTATTTGGGAGGGGGTTCCCGAGAACGACAGGAGATCGAGGTCTTCCTAATAATATGGGTTCAAAAAAAAAGGTAAGTGTATGCGCCGGCGTCTGTTCATACCATTGTGATTTCCCGTTCCACTCCATCGTGACCCATGTCCATATTCCACAATACACGCAAACGTACAGATTCGAAGTTGTTGTCCATTGATTTCTTCACGTTAAGTGTGAGAGTTATGATAGGATTGGAGAAGTGTTGCCATTCTGGCTGCGCAGCGCCTAAATCTTGTGATTGTGTGCGCACGAGAGGAGATGGATAAGACCTAGAGTACTTATCAATTGTGTACGAGCCAGTGGTGACGACGGAGCGAAGCATCGTGGTGTCTGCTGGCAAACAAGAAATATTGTGCTCAAGTCCAGCTCGTCATGAAGCGACGCGATCACGTGAGAAGAGCTGCAGGGCTGTCATTTCTCCAGTTACTGTACGAGTCTGTATCCGATACCCAGCAGATTCAGACTCATCGTGCAAGCGACCCAAAGAGTGCGTGGAAATGGAAAGCTGCATCAACTCTTGCACCCACCGCCACAATAAGATAATAGTTTTCTTTTTGCTGTCAGAACGAACCCAAAGCAGTAAAGTCAAGGCGAAACGGAATGGGTGTGGGTTCACGAAGACGCACAAGACACACGTCACATTCATACCCAAGCGAGGCACCACGCATACTTTGATCGGATCGACCAGAATCTGCTACGAAGACGGGAATACCGAGTGGGGCTCCGGCGGATCAGTTCAAGTTTCAAAGCAGGAACGGTGCAACCGTTTAAACGGGTGAATCGACCTCAAAGATCTCGCGTGCCTGCGGCAACTTCGTGTCTGTTTACAAAGCTGCGATGGGAAACGATTGGAAATGTTTGGTTTATATGTTGCAGAATAAAACTATTGCTTGAGTTTTTCTACAATCTGTGGGACTGCTTCGAAGAGATCTGCTACCAGTCCGATGTCTGCTACCTGAAATATGGGGGCGTCCGGGTCCTTCAAGGATATGATCACGTCAGAACATGGGGAAGAATAGTTCGAAAAGAGCCCACCTTGTTTATTGCCACAATGAGCTTCGAATCCTTCATACCTGCTAGATGTTGGATAGCGCCTGAAATGCCGACGGCGATGTAGAGCTCAGGAGCAACCACCTTGCCTGTCTGGCCAACCTGTAGCGAGTTGTCTACATAGCCCGCGTCAACCGCTGCCCGCGATGCACCAACAGCTGCACCCAGAGCATCTGCAAGGGGATCGAGCGTGGCCTTGAATGTCTCTGCGTTTTTGAGCGCCCGCCCGCCGGATACTATGCGAGTGGCGACGCCAAGCTCTGGACGGTCAGACTGGGCGAGCTCTGTCTTGATAAGCTGCGTAGGGGAGTCTGTGACCTCAACGGGAGTCAGTTCCTCGAGTGCAACGCTCGCATCAGTCGCTCGAAGGGGCAGCTGTGAACGCCGTCGAGCGCACGGTGAAGAATTTCAAAGGAACGGTAGACGGTGCGCGGACGGTCGCGATCGCATTTCCGGCGTAGATTGGCCGAGAAAAGGTGGTGCTGTTCGAGGACTCGTCGTGGGAGACTGAGATTACGTCAGAGACAGCGGGAAGGTCGAGCTTGGCGGCGATGCGTGGGAGGAGGGACTTGGCGGCAGAGGAGTGGGAAGAGACGACATGAGTGTACGAAGAGTTACTCCCTAGCAGCTTCTCGAGGAGTGGTGATACAACCTCCGGTACTAGCGAAGAATATTGTGGAGCGGAGGAATGCAGGACAGACGAGAGTCCTTTCAACCTATTGTAAAAGAGTGAAGTAACGTCGACGCCAACCTAGATCGCACATACTTTTTGGCACTCTCGAGGACGGTTGGTAGGTGGTCAGGGGTACCTAGGATGAGACCAGTGACGGTACCACCGAGCTGCTGAGCTGCTGTCAAAGCAGAGAGAGATCCGGATTCGATGGCGCCGTCCTTGTGCTCGAGTAAAAGCAGGGCGCGTGGAGAGGCAGCTGTAGCGTAAGCACGATTTACGAATCTACGGGACGTTGCCAGTGAATGTTGTCGCAGCATTGATAATCGTGGTTGAGTGTACTCCCACCGAGTGCTGTGCTAGTACCTCCGAGGCTCGGAGTTTCGGCTGTTTTGGCTGGCCGTACAATCACGTGGCGGCATCCGTCGCTCTTAAAGACGGTCTGTGTGCACCGATTACTCTTCACTTCTACAATGTCTCTCGCAGGTCTTATGTCCGGTTCGGAATGCGCTATAGAGGTCAATCCTCTTTCTCAGGTGCTTAAGCACACCGATGGAGATCGCAGCTTGCAACAGGTTTGTAACAGACTATCCTGCTCTCCGTACATCCTCACCCAAATTCCTCAGGATAGGATCTCCGGTCCATCCTCGTCAAGAGTCGGTGAACATCCCTTCGCTTCTTCTATCTACCTTACGCGATCCCCTTTTAGCTCCATCATTTACCATCCGCATCTAACAATGCCGTCGCTGAGCACGATATGGCAATGGCTCGCCAATTCTTCGACGCACAACAGGCTCCGGGTCCTGGGCCTTCCTTCTCCCCGTCGCAGGTTCCCCCCATGCAAGACTTGATGTCTCGTCAGCTCGCACTCACCGCGGCCAACCGTGGCGCGGTGCCAAATCTGAATGACGCCTGGGCAGACATTCAGCGTACCCAGGCTGTTCATAGTTTACCTCATAATCCTTTCCCATCAACGGCTTGGGCAAGCGAATTCAAGCCAGCAGCTTTCACTCCTGGTCCGACCATTCAGCAGAGCGTTCCACCAGTGAATTGTGCGTCAGCAAATTAGTTCCGTAGTGCCATACACTCAATTCCATGGTGTAGCGACTCAAAACTCCCATTTGATCGGAAATGGCTTCGGAACAATGGGAAGCCGCTTCGGCCTTAATGTCGCTCCACAGGCTTACATTCAAGGCTTTGACGCGCATACCGACGTTAAAGGCAAGGGCAAATTTCAGGAAACCGATTTTGACGCGGCATTTGCCCAAGCTGCATCATCAATTACTGCCGCCCAGATCGAGGCCCAGTCTTCCGGAGATGCAGTGGATGAACTTGAAAAAGACCTCAACAACGCGAGGCTAGACGATGTTCCCGCAGCCACCCAAGAAGAACTTCTTGGCGACGCCGAATTTAAAAGGTCAGTGCGCTCGAGCGTGCTGGCTCTAGTGGTGAAGCTGATATCCTCGCTTCCGTAGCGTCTGGGAGCAGATGCAGAATTCCGATATGCCTCCCAAACCAGAAGAGATGGCCAAGTGGGAAGCAGAGTTCAATCAACTCATGAACTCACAGCGCGAGGAAGGCGAATGGGATTACTCGACCTCCATGCAACGCGCTTGGGAAGAAGGCGCCGCAGCAGACTTGGACGATTCCTTCACGCACAACATGAAGTTCGACCATGAAGGATTACCTATCCTTGATCCTTACGTCTTTGGTTTGTCGTCTTTCAGTATTTAGTGTCCGCACTTCTGCTCACTAAGTACAGAACAAAATAACAAATACCTCGACCCGTCATCTTCTATGCAGTCACCTCTGGCCTTGGCTAAACAGATGCTCGAGCAAAATGCGTCACTTTCAGAAGTCGCGCTACTTCTTGAGGCTGCCATTCAGAAAGGGGAGCTTGGTGACGGTGGTTACGAGGCGTGGATCCTCCTCGGCGAAACTCGGAACATGGACGAACGCGAGGAAGCGGGCATGAAGGCCCTCACGGAGGGTGTGCGTATTGCCGAAGAAGCGGGTGCTACCGGCATGGGGATGCTCGTGCGTTGCCCACCCACTTCACCTTCCGGATTCCATTTTACTGATGGGGTGGGGTAACAGTCACTAGCAATTTCATATACAAACGAGTCGTTGGATCGTGCTTCTCACTCCATGTTGATGCGCTGGTTGTGCGCACGCTTCCCAGACGTGCCGGTCCCCCCAGAGGCACAAAATTCCCTCACCCGATCCTCATGGCATTCGCACAATGTTGTCACCGAGGCGTTCCTGACTGTTGCGCGCACACAGCACGCACAGGGCGTGATCGATCCTGACGTGCAGCTGGCTCTGGGCGTACTCTTTTACACCAATGGCGCATACGACCGCGCTAAGGATTGTTTTGAATCGGCACTGAGTGTCCGGCCGACGGTACGCACTCGGAGTTTGCGATCAAACTCTTTATTGACCCTCCGCGTCAGGACTATCTCCTTTGGAACCGCCTGGGCTCGTCTCTTTCAAACGGAAACAAGCCTGAGGAGTCCCTAGGCGCGTACCGCGAAGCACTGATGTTGCGCCCCACGTATACCCGTGCGATCTACAACGTTGGCGTTGCTTGTATGTAGCATATGCCCACCGGCAACTCCCTGTCATTTAGCACTCATGGACTTGTTTCTTCCATAGGTTTGAACATTGGCGCACACAAGGAGGCAGCGGAACATCTTTTGAGCGCGCTCTCCATGCAGGAGACGACGGGGGATAAGAGCAAGCAGTTGTGGCAGACGCTGCGTCGGGCTTTCATTGCCATGGTATGTTTGCCTCACTCGATCAGACACGGTATTGATGTGTGGTCATGCACAGGAACGCAAAGATCTTGCTGATCTCACGAACGACGACCCCTCTCTGGACGTTTTCCGTTCGGAGGGGTTCGAGTTCTAAGTCAGTCATAGAAGTCGGACTACTGCAGCATAGTCACCTCCGACGTTAGCACCCTACTTGTGTACTACTAACAGATACCTGTATCCGCAAGGGATTACGCGTAGTCTTTGTATAATAACTCTCCGAGCGATCCTGCTATTAGTGGTCACCTCCTGCCTTCCCTTCAGGACGTCGGGTCTTGAACTGTCCCCGTTTACGCACGCCTTTGATGAGTTCCTCGACGCTGTTGTCTGCTTCTTCCGAGGAGCCTACGCGTTTCCGACCTAAACCAGTTCAAGAAAAGACTCGCGGATGAGACGAAAAGACCGGTGGCACTCACCGACGATCGCCCAATTCCTCGTGCTTGGGATCCGCAGCATCTCGACCTCGACCGCCCACCCACAGTGCACGCTCAGCGATGCCAGCCATGCTCTGTACAGCGTATACGAGCTCCAGGCGCCCTCCCCGCCGGCACCGAGGTTCAGCGTCTCGGCATCGACATCGCAGAGGGGGACGTCGCGCGCCCGATCGAACCGCGCGTCGAGCCCCCACGCGCAGCACGGGATCGAGAGGTACCCGGACGCGCGGACGCGCGTCGCGAGCAGGGGCACCCACGGCGTGAGCTCGTCGGTGTGATTCCCTATCAAGAAGCAATCTGCGGGGAGGAGCGTGCTCGCCGCCGCCGCCGTCGTCGTCTGCCCGTCTTCATTCTGTCCCGTTGCGGTGGGATCGAGCGCACGCACGAAAAGGCGTGATTGGGTGGCGGGCGGGTAGTGTGCCCAGGACGTGCGCGAGCGCAGATCGAACCCGTGCCCGGTGTAGCCCTCCGAGACGAGGATGTGCGTCAGCAGACCGTTGCCGCACCCTAGGTCGACGAAGCCGCCCGGGGGACGGGGCCAGCGACGCCAAGGCTCGTTGGAGGGCCCCGTGCTGTCGAGTGGGATGGTCTCGGGGCCATATGTGTCTTTCCAGAGGAGCATGAGGAACGTCGCTATGCCAATGTCCTGTTTTCTCGGCGTTAGATATCTGAGGCAGAAAGTGCGAGGGGGAGGGAGGCGTGGCAGACCTCGAAGAGGTGTTTAAGTGGGTCTGTCACTTCATGCCAGTCGTCAATGAGATGTTTGTATCGTTCGCGCATGATGAGATATAGGTCCTGGTAGGTCTCGCGGGGCAAGAGGACGTCGTGCAGGACTCGTTTTTTGTAGTGTGTGAGTGCCCCCCATCCATAGCGATGCAGTGTCTCGAGTAGCGAGAGGCACGTCCGGTAGAGGCGGCCCCCCTGATCGAGTGGCGTGCCGGGGAGTGGGAGAGCCTCCATGCGCAGCACCGCCGACTCGGAGGAAGTAGGCGGGATAATGCGGAAGGCTAGGTGCGTGACAGTTGGGTAGTAGTACGGGAGCGAACCGTCGGATGGAAGGATCGGCGTTAGCACGAGCACGGTCGGATGGAAAGCATCCGGACCAGACGGGTGAGACGGTGCGTATAGTGTGCAATGCTGCTCGAGCCCAGAGTCGCGCGTAGGGCGTCGTGGGAGAAGTCTACGGTGCGTATTTCTGACTGATCGCAAACCCCGGAGAAGAGGGACAGAGGCAGGGAACACCTCAGCCGACTCCTCGATAACCTCGGATCGCAAAATTAGTGTCGAGTTGTACTCTGGGTGGTGAGTGAGCTGGGAGACAGCAAGTTCGAACTGGAAAGGATGAGCAGCTGGTACAAGCCGTTGTAAAACGCAGTCGAACCTACGAGTTCGGGTGGGAAGTCTGCGGGACAGGTAACAATGGGTGTCCACGAAAGTCTCGTCTGATCAAATTGAAGTGTCGTAGTATCCGAGCCCTTACACGGAGACGGATTGAATCGTGGTCGGGTCATCGTAGAGACCAGCGACTACCAGCGTTCCCTCTATGGTCAGCCTTGCAGTCGTTCGCGATCTTTGCTAGTGATGACGAGAGGCGCCTGGTTATTCTAATGTGAAGTAGTAGTTTATTTGGGAAGTAGAAGGAAAGGGATACAGGGAGACGCATTATTACAGTAGTGCCCCAGTTGGTCATGCCGCACACTACCTTCTCTGATTCAATCGCTTGCTGTCAGTGCGAGATGCGGAACGTCAAGTGAAAGAGCGCACCTACTGTTTGTTTTAACTCATGCTTACTTACTATAGCTTACTTGTGCTTTTTTTTTTTTTTCAAAAGCCAAGCCAGAAGCCTCCAGCCGCAGTGGGGGTTTCTTGGGGATTATGTCCTTGCCACATAATATGGAGGGCTGAGTACCAGCGTGTGCGTCTTGGTGTGCGTGCTCAAGCACAAATCAAAGCTCCAGAGACACAGCGTGACTATGCGCAGAGGGTATACATCTGGGCACCGCCTTATTCCTTATGACCCACTCCAAGAGCACCAAAGGTACTAAGGGCGAGTGAAAGTGAAAGGCGTGCGAGGTGATGGAGGATATTATTTACTGCCTAGCTCATTGATCCGACCCACAGCCAGACAGCTCATTAGGCCCTTAGGCCTAGTCCCGTCACATTCTCCCGCTGAAGAAGACGTTGTCATCCGACCAAGGGTGCCATAACCGCTACCACATCCTGTCCAGCAGTCACAGCCCCATATCCTTCAATCTGTCGTTACTGGGGAAGGGTCGCGATGTAGAAACATCTCCCAACCTACTCCATGACCCTCTCTACGATCTCCGATCCAGTCCCGTACCTCGCCATCTGCAGACCTCCCAGCTCCTGCAAGAAAGCGACACATTTTCACTCTGGTCCCTATCGATACCACACCGGAGTCCTCACCGTCTCACCAGACGCCGTCCGAGCTCAACTCCTCCACCCTGACCGAACTCGCCCTCGATGTCCTCGAATACATCGAGCCGACGCCGGAGGTGCGCATCCGTGCTCTGCAGGCGGAGGGCATCGAAGTGCGCGACTTTGCGCGTGAGCCGCTACCGAGTGCGAGCAAGGCGCCGGAGGTATTCGACCCTCTGCCCTCGTTCATCGCGACCGACTGGCACATGCGCAACTCAGAGAAGAGCTGCGGCGTGCTGAGCGGCAAGGCGCTCTTCCGGCTCATCAGGCTCGGCTGACTCTCCATGGGCGAGGTCGCCAAGCGCGTGCACGTCCGTGAGTTCTCTGCCCTCGCATAGTACAGCGACCACCCCGACGGGGAGCGCTACCCATTCGTCATCGCGCCCTCAGAGCCCATGCCTACTCCCTCCCAGCGCCTGTGCATGCGCCATAACGCCGGCTTTCGCTCGCACCCCGACGACATGCCCGACCGCGAGTTTTTGGGCCATGACCCCACGGGCCATTCGGACGAAGAACAGCCTCCCGAGACGGAGTCATCTGGAGAATCCAACGTGAAGCGTCGGAAACTGAGGTATAGCCGCGGTACGTCGAAGAGACCTCTTTCGATTTTTCTTCATAATTCTATCGTATTTATTCACTTCCCCTGTTGTTACGAGCCCTTGTTGTACTGTACAATTACCAGGAGGAACACTGTATTCTCGCGGATGTAACGCTACTGATCTGGTCAGCCTTGCTGCGAAACCCGGTGGTCAAACAGCCGGTCCGAAAGTGCAAGTTCGAACCGCTTTCTCCCTTCGTCGGTATTCCAAATCTTGACGTTTGATAAATTGAAGGAGCCGTCCCCAAAAGCTTCGTCATAATCCTGGTATGACCATCCCACTTCGCCTGCACCTTTCATGTGCTTGAAAATGCCTTGCATAAGGTGATCTGTGAACAATTCGTCGAGCGGGCGAAGCGTCGGATCTTGTATATGGTCGAGTTGGAGATAGAGGCCGTTTAAGTCCGCATTGCCATTGGTAAACGCAGTAATGCGATAGTTATTCTACTCAGAGCGTCGAGCATTGAGGGTTCAAGTATATAATAACTAAATACAACTCACGCTTGGATCTACACCAAATTCATAATTGTCCCATGCATCGTGCAAATCGCTTCGCAAAGTAATTACATTTTGCACCGAGTCGATCTTTGTCCGGCCGCCCATATCGGCTTCGTCTGCAGTGTCGGTAATTTTGCTGGGGAACCCTTTGCATGTCCACTGTGATAGCAGAAGTTAATCGGTTTTATCTAGAGACAAAGTCACTCACTTCGACATCATGTGCTCGGGGAAATATATGAGCAACTTTAAGACGACTGTACGTTTGCGTCTGCAAGTTTGTGATAACGCATTTTCCATCTCTAGCACGTCCGCGAGTACGGTAATAAGACTCCTGTAAGGGCGGAAATCAGACGACCCCAGATTTAAGGGGAATTGAGGGTTCACCCACACGAGCTGGGGTATTGGAGTGGGTGAGATTACGAGGACGTGGAAGAGTGGGCACTAGGCCGATACGAAGAGGTTCGCCAGCTGATGAAAAATAAGAGCGACGCCAGTAAGAGATATTGGTTCTCACCGCTGGAGAGCAAGATATAATGTCCTGGATGGACAATCCTGGCACTTGGCTGACATGGCGCACCGCGACGCTGTTGAACAGTATCAAATTGGAAAATCGTCCAGGCTGTCGTAGTAACAACGAATGTAATCATGTATCTGTAGAACTCGTCCCATTGGAGGGTACCATACTGCCAGAATCCTGCAGATGGTTCAAGGAAACGAAACTGGTGTCATGAACTGAGGGACGTACCGGCGATGACAGCACCGTCGGAATCGACAACTTCAACATTTCGCTTCTGTAGACGAGGCAGTTCGCTTTCAGTGGCCATCTTTTCGAGAACCAAAGCGTGTTTGGTCACGGTAGCGTTCACCATGCTCACTTTTTCTCAGTCTGAGGACGCAATTTATTTGTGTTTATGTCATGGGTCTACACAACTTCTACACATCGCGTACTCAGCGATTCATAAACTCATCTAAACTCTCGCGAATCGCGCGCGTTACTCGTCGGGCATAGATACGATCCAGTTGAACATCACTACAGCCTCCCCACAGCAGCGCCAGAACTCAGCAAGGAGCACGCGTCGGGATCGGCGGTGACAGCGTGCGCAGCGCCGACACGCGCGGGAGGATGCGCGCCTACGACCTCCTGGGCCAGAAGCGCTGCCGAGCGGCGGTCTCTGCGCACGAGCATACAGCGACGCGCAAAGGCGGCCTAGTCGCGCGCGCGTCGTCGACCAGGTCGCGGCGGTCGAGGACGAGGTGGCGGAGGCTGCGGAGGAGTTTCCTCGCGTCGGAATCGCTGAGGCGGGAAGTGGAGAGGTCGAGGAAAGTAATGCGCGGGAGGGCCGGACACCAGCGGCTGGGGCGCAGGGAGTGGACAATCGAGATGCGCAGGCGGAGTGCGTTGGTGCGAGCGAGGCGGGGTCTGAAAAGTCGTGGTGGAAGGAATTGAGGTGTTACCAGGTCCTCGACGACTGAGATGGCAGGGAGCTCCGCAGAGGGTCACAACGAATGTCCCGTACAGAATCGTAGCATGTATGCTATGTGAAGATAAAGAATAACATAAATGCAGGCTATGGGAGGGGAGAACGCAAGTGTACTGTCATGTGAGGCATCGGCACAAGCCGTATTGACTAAGCAGACTACCCGATTTCCAATCTGACCCTGATTGTGACCGTATCACATGTGACGTGACACGGTCTCTTCATGTGATCCAATCACCTCAGGTAGTGCAAGTGGAGTGCAAACGCACTCCTACTGGCGGGTTATAGCTTACTTGTGTTTTTAAGTTCCTATGGGGTGGAAGCCCCCAACCGCAGTCACACTGGGGGCTTAGCGCTTAGGCCTTATGCTTAGTGGGTGCCAGTTCGTTTTCGCAGTTCTATCCTTCATTAAGGTGGAATGGGTCCTCTCCCCATAAATATGAATGGCTAGATTGGGGACCACGTGCTTGCTGCATAGTACTGGATCCAGGGGACTGAGTGTGTGCGTACCCAAATGAAAGCCGCAGAGGCACAGCCAAGGCACAACGCGACTATGCGCGGAGGCAGTATGTTCGTGCACTGGAACACCTTATTCCCTACGCACCTCTGCAGAGTGCCACTCCAAGGGCACCAAAGGTCCTAAGGGCAAGGGAAAGTGAAAGGCACGCGAGGTGATCTACTGCTTAGCTCATTGATCCGACCTTGGATCCGACCCACCGCGATATCTTCGGGATTTTGAACTATGCCTCGTTTGTTTAATTGGCATTTTGGGCAGTGATCGCGTGCACGTCTGGTCGTTAGTACTGAAATATGTCCGCGGGTGTACAGTAAACATATCTCCAGCACAGTTACAAAGTACTCCAATGACGAGGAGCGGTCTGACTAAGCTGGGACAAAAAGATGTTCGGCCGCCATATATCAGTTGCTCTGTGCATCAAAGTTGATGAGCAGACTGGGCCACCCCCCTCGACGGATGTCGTCCCCAACGGACTCGTTTCTTGTGTCTACTAAGCGATCGAGGATATCCAAAGACCAATCAGGTGTCGACAAGGAAACTTACGAAAGCCCTGACTTATGGTTTGACGACGGAAATATCATCCTCCGCACCGTTTTTCGTGAGAACGTTTATACCGTGTACAAAGTGCACAAGTCGATTCTCGCCTCTTACTCAAACGTCTTTTGCGACTTATTCGATGGGCCACAGACAGCCTTTGATACTGCCTCGGACCATTACGAAGGCCTACCCGTGATAGAACTCCCTGACCCCCCATCACAATTCAATGACTTTCTGAAAGCGCTATATTTCCCAGAGTCAGTCATTTCCGATCTCCAGCCTGCTTACCATGCGTTAACAGATTAGACTCGCAGGGAGACACAGCGCCACCGTCCAATCTCCTCTCCTTTCCTTGAGGGCATCTGGAAAGGCTTTCCGTACAAATATGTTGGGATCCTTCATTTAGCAATGAAGTACGACGTTGCGCACCTTCGAGACCACATGCTCAGTACTCTGAGACATGCGTGGCCACAATACCTTTTTGATTGGGACTACCTGCAGAAGCGGACGGAAGATCTAGAAAGGGTCTACCTGCGCCGAGAGTGTTTCGACCTGTCCTTTGCGCACCCAGAACCAGGCATGTTGACGCTTCCACCGATTTCCTTCGCGCGCGTTGACACGAACTAGCCAGAACCATCCGCCTTGCCATGGAGCACAACATCCTCGACATACTCCCCGTAGTCTTTTATGACTTGGCTCGAGTGCACGAAGTGATCGCGCCAAATCCACATGAGGGCTTCCGCCGCGCAGACCTCTCCGTCTTGACGGCCGACGATCTCCGTCGGCTGGCGCAGGGGCGTGGCGCCTTGCGAGGCAAATTCCTTGACGGAATCACCAACTTACTTATCGTCCACCCGCACGAGAACTGCAAGTTGATTCCAGTACCAGGAAAGCCATCGCCCTGTCGTGCGGGCCTGAAGAAATGGTGGGACACACAACTTGGGGCCGTCTCGGGGCCGAGCGTTGCAGACCCGATCGGGTGGTTACGGGAGAAAGTTTTTCTCTGCGATGACATTCCGCATGACGAGGTCTGCGGCGGTTGCACCCGTGTCGTCAAAAGGTATCTCGAAGCAGTCAGGGAAGAGCTGTGGACCAGTCTTCCCGAATTTTTCGGTCTTGTAAGCGTGTCGCTTCCGCGTTGCTCAGTGCTGACCCCCATGACCCAGAAGGGATTGCTTCACCCGAACTGGGGAAAAGAACCAGAACCAAAACTATGGTTCTGAGTTGGAATGTTGACAATTGGACATCTCCTTTAGTAGAGTTCAGTCGTCGTAGGCACCGGGTCCATGTACGTTATCCGCGAGGTGTCCACTTATCGAAAATCAAGTAACGATCGAAAGATCTAAAACTCGGAGAAAACTGACCATGTCTTTCGTGTCTCCAGACAGACAACCTTGGAGCGAATCGTTCCCGAGAGCCGTGCAATGATGCCCCACCTGGCGTAGAAAACGAAATAGGCGCAAGACCTAGTTCAAGTTGTTCCTGCATCCCGGTGGCGGCGGTGGGCACATTGAACGCCCTTTATTACACCACCTGAAACGACGATCTGCACTCGCTGTTTTCACTTGATACATGCTCTGTTTCGAAGTCGTCTGGCGTAAAAATCGCTTGGACTCCGGGTCCTCCGATCTGCGACGTATCCGTGACGGGGGTTAAGTCAGCTAGGCCGCTCCTCGACGCCCGAGTACCATGTCGATAGCGAGTACTCCGTACTGTCCAAGCACTCAGTACCATCTCATGCGACGCCACAGTTTTTATCTCAAATTTCTGAGTTTGGTTTTTCTGGTGCTTTTATGTGGCAAGCACAGTTAGGTGGGGAGTCTGGGCTAATATACATAGTGGTTAATAGTGCATTTTCTTTGTGAGGGCCACTTGAATGAGGGTGGAGGTTAGGCTAGTAGTAGTGCTGCTATTGCAGCGTGTTCCGACCTCCTCTCCCCATCAGCAGAGCCGTGGGAAATCCGTAACATGGCGGTGGTTGTGGATCAAGGACTCGGAGCCCCGATCCGTTCGACTTGCACACAGGCTCTAACCCGGTCATCTGCGAGCAACCTAAATAGCAACCCCTACTTGGGAGGTGAGTTCACGCTACGATAAATTATTACGTGCCCAGTATTTGGTGCGATTAGGTCGCGATCAAAGCATTCGATATCACAGAAGCTGCGATCCCCCAACGAGCAAAAGTAGCCAGTATAAACGGCAAATGGTGTGGATGACATCTACGTTACCGTGCTCCATGTCTGCGCCTGTTTGTGATGTATTCGGCGCCTCTACGCTATCTATTCTGCCGTATTCTATCCGAGTCCTATATCAATTAGTCTTACGTGCCCTAACCTGTCGCTCTGAGTAGAAATGATTCAACTCGAACGTCAAAGCCCTTTCATTGGGGGTATACTGTATTCTAGCACGAAGTCGAGCGACGCAGGTCGTGACTACCAGAGAGGCACGACGATAAAACGAAGGAAAAATGGTCGGTTGAAGGAAATATAAATTCGCTACCAGGGAGAGAGGGGGGGCGGTGCGGGTCGCGATGGCTCACAGGAGCAGCCTGTTTTGCGAATACCCTCGTTCAACAACTCGTCCTCGGCGCAAAGGGGAACTTCAGCTTCCCAGAAGTGCCATAAATTCCATAGCCGGGTTCCTGTACATCCGAATAGATATGAGCGAACCAACCAATCCCACCGGCAACCACAGTTTTGAGGTCGGTGCAATGTGCGTCGAGGAGCCCAAAATACTCTTGTTCGTTGCTGACACTGGCGACGGCGGTGTTACTTTGAGAGTTCCCACCAGTAGAAGTGTCAGACGGCCAACCAGTCTGTGTGTGCAAAAGGTGAAATGTCAGCTTTGAGAAGAAGGTAGAAAGATGTCTTACCTCGTCAAAGTACATCTTCTTTCCATTCCCATTCTGGATGAAAAAGTTCAAGTCATTCTGAACGTTTCCCCATGCCTGGTCGCCTAGAGGGAGAATTAAGATGTAAGGGAGCGACACGGAGAAAGTAACATACCGGTTGTGGCAGAAGCCGCGAAGAAAGGAAGCATATTGATATTGATTGGGTCGATGGCGTCGAGGACGTCCTGAGCGCCACCATTACGTTGATAACCATACGCAGAATCGCTGACTGTGACGGGAATCCCAATGTCTGACAGGTTCTGCTTGGCCGCATTTACTTCGGCGGTCAGTTGTGCAGGGGTGATAACCTGGTCAAAGAGAGGCTCTGAACCGAATTGGACGACACGAGTCACAAATTTTGCCTTTAGATTCGAATGAAGAGTGGAAAAGAGTGTGTCGCGACGGGATTTCCATTGGCTGGAACCATCATAGCCGAACTATGTGGGCAAGGAGTAAATAAACGCTTTGAGTACAATATTAGTAGATACCCAGATGAGGGCGTGAACACCGAGCGTGTTATCCCACGCAGCTGTCACTACATCGTCACTGGAAGACCGAGTATCGATAATACTGATGGGAGTAGAGTCAAGGGAAGCTCACTAGAAGCCTTCGCGGTCACACGCGCCGTAGAGGCGGACATATCGACCACTGAAGTTGTTTCGGATGTCCGCAAATTCCTTCTGCAGTTGGGACAAGCTCTGACCTAAATATAGATGGGGTGAGGAATGAGAGGGGAGGAAAGGCTACAGGGAGACTCACAAGCGGTGACCTCGTAGCTGAAACCTAGGAAGGCATACTCGTTAACAGGATCACACCACCATCCGTCGGTGCTGGCGGGTACATCAGATGGGGTGGTGAAGCCGAGCGCGGGGAAGCAGGCAGAATTGTTCGTGTTCGCTGGGGCCTGGCAAGACCTTCGGGACACTCTCTTTGAGCGGGGAGGACGACGATGATCGGAACGAACGTTATTTGGGTGGTAAGCCCCAGAATGAGAGACGAGACCCAGGAGAAGAAACACGAAGAGTAAAAGGCGAACGAGGGAGGCCATCGAAGGAGAGGATAAAAGTTGACTGGCTGGCTGGAAACCAAGAGTCGCCTCCGCGAGATTATTTATTAACCATCATCCCGTCTGGCTAGTAGTGGCCAACCTACACTCACACATGTGCCTGTGCCAGTGCAGGCTAACATCCACGCACTAAAAAAAGGTAAGTGTCAAGCTGACCTGTCATAACGAGACAGCCCGATCACATTTAGTACATCTAGCCAGCAAAAATTATCCGGGTCCGGGTCTATCGGGAACCAAGAGAAAACCCATCCTATTACAGTTACAGCCGTTTTCATGTCGATTAGACTGTTTTTCGGAATTGCTACTAGTGAGCGGGGGTCAAGGATAACTGGCTATCTGAGATCCGATAGAAAAGATAAGGCTTATCCTTTTTCGACTTGCCTTTTTCTTCCTCTTTTTATTTTATTTTATTTTATTTCACTGAGTCTGGTATGCCAATGGGAGCTCCCGGAACTCAGTACCCAGTACTCAGCCCGTTAGTAGCTCTTCTGAAAAACGGTCTATCGATATGAAAACGGCTGTAACCGCACGACTCGAGGAATAAGAACATTATACCGTATCCATCCGTAACAGTATACCTTCTCAATCAATATTCACCTCTGATTTTAAAAAAAGTCTACAAAACATACTCATCAAGCAAGGTTTGAGGCGAGGAAGTCGACCCCTAGTGCAGACAGCTCGTGTTGTTGCTCGGCTTGACAGTAATCTAGACGCAGGTGGGATCAATTTGAAAAGATCGTTCGGATTGGGTAGCACTCTGAAAACACGTACAGGTCCCGACCAGGCTTCCTCGCCCTCAGCGTCCTCGACAGAAATCATCACATTCCAGCCGCTGGGGATGGTGACGTTCCATGATAGGGAAGTGGAATTATGGTCGCCTAAGTCGGCGCTAACGAGGTTGCGATTAAGAAAGTGCAGGAGATCTGTGGGACTATCGGGAAGAACTCACACTTCTTCGCTGCACGGATTGGTCTGGTTGGCAATGATAACATTGTACGGGCCTTTGGTCTGATCCCAGGAAAACTGAGCGAGGGCACACTGAGGCGGTAGTTAAGTCGATTAGAAAAAAATCAAGAGTTAGATCAGAACGGGCGCTCAGGGAGTAGAGCTCGATGTAGGTTACCTGAGTAAACTCGGGAGTCTGAACCGAAAACTCGGTGTGGACTGCGCTGGCTGCGAGGAAAAAGAGAGGGACAGAAATGAGTATGTGCGTGGTAGGCATTCTGTGCTTCTGTTTCTTTACAAAAGAAACGCGGCAAGAGGAGTGGGAAAGGGGGGGGGAGAAGAGAAGCAAGCGGTCGAGATGAAGGAAGATAATTAAAGGGTTATTAGGGGTTGCAAAACATTGTCGTAAATCGTCTCGCCAGACGCGTGATGCCATGTCCGATGAGTGCGCGTGTTTCTGAAGTCAAAGACCGCGAAGACGTAATTACACTACGAGCACAGCACCCTCGACACTAAGTTCACGCTTGACCCGCTTGTGGCATTGACAGCAGCGCGATCGACCACCATGACCGCTTCCGTGCTTCGCGGTATTGGCTTGGCCTGCTTGGAATTGGCAAATGGGACGCGAACGGAACCTGGGCACCATCATTAGCCAGCGATATGACATAAAGACAGTAATTGACACGTGCACATTTCATGTCATTCACCGGACATGGCTTGGAGGTAAGTGTGGGTGTGGGCGTGACGCGTCTGTGCGTCATCTGGCAAACGCACGCTACCGCTGAATGCAGCGCCATCGCTGACATCCTAGCCGGGTTGTGTGCCATGCCATCATGGAAGGCCTGCGAGGGTATGAAGTGAAGAGTGCGACTCGGAGTGAGGTAGGCAATCCTTGAGGCAATCACAGACAAAAGATCCTATTTCGAATAGGACACCTGTCCTATGAGCCGATCCTCTCATAGATACCTTTTGGCCATGACGGGGGGGGGCATCGAATAAGAGGGAGTCGACTGTATCATTATTCGCGCGTCTTAGGCGAGAACGTGTATGCATTGTTCAGTGCTGACCCAAAAGATTACAGCGAACTTGACAGCGAAAATCCAAATCGAAGACGACAGCGGACCTCCAAATTCAAGAGTATCTAAATTCTTGGGAAATTATAGTAGCTATATCGCGATATTTGTAGTTATAAAATGCTTGATTCAAATAATTTCTATTGGGAAGATTTTTTGGCATGGTTGCCAGAACACCCTTTCAACCTTGGATTTCGCAGTACTTTACAGTACTTCACCACTGGGGAAAAGAACCAGAAACTAAACCAGGACCATAGTTGGAATACTGGCAATTGGTCATCTCCTTTGGTAGTGTTTAATTCTTGGTTTAATTTCAGTACCGCGCCTTGTACTGCGCTTGGTACCGCGTCCATATCGAAAACTTAAAAACTCGGTCGTCCTGAAAATTCTGGAGCGAATCGTTCCCGAGAGCCACGCAACGATGGCTCACCTGTTATTGGCGCAAGAAACGGAAGTAGGCGCAATGCCCAAAGAGATGTCCTGGTGTTGGCGATAGTCGTTTGATCCTGTATTGGGCCTCCCTCCCAACGGGGAAAATCAACCGGGCCGCTCCTCGACGCGACTCAGTTCTCAGTACTTAGTTCCAAGGCCGAGATCACCACTTTATACAAGGTAGCTATGGCCGATGTCCAGATGTAGGTGGTTAAAGTACTTCAGTTGTGTCTGTACAGTCATGGAATGGCCCACAGACATACTCTGCCTCGCCCCATTTCCCCGACACGGAAAGATGTCAAGCTAAACAAGTACTCGAGCCAACTCACGCAGGACAAGGTCTGTGGTGTCACCAGGGTCTGCGAGTTTGCCATCTCATCCTCGATAGTCCAGGGGCGGTGCACAGGCTATGCGTAAGGCCGCATTCCTAGCCGTTTAGACGATAGCGATCGTTATCTCATTCGCGCCGTCTGGTCAGTGTATGCTGTAATCGATGCAGACGACATCGAGAAACCTCAGGCATGAGTGATTTCATCATGAGCCCCTTTTCCTACCTCACGGGTCGTGCGCGCTTTGCCCCTGGCACGCTAGATCGGTATATCTCCAATCTGGTGGGAAGGTACGGTAGCGATGCGATGTGCGCCCACCAGAATAGCTTATTCCTTTACTTACAGGAAATCCGTGCAACACCCATCTCGTGAGCATACTGCATGATTGCCAGTGCCAACAGGAGAACCTGGTGGCTGATGGGTGGTGAAGTTGGACCTCGCAAAAGCAGTCAAGGAAGGATGCAAAGAAGAGGATCTAGTCGGGCTTACCTTTAACACGATTGGCGTCAGGTACGAGTATAACATAAGTTCGTCGATACATGCTGAGACGCAACTCGCAAAGCGATGCTATAACCATGGGCACTGACGGTGGGTGGTTACGTTGTCATGACCCTCTTTTCGTTGCTGACACAGGTGGCAGGGATGCGCTACTCGTCAGTGTGTTCTGGCTGTGAGGCTGAGCGTTTGTGATTGACATTTTGTGATAGACTCCCAAGCCGTGATATAATTGCTGATTCGATCGAGGCGGTGCGTACTAATCTGTTCTGGATTGCCAATCGGAGCAACTGATTCGTTCCGCGTACTATCTGGGATGGCAGGTCACCCTGGTACGACGAGTCTAACGTTAAGCTTTTGACAAGCACTTGAAAATACCTCCTGAGCAGGCCCAGCATTACGATGGCAATATATCTATCCCCGGGTGTGACAAGAATATGCCTGGCTGTGCGATGGCCGCAGTGCGACACAATCGCCCGACAATCATTGTATATGGTGGAACAATCCAGGTCGGTGTGCGACATGTAGATTGCCCTGAGATGGGTTACTCGAAGGGCGATTCTGTCAACATCTCGGATGCGTTCGAATCGTATGGTAAATGGCGTGGCCTCTTCCAGAAGGCTGTCGCTCAATTATACTTATATCATCACTCAAAGGCGCGTTTGCTGTCGGAAAAATCACGGAGGAACAACGATTTGACATTGTCCGTCATGCGTGTCCTGGCGCTGGAGCCTGTGGTGGGATGTACACGTACGTCCACATGGTATGTGCCACCCATTGTCGGAGCTGAAGGACAGACGTGACCGACAGTGCAAATACCATGAGTTCGGCTTTGGAGGTACTTGGCCTGACCCTACCGTATTCCTCGAGTACCCCTGCTACGTATGCTGGTGCGCCATGTAAACTGAATCCCGGACTTTGGATAACCTGACCACCCGGATCACAGAGAAGCTCAAGGAGTGTAGGCGGGCTGCAGGATACCTTAAGAAATTGCTCGAGCGGGATATCAAACCACGGTATGTTGTATGGCCTCTTACGACGGGCGAATCTAACTGCCATGACCTAGCGACATCCTGACCCGGAACTCTTTTCTGAACGCTATCGCAATCGTGAACGTACTCGGTGGCTCGACAAACGCGGTGATTTGACAACGTTTCCCTTCTTTGTGAATACTGCTGATTCGCCCCACCCTTTACTAGGTCCTCCATCTCCTAGCCATGGCCCGCGCGGCTGACGTCGAGCTCACGATCGACGACTTCCAAGCCGTGGCGGACCGCACGCCGTACCTGGCGAATCTGAAGCCATCCGGGCGCTACTACATGGAGGACCTGCACCGTGTGGGGGGCATCCCCTCGCTGCTCAAGTACCTCCTCGCACACACGGACCTGATCGACGGTACGCAGCTGACGGTCACGGGCCGCACGTTGGCGGAGAACGTCGCGGACGCAGCGGAGCTGGAGTTTGGGCAACCGCCGCAGGATGTCGTGCGCCCGCTCGCGGACCCGATCAAGCGCACGGGCCACATCGCCATCCTGAGGGGTAACTTGGCCCCCGGGAGCGCGGTCGCGAAGATCACCGGCGCGGAGGGTGTCAGGTTCCAGGGCGTGGCCAAGTGCTTCGACAGCCTGGACGGCTTTTATCCTGCGCTCGCCGCGGGCGAGATCAAGCCCGGGATGGTGCTCGTCTTTCGGTACCAGGGCCCCAAAGGTGCCCCTGGCATGCCAGAGGTTTTTCTTGTTACTTGTCTTTGGCCCTTCGCGCACTGAGCGACTCGACCGTGATGTGTTGTGTCATTAGATGTTAGGTACGCCCTCAGACAAAGTGCCATGTCTTGACGCTGACTTATTGCTCTCAAGGACCTACCGGCGCGTTGATAGGGGCAGGTCTGGCAG
Organism: Lactarius vividus; assembly: GCA_021527035.1. Lineage (NCBI taxonomy): Eukaryota > Fungi > Basidiomycota > Agaricomycetes > Russulales > Russulaceae > Lactarius > Lactarius vividus. The sequence goes on along the minus strand of JAKELG010000019.1, from coordinate 222,303 downwards.
GGTCAACCGCCCTTATAACTGATGGACGCTTCTCTGGAGCTTCCCGTGGCTTCATCATTGGTAGGGGCGCGATACCTGTCCTACTTCTTCCTGCGTAGCAGGTACTGATAGAGATTTGCGACGCTGAAGGCCACATCGTTCCAGAGGCACGCCTTGGCGGGCCGATCGCGTTGGTCCAGGACGGTGACAGGATCGTTATCGACTCTGAAAAAAGGACGATCGATTGGGACGTTAGTGATGAAGGAGGAGGCGCGCCGTCGAAAAGAATGGGGGGGTTCTGGGAAGGGCGCGCTGACGGTTAGGCGGGGCATACTGTTGAGGTACGCAAGGGACGTTGCGGTGAGTACATCAGTCTCTCGGTTGAGGATGGGAGGTTTTGATGTTGGTTGATCTCTAACAGCCCGCAAATGTGGGAGCATACTGTGATTAGACCGATATAAATATAAGGGTCGTAAAGAAAAAGAGTGGGCAGTGTATATGATATAAGAGTACGAGACATATCTGTAGAGATTTTACACGCAAACGTTTAAATCAAGACGTTAAAGTAACTATTGTAACCTGTGTATTCAACGGCCAGTGTTTGCTGACAAAAGAGTATTATAAGTCCGTGAGATGTGACAGGATGTGACAAGAGCACTTACATCGGCGCTTCTCATGCTTGGGTGGGTCCAAGCTGCTATGCTTCGAGAACACTTGTCGTGCAATCATCTCATCATGCTGCTGACATTCAGATAGGGCACTATTGGGCTCCATCCCGGTTGGGGTTTTTGGAACATTATCGCCGGAAGACCGGTGCTTGGGCACTATGGCGCGCTCGCCAGGCTCACGCTGACCGGTGATAACGGCGGGATCCGGGGGAACGATGAAGGTAGGCAAGGGTTTCTTCGGTTTCTTGACCTTGGGAGGTAAACCTCTAGCGGCACGACGCTTGGCGCGGATGCGCTTCTTATATTGCTTCCAGAGAAAGCCCAGGAGGGCCAGCGCCCAGATGGCTATTACACCAGCGCTGGAGACGATGGCAGAGACGATCGGAGTTTTGGCACGGTGGCTTGAGTACGAGCGAGGTGAGCCATCGTTGAGCTTGGTGCAATACGGTAGTTGAATGGGACATACCCGTGAAGGATTTCGTTTTCTTGACCCTTTTGACTATATGACTTGTAGGGGAGGTTGTCTAGGGGAGGAGAAGGGAACATGGCTGAGGATGAGAGAGATGCAGGATGTCCTCGCCGAGGTATATTTTAGGATGGGGCGAGACCGGAACGAGTCCTTCCGAAGCTCACATGACGTTAAGGCCACGTCACGGGACGTGCTTCGCGTTGATCCACTGAGGCCTTTGTCGGCTCAATCAATCGGCCACTGACCCCCGCGTGGGCGGTTCTTGGTCGGTTCCCAGCCAGCCCGTCCTCTCTTGTCCTCTCCTTCGATGGCCTCCCTCGTCTGCCTTTTACTCTTCGTGTTTCTCCTCGGTCTCGTCTCTCATTCTGGAGCTCACCGCCCAAATCCCGTTCGTTCCGCTCACCGTCGTTCTCCCAGCTCAAAGAGAGTGTCCCGAAGGTCTTGCCAGGCCCCAGCGAACACGAACATTTCTGCCTGCTTTCCCGCGCTCGGCTTCACCACCCCATCTGATGTACCCGCCAGCACCGACGGATGGTGGTGTGATCCTGTTAACGAGTATGCCTTCCTAGGTTTCAGCTACGAGGTTACCAGCTGTGAGTCTCCCTGTAGCTTTTTTCTCCCTCTCATTCCTGATTCCATCTATATTTAGGTCAGAGCTTGTCCCAACTGCAGAAGGAATTTGCGGACATCCGAACTAACTTTAATGGTCGATATGTCCGCCTATACGGCGCGTGTGACCGCGAAGGCTTCTAGTGAGCTTCCCTCACTTCCACCCCCATCAGAACCATAAATACGCGATCTTCCAGTGATGATGTCGTTACGGCAGCCTGGGATAACACGCTCGGCGTTCACGCCCTCATCTGGGTACCTACTAATACTGTACCCTCTCGAAGCGCTTAATTATTCCTTGCGCACACAGTTCGGCTATACTAGTTCCAGCCAATGGAAATCCCGTCGCGACACACTCTTTTCCACTCTTCATTCGAATCCAAGGGCAAAATTCGTCACTCGTGTCGTCCAATTCGGTTCAGAGCCTCTATTCGACCAGGTTCTCTCCCCTGCACAACTGACCGCCCAAGTAATTGCGGCCAAGCAGAACCTTTCAGACATTGGGATTCCCGTCACAGTCAGCGATCTTGCGTATGGTTATCAACGTAATGGTGGCGCTCAGGACGTCCTCGATGCTATCGACTCGATCAATGCCCACATGCTTCCTTTCTTTGCAGCATCTGCCACAACCGGCATGTTACCCTCTTCGTGCCACCCCCTTCTTGTATCTTAATTCTCCCTCTAGGCGACCAGGCATGGGGAAATGTTCAGAATGATTTGAATTTTTTCATCCAGAATGGGAATGGAAAGAAGATGTACTTTGACGAGGTAAGACATCTTTCCGTCCCCTTCTCAAAGTTGACATTCCACCTTTTGTACACACAGAATGGTTGGCCGTCCGTCACTTCCAGTGGTGTGAAGCCTCAAAGTAAATCCGCCGTGGCCAGTGTCGGCAACGAACAAGAGTATTTTGGGCTCCTCGACGCACATTGCACCGATCTCAAAACTGTGGTTGCCGGTGGGATTGGTTGGTTCGCTCACATCTATTCGGACGCACAGGAACCCGGTTATGGAATCTACAGCTCTTCTGGGAAGCTGAAGTTTCCCTTCGCTCCAAGGACGAGCTGCTGAATGAGGCGATTCAAGACAGCCTGAGGCTGTCCTCTGGGCCATCGCCTCTCGCTCCGGTAGCGAATATCTCTTTTCCTTCGATCGATTTTTCCCCCTTCCTTTTATTGCTGTGCCTCTCCGTGTTATCGTTGGTTGTACTATATTTACGATCTGCATCGCACCCCCCATTGGGGCTGGGGTTAACCTTGTAGCCCGAGCCCGCCTTCGTACCAGAGTACGGTATACCCCCCAATGAAAGGACATTGACGTTTGAGTCGAATCGCTTCTACTCGCCGCAGCAGGTCGGAGCAGATAATATTAACCGGTATAGGATAATTTGTGGCGTAGAATACAGCAGGATTAGGCAGTGTAGAGGGTATCCGGTGCGTATAATACACAACAACCATGGAGCACGACAACGGAAATGTCACCCGTACCACTTCCCGTTTATACTGGCTACTTTTGCTCGTTGAGGGATGATAGCTTCTGTGATATCGAACGCTTTAATCGCGGCCTGATCGCACCCAACGCTGAGCACGGAATGTTTGTACGTAGAAGAGGAATGCACTCACCTCCCAAGTAGGAATGTCAAATTCGAACACAAGCTGCTGTTTCCTTAAGCCCTCTTGATAATCGCTGAGTTGAGGCTGCTCGCAGATAACTGGGTTTAGGAGTAACGGATCAGACGTGCGAAGGAGACTTTCATATCGAAACGACGGGACGCACAGATTACCGGCTCGCCGTCCTCCTCGATCTCAAGCGCGCATTCGCCGTCTCTGATCAAGAAAGAAAGATAGAACAAGTTTTCGACGGATTGGGCGAAATCGTTCGGATTGGTGATGAACCTGAAAAGGTTCACGGGACCATTTTGTTCCACGAGTAAGCTTCGTATCTATTGTTTTTTGTGATGAGGGGAGTGTGATATAAGGGAAGAGGCACGACTGACATCGATCACATGTTTCGTCGTCTCGTTCTCTGATCGCGCGATGTCTTCCTCGCGCAGCTCCTGCGGCCGCCGTTCGTCCTCCTTGTTCTTCTCGAATTTTGCGCGCTTGCCAACGACGCGCTTCTTTTGTTCAACCGCAAGTGGCCCGAGCCTGTGTGTCTCCCTCGCGCATTAGCCTCGCACACGAACAAAACAAGGGCCACGCACATAAAGTCCATCACAGGCACGCGCCGGCTCTTCGCAAGCGCCTTGCGGCCGATCTTCTCCCAGTCGAGCGGCTCGTCGTCGCCGTCGTACTCTTCCTCCTCTTCCTCGTCCTCGTCGGTCCCGCCGCTTGCGCGGTCCTTCGGCCCCGCCTCACCGCGGCGTCCGCCCATGAAGGTGATCAGCTTAGACACGAAATCGTCGACGTCGAACGCGCCTGCGCCGGCTTTCATCGCGCGCGCTTTGGCTGCGTGCATGTTGGACGCGGTCACGAGGAAGGCAGAGTCGAGCGTCGCTTCCTGTGGCGCAGACACTTGGAGGTGGATTTGAGGAAGAAAACGGATGGCGAGGGGGGTTCTGTCTGTGGGAAAATACACATACCTTGGTCGAAGAGCGAATCGGCCAGCTGTACTTTTTCAAGCAACTCTTGTGTCGTGTATTCGTTGGCATTGATTTGGTGGCCTAGACAAAAGCAAAAGAAAGGAGAGGAGGTAAGTTAGCCTCCTCTCCCGTGACGGCGGCGATCTAACGTGCGCGTGTTACCTTCCTCATCTTTAAGTAAGACACGATATTTCTGCCTAAGTACCCGTTTCTCCTCCGGGTCTTGATCTGGATCGTAGGCGACTCTCTTGCGTGGTGAGTCCATGTTAGAGTCGCCCTCTGCCATGCCTTTGGAGATAGGGTCGGGTCCGAGTCAATTGACGCGACGAGACGCGCCATTCATAATTTAGGCGGCGATTGTGGAGCTCAGGGTTAGGGTTCGTAAAATACATTTCGAGAACGGCGCGGTATGCTACTATACTACTATGCGTTGAACTTTTCGACAAAGACAGATGAGCACCACAACAGAAATGACGACTCGAGTGGTCCAGGCTTACCGCTGTAAGGTACGATTCGGCGACTATACGAGCTCGGGCATTGAGACTGAGCTTCATCTCGCTAATTTCCCGGTCCACGTCTTCCATGAACCTGAAAGGTGGATCAACGTAAGGTCAGTGCTATTTCGAAGCGGTCCACCACCTGACGCACTGGATGATGAAATCTACGATCTTGTGTTTCAGCATCGATTCGGTGTGAGTGTTGGTGATGAGGAAAGATATGTCATATCCCTTCGGAGGATCAACTTTTGCACAGATCAGACAAGGAAGTCGAATGCACCTTGATGGGTTTTCTACGCAGAACGATGAAGCTCTCCGCTCGCTGCATCAGGAATCGTGTGAATTTATGGCAGAGAATGCGCTCGATCTCATCTGCCTGCTTGATCTTAATGCTAACACGGATCGAATTGACTGAGGGCTCGATAAGCACTCGCTCGTTTTCGTTTCGTGATATCGTCAACGGGTTCAGGAGGACTTCCTTCGATCCCCTGCACGCGATCAAACAACGTGGGGTGACCCATGAGGTGATGCACTCACGCGACCTCCACTTCAGGCTTGTTGTGGCGCTCGACGACCTAGGGAGAAAACTGTAATCGTATCCCGAGTGCAGAGACCGAGACGATCCACACCTGAGATGAGAAGTTCTCCAGTGTCAGCGCGGCGGTCAGAGTCGACCGCACCGCAGCGAGATACGGTCTTAGAACATTAGACTGTTGTTAGCTGAATCAACATCTAAACCACAAAACTTGTATCGTATGCCGAAAGCTCACCATCGCGACGTTGTATCTGATGTGGTGATGAAGGGAATGCCGTGAGAAAAGTGAATATTCGGAGGTCGAAAGCCAGCTCTAAGTTTTTTTTGTTTATTTATTGCGCGACTCTTCCCACACCGCGTTCAACACTCGAAAAAAAGAAACATGCCCGTTGCAGTCGCACTCTGGTTCGTGTATGCGTGTAATATGCGCGTTTTGCGCCCTTAACAATAAGAACAGGAGTATCGTAGTAAAGCCCGGGGAAGCTGTATCGGTCATTCCCCAAGGCGACTTGGTCATTACCAATGCTGCTCTGGGCACCGAGCTTGCGGACTCCCATGGGCGTACCTCGGTTAAGCTAACATACACGCGTCCAGTCAAAATCGATGACGATTCAGACGAGGAAGAGGAGGAGGAGGAGGGGGCTGCTCAAGTCGAGACCGTGCTTTGTTCGTTGACACCTGGAAAGGTATGCCACAAATTGACCCCACGCGTTTTATCAAGAGATTGAACTCTCCCGAAGATTGAACAATCTATCCTCAACTTGACGTTTGAGGAAGATGACGAATTCTTGTTGGAAGTCGTCGGAAAAAAGTACGCACCCCCCGCTTATCTGATTATTGTTCATTATTCATCGAGCATTTGTCTAGCGAGGTCTACCTCACTGGAAACTACATTGGTAAGGCAAATATACTCTCCTTCGTGAACGTTGTGAACTTCATTTGGGTAGACCAGGCGCCGGACCAAGTACCATACAATGCTGAATCGGAACAGGAGGACGAATATGCTCTTGATGAAGTCAGCTCTGATGTCGAGATGGATCCTGCAGACATGGTTGGCATTCCTAGCGACGAGGACGAGGATGATGACGCTGGGTTAGTCCCTAGACTGTTCACTGCGCCTATTCGTGTTGACTACATCACCATGCAGACGTTTCGAACAAGTTGTCTCCGAGGAAGAATCAGGACTAGAAAAATCCGCAAAGCGTCCTAGAGAGTCTAACGCGACAGAACAGGATGCACCTACCAGCGACAAACCTTCAAAGAAGGCCAAGAAACTCAAGGCCGAGAATGGTGCCGCTGTTCCCGTGTCAACAGGCACTGACGGCGAGGCTTCTAAAAAAGGCAAGAAGGACAAAAAGAAGAAAGGAGATGCCAAAGAGAGTCACCCCCAAACGGGAGAAGACAAGGAAAGCGAGTCCAAGCCGAAGCAAAGCGACCTGGGGGGCATCCGTGAGCTCCCCAGCGGCCTAAAGATCCAGGATGCCAAGCTTGGAGAGGGTCCGCAGGCGAAGAAAGGTGTGAAGCTGTCTATGCGCTACGTTGGAAAGCTACCGAATGGCAAGATCTTTGATTCAAACACAAAGGGAAAGCCAGTAAGACTTCGGGCCGCTATCTGTACTCACTTGTGCAATACTCATGTGATCGTCTCTTTGATAGTTCACGTTCAGGTTGGGGGCTGGTGAAGTGATCAAAGGTGCGTTCTAGGTGCTCACATCGGTGGTCATTCCATCTCATGGTTATGATCAAAGGCTGGGACGAGGGTATCACTGGTATGAAAGTTGGAGGCGAACGACTCTTGATCGTCCCCCCATCGTTGGCTTACGGCAATCGCAAGACGGATGAAATCCCTCCAAATTCAACGCTCAGATTCGGTGAGCTGATCGACGATTCCTTCGCGCTATTCTAGAGCTAATTACGTCGCTCCAGAGGTCAAGGTTGTTGGCATGAAGTGAATGCGCGACAATCGCGCCTTTTGCAAATTTGAACCACGTTTCAAGCCACGTTTTGTACAGATCTACATTGTGGTTAATTTACGTACCAAACGACCATTGACGCCTTGCCGAGTGGTCGACAACTGGTTTTATTACCAAGAAATACCATCATTTTGTCGCCAATAAGCGAGCGAACTTGTATTATGTGCGACTGTTTATTACAGCCAGGTTATGCTCCGAGATGATAACATTAACCAATTGCGCCGGCGGGTAAGCCCCGGGTTCGTTCGTCTAGATTGTCGGGTCCATGTACGTAAATTCCCATTGAATGGATGAAGTTATGGTGTTGTTGGTCCCTACCAATGGCCAACCAAAGTTTTGCCATAGTACCAGTAATAATGAGCCCATTAGCGTAAGGGGTTGTACGAACGTATGGCCAAACTTTGAATTGTACAGCCCTACAACTCGTGCTTATAGATGAATGGAAGGTATTGATTGATCATCGCATGCGCTAGGTACGTGTCCGATATATCAAAACGATCCAATCGGCGAAGGGTGCTCGAACCTCCTGCACTGTAGGGCCGAGTACCGCCAGGAGGCTATCAGCAAGGCGGTGACCCGTACATATACGGTCACGGAGATTCATGCATTCATGTGCGGTGTTGCAGTCGAATCGGGTCTCAGTGTTATGTTGGCTCTACGGAGGGTCATATGACGCCGTTCCACCTTCACTTCTCGCTCTCTCCTATCTCCCTCTGTTCCCGTGCTCTGCCTTGTGGCCGACGCACTGGCTCATCCTAGTAGTTGCCTGGGTCCGAGCCACCATATCTTGATCTGGCGAAGGCGCGTGATCTTTAAGAGGGCGACATCTGAGAGGACCCAGAATGGCCGATCATCGAGGGTGCAAACCATAATTGTGCAGAAGAAGACGCGACGAAGATACGGCTGGCTATAACTTGGGCGTAGGCGTGGAGTTAGTGCACTTGCAATGTCTGCCTGTTCGTCTCCAATAGGCACTTAAAGAGTAAGACTAAGAAAGAAACTTGGGGAAACGACTCAGCCGATTTTTTGCGGATCACTGACTTCGCCGAAGATGGCTGATCAAGCCTGACTCCGAACGTGATCCGAAGGGTAAATGGAACAGCGCCACAAAGAACGCATCAGTGGAATAGAGACCATCCAAGCGATTTATTCAGAGAATATGAGGACGCGATTAACCCCTTACAAGGATCGTAGAAGATTCACTTCCACGAAATAGGGCCGGGGGTAGGAGAGAACCGCAGCGACGTAGAGGGAGGCGGAGTAGGGGAGACTTCGCGATTGCAAGGTCCGTCGACCGTCGAGCTTAGTACACATTAATGCTACCGTTTCGACAGGTTGTTGTTTCGGTTTTCTGCATGACTGGGGCAGGATTTTCGTGAGGGAGGTAGACTGGGGTGTGTGCTAGACCAACCGCGCAGAAGTCTGCAGGATTCGCAACATCATTCCAAGTTCCGAGAAGAAAAAATCCACCGAGTCGATCGGCAAAGGGGGAACGTTTCAGTGTTTTTCAGCGGCAGTGGGCCTGGAAGGTAGATTGGCTGGATAAGACACTCTCCCTGGAGTGGCATTGGTGGCGGACATGAGAAAATTCGGTGGAGTCCGCTTCGATCGTGAGTCCCCCAGGAGGGGCGTCCCTGTAACCTGGCTAATCGGTTTTGGTGCTGAAGCGACAGCTCCCGCGTGCGATCGTACACGAGGCTCAGAGGAGTAAGACTAGAGCAAGGTGAGGAAACAATCTGGGAAGTGCAGAGCTGTGGGAGAAATTACTATGCCACAAATTTGGCTTATTACCTGTTGCCATTCTTTGCGGACAGAAGGTAGATCAAATAACTGACCGTGTAGGTTGCTAGCTCTGGGAAATACAGTTCCCCGAAAGGAGAGAGATAGGTCAATTCTGAAGCGGAAATGAAAAATGCAGACGACAATGCCTGTGGCGTTTTCCACGATGCCTTGAGGTTTGGGCTCGCAACTGGCACGGGTGCAATAGCGACGGCCTTCGTAGACGACGCAACGCACTGCGAATGACGAATGACGAATCATCGCCGAGGTTCACGGGGGTCTTGTTTGGACAGAAATGGATCGGTGCTGAGAGAGGGGTCAGGAGTTTGAACGGGTCGGACTGAGACGCGTTGAGTCCCGGGCCCGTAGGACCCTGAAGTCCTCGAGAGCTAGTACCAGCCTCGAGAACCGTGTAGAGTCTCCGCTTGTCGAAGCGGCTCGTCTCGAATTTTTGAGATGACTGTCCAAGTCCGTCTCGATGGGACAGTGTCTTGGTCGGTCACTTTGTCTGGCGGGGGGGGGGGCTTTCCCAACGAATCGATAATAACCTTTTGACTTTTGGGGTCTGATGACAAGCCGGCGTACGTTGACACTCACCGAGATTTGGGTCACTCTGAGGGAAGAGAACCCTGACACAATGGCCGACGGTGACTACTCGTACCTTACGTGTACGTCCATCGGTCTCCTGTCGTTCCTCGGTGCCGCTGTGGATGTACAACACGAGGGTGCGGCGACGTGTGACAAGCGAAGCGGTAAAGTCGAAGCAAAATGACTTTCACGCAGGGAACGGGTAGGGGGTGCCGGAGAGATACGAACGGAACTTGAAGACACGGAACTGCGACGATCTCGGCCATCCTGCGATGGGGATAATATTGCTCCTTTAGCAAATGGTAGCGGCACGAGGTGCTCGCCACTGTTCTGGAACGTTGCGTCCTGCGAACGGTACGCCGAGAGATGTAGAAGTGCAGCACTCTGTGAGGCCTCACGGGCGTGCAGAAGCTTGCCTCATTGCACACTGAAAACACTAGCGTTTGCCAGTGGCTGGCCGAAGGCCGAAAGTCAGCGCCAGGCCATTGAAATTCTCTGGCGTAGTCTTTCCCCTCCCTGAGGCGTCCGCCCTGACACTCAGGAGATATTACTTCGGGTCCTCATAGCCAGCCCTATGTGCGCAAGGAGCAAATGAACGGAGCTTTCTTATAGACCAGTGCGCCATGGCTGCATGGCTGCATGACCTTCAGCCGATCATTGGCCTTCATAATAGTCCCGGTACAAGGGCCTATCGAGGTACCCACCCCCTTGCAGCATGCGACGAAACCGCACGGCGCCCTCAATCCATCGATGAGTCGCCTCATGACGCACCAAAAAAAAAAAACCAACAGAAATTATTTCAGACTCCTCCCGGTCTATAAAGCCAGAAACTCAGCAGCTCCCAGGATAGTCCAACTCCTTACCTTATCCATCCGACTTGCCCACCTAGTGACCATCCCCCCCCTGCATTTCTTCTCCCGCTATGGACGCATTTGTAACTTTTCTCTTGATTTTCCAAAGGCAGAAGTATACGTCTCCTGGTCCGCATCTGGCCTTACCACAAGTACTTAGTCGGAACTGCGCCTTGGCCAGCTTGACGGGCCTTTGCTGCAAGTACGATAAGGGGGGGGGCCCGTAGCTGCTTCATGCATGCCTAGGTATATTGTTGACAGCTAGCGCTGGCATCAGTCGCGATGCACCCAGATCTGCTGGACAAATGACTTGTGCTCTGTTGACTACCGATTACTGCGTCATGCTCTGGTACTCTTCCTACCCATGGTAATGCGTCTCCAACGTCTACCCCCGTATGCGGGTCTTGGCCGTTCGAGTACCATACCATGGGAATGGAAGAGGCGCCAGACGCGAGCGGACTAACCGAGGAGTCACACGCAAGAAGGGCTATGAGGCTAGAGGCACCCAAAATACCAGCACGCAGTGGCTAGACTAGACAGTCAGAGACTCTGGATGAGCTGATGATGGCCTTTCTTAAGGAACGGAAATAGAACAAGACGACTTCACGGGGCGTGTTGGGGACCGACATGGTTCTTTACGTTTTGACTGAGCTAATGGAGCTGAATCACCGTGCACCAGAACAGTGGTCACTTCCTAGCTACAACTGCCGTTGGTTTGTAAATGGCCCCCGGAATGTGCGCTTATACACAGGCCTTATGCTGCACGAAAGGACGGAGACTCGAGACTTTGACGGCGGATCGAGGCCGTGGGAGGCCTAGACAAGTGGGAGACCCAATGCAGCGCTTTAGCCATGGATGGGTCTGGAGTTGGTGCTTTCGTACGTGTAACTGAATGGAGTCGCCAAGCTCTGAATGTTGGGTGCAGACGGCGACTTCCGCGTTTTCACCATTTATGCACCGCGCTTGGACCAATCTGTATGGAATTATATTTGTAAATGTGCCAGTCACAAGTTCCGGTGCGCGTGAAGACCGTCTAGATCGGGACCTGTGTGTTTTCCTTTCAACGCGGATCATGGAGCCCTCCGATAACCATCACCTTCCCCCCACCAGGTCTACGAACCAGCGTGCCCTTGAAACGAAGGTTGTTCACAATTTCGGAGCACCATGCGACGAAGGCGGGTACCAGGGCCCTCAGATTAAACACAACCCCCTCATTTTCCACGCGACTTAAAAACTGTTCGTCAGTAACCCGAAGGACAAGTGGACCAGGAAACCTCTTTACTGGTCAGAAATCTGAATTCAAAAGTATTTCAAGTGACAAGTGACGCTAGAGAGCGACTAAGTGGATGTGAGGGAGAAGGGTCAAAAGGGACTGCGGTACGTGCTCCCCATGTTGTGGCAATTCCTCACTTCGTCAACGACGCATTCTCCGTTGGAGGTCGCAATCGTCTGGATACGCACGGCTCTCAGATCTACCCATCCGGACACTGCTCGCTCACCACTCACGGGGGAGGAAATCTGGGCATGCACCTCGCTACACTCTATCTTTCCGAAGTCCAAGCGACTTCGAGTGCCTTCAACAAGCAAACGGGCTCGCAGGTTCAGCACTTGATTAGATCTCTTAAGCCGATGTCGGCACGCAAGGTGTATATAGGACTGCGGGGTTGACATGCTTCCGTTCCGAATCCCAGCAGTGTCGCGGAGTTGATATTTCTCAAGAGAGTGCGAGTCTCCAGGCACGTGGAGTCCTTCGTCTTCGTTGCTCCAATTTGTCAACTCACCAGCCAGGCCAGGTTTCGCGCCGGACGGTGTTGCGACAACCCTGTCATGCACGCCCGGGATTGCGGGATAACCAAGCCGAGGACGTTCAGCGCTTAACATTCAACGTTCAACACTCGCAAGATCTCTGCGTGGGCTGCGTTCCGGTGATTGCGTTTAAGGTAGGACCACTTAATCTTTCTAGAGAACACTGTAATGTCGTCACCTTATCCCCTTCGTCTTTCGAGTGAGTCCAGCGGGGATGATGACGCTTAGTCATCCCATATGGTGACAATCGAATGGTAATAGATCGAGACACTATGTCCGGCTTCCGTTCGGATGTGAAACAGGCCCTGCATACAATCTTGAGGTGATAGGTCCCACTAATATTATATAAACTTTCCCGGAATTACAGGAAGGGAAGCCGTAAGCCCTCCATCAACGGCAAAGGCTTGGCCGTTCACATAGCTCGAGTCGTCTGCCGGAAGTCGTTAGCACGACATTAAAAGTGGAAAATGAAAACGTACCCGAGGACAGAAACAGAACAGCGTTCGCAATCTCTGCACTCGGAGGGTGAACCTATCTTCAAAATATACAGTAGAAGGGAGCGTACCTTCTGCGACGCCGTAGCGACCCATTGGGTTTAATTGCCCGATTTTATCTCCGGTGCCCCGCTTACGGGCGTGGTCAAAGAGAGGAGATGTCATGCCTGTCTCAATGAGCCCTGGACAGAGGGCATTGACTCGGATATCGGTGCGTTGGAGTTGGCACGCAGCTGATTGAGCGATCGAGATTACCCTGAAACATGATTGAGGGGAGGAAACGGGGACAGGGACATAAACGTGTACGAACGCTGCTTTGCTGGCGCTATCTGTGGTGGTATTTTATCAAAGGGGAAATATGGTGCGAGTTTCATGCCTAACTTACAGTCGGTAGAGCCAGCACCTGACCGGATACCGGCAACTGTAACACGCAGGTTGAACAAGTGCCTACAAAAGAATAAGAGTAGAAACGGACCAGAGGCGGTGAGGATGATACTGCCCCCGCTGAGAGGCTTTCCTCGGGCTTCATTTGTTTGTTTCATGGCTGCGGATGCGTGCTTGACGGCGAGGTAGCAACTGGCAAGGTAATTCGTGCCAATCCCCGATAGTACAGAAACCGGGTACATACGACAGTGCGTTGACTCGCATGGTGTTGGTGAATACCTCCCCAGGAGTCTCTTCCAGTGTACGGCCGGTCGCGATGCCGGCCTGAGTGAAAACAGGCGCCAGATTACACACAATGAGGAGATAGGAAGTTGACCACTCACGTTTGCAAAGAAAATATCTAGCCTGCCTTCTTCGCTAAGTGCTTGTTGGCAGACGCCGGAGATTGCTTTATCGTCCGCAGCATCGGCTTGGATTACCGTAGCCTGAAGGGGAGTCGTTTCGCGTTCTCAGTCGGCATAAGTGGTGCACGCACTTTCACATCTAGATACCGCTCCTCGATAGTCGACTTTAGATTGGGGAGGTTGTCCCCAGCAAAGTCCAGGAGGTAGAGATGTCGAGCGCCTATCAATTGAACCTTGGGATCGAATCCCCAATTGCTATGTTACTAGACCGACCTTCGTGTGCAAATAATAACGCGGCGGCTCGCCTGTGAAGTTGTTTGCAAGCGTTGAAGAGTTAAGAAATGAAGAAAGCGCACCCTATACCTTTAAGCGAGCCAACGCCGGTGATGACAATGACTTTACCGCTGAGCTTGCCTGTACGAGGAGCTGTAGCGAGACGAGATTGAATTTCAACTAAGCGCGTCACTGCGCGAGTGTAAGACGATGGTAGCTTGGCGGATGACATTACGGCGTAGTTCAACAAAACGCAGGTTGGACTCGCAATTATCCGGAGTTCGTTCCTCGGGCCTCGGTCCTCGCTTACCCGCGCGGGGTTAATGCGTATCTAATGCTCTGATACAATCTATGTACGTTAAGTCTGATCGCTGCTGAAAGACACGCTCTCTCGTGCAGATGCGTTCGCTAACAGTATGTGCCTTAATTCCTCGTGGCGCCTCGCCGAGTCCTCTTGGAGCTCTGTATACTCGCAGGTGAGGCTATATGCGTTGAGGATAACGGAGGTCAAGATTCTTACCGTCGGCGACTGAGAGGAATTGCTCTCTCGTTTCAGCCACGTCCCTCGACACCTCCTTGACAGCTCTTTCAATTTCTTTGATCGAACAAAGACGGCGCATTCACTTTGTTATCGTCATTTTCAAAAAGTACAGGTACCTACCGGAATTTGCACGAGCACGTTCATCAGCACATTGTCCATCGTCCGCTCGCCGTTCATCACGGAGCGACGCGAGTGCGGCCTGCATGTCTGACATCTGCCTGAGCGCGTCCCCGCGCCATCGCATTTCCTCCGCATGACGCTGCTCTGTTTGATCGCGGCGCTGTGCCTGTGACTCGCGTTGTTCGCTAAGCAGCTCTCGCATCGTCTTGAGTTGACTCATTATATCCTCATGACGTTCCAGGGCTGCTTCGTCACGACCCTGTTTCGCGCCAGCGAGTTCAGACGTGCGAAGCGTACTTTGTGCCTCGCGTTCGGCGCGTGCGCGCTGTATATCTTCCCTGAGCAACTTTAACCTTTCGTCATTCGTGCTCATATTTGATTTGAGTTGTACCTTAAATGCCAAATTATCAGGCGTATTAAGAGCGATTATCGGCTACGACATACCTTAGACGTCAGTGTGGCGAATCGGATTAAGTTGACCAGCGCTGGGAACCAAATTCCAAGTTTGAGGCCAAACTAAGGGTGATTGTAGCCCGTGAGGATATAAATTGAGTGCACGAGTTACGCACCGTCTCTAACATCACCTTTTCTCACTCGATCATGTCCACTTTCACCACTCCCACTGAGGTCCGAGCGCGCTCCCCCCGCACAAGAGGTATCTCCAACATGGTGCGCGTCGCGCTAGGTCTTTTCCGCCTCCTCACTGACGTCTGGTCGCTACACCCTACTTCCTCGTATTAAATAGCACTTTAAAAGTGCTACTACTGGCGTGGCCACGAAGACCATGCGCAATGAGTTGAATAGGCTCGTGCAGACCGTGTCTGACCCTACTGCGAAGCGGGTATGTCTGCTGCCTCTTTTTTTTCTCGCTCGCTTCTCATGGGTCATGGTTCCAAAGGTCTTTGACATGGAAATGCAGTCTTTCTTCTACCTCTTCACGCGTTATCTCACCGAAAAGGCCAAGAGTCACGAACTGTACATTCTTCACTTATCACGATTATCGACATTCTCATGATACGTTTCACAGTGACTGGGACCGCATCAAATCGCCAGCAGCGGATCAGATCGTCCCTTATGATAAACTTCCGACGGTGACCAGCCCTGATGCTCTGAACAAGCTTGCCGTCCTTAAGGTCAATGGTGGCCTTGGAACTTCTATGGGTGTGCACTATTCTGATTTTATAATGTTCAGTAACTGACTGTACATGCCAACAGGTATGACTGGAGCGAAGTCCGCACTGGAAGTCAAAGACGACATGACCTTCCTCGACCTCACCGTGCGCCAGATTGAGCATCTCAACACGACACACCGTGTCGATGTCCCACTCATCTTGATGACTTCGTTTAACACGCACGAAGACACGCTTCGTATTATCAAGAAGTACGCCAACCAGCAGCTCCGCATCACCACTTTCAACCAGTCGCGGTACCCGCGCATCCTCAAAGAGACGCTTCTCCCCGCGCCCACGACTGCAAACGGCGACAAGAAGAGCTGGTACCCCCCTGGTCACGGTGACCTGTACAACGCGTTGCTGCACTCTGGCGTCCTTGATCAATTGATTGACGAGGGAAAAGAGTACCTTTTCGTGTCCAACTCTGACAATCTCGGTGCTGTGTATGTGCTTTCGTGGTCATTTGGCTAGTTCAGGTTGCTGAGATCTCTACCTGTAGTGTCGATCAGCAAATTCTTCAGCATATGATCGACTCCCAGGCAGAATTTATCATGGAGGTTACTGACAAGACTAAGGCCGATGTTAAGGTAGGCTATAGTTGAACTATTATTTACTAGCGTTTTCTAAAAAGCTACGTCTAGGGTGGCACTCTCATCGACTATGATGGTCAAGTGCGTCTCCTTGAGATCGCACAAGTTCCTTCGGAACACGTCGAGGACTTCAAGTCAGGTGCGTACTATGCACCGAGTGGGATACAAACCACTGTTGTTGACACCACTCTGTAGTTCGCAAGTTCAAGATATTCAACACAAACAACATTTGGATCAACCTGAAAGGTATATCTCACAGCTATTTACTTATATGTATCGATTCTGAGAATGTTTATCCTTAGCCTTGAAGCGGATCATGGAAAACGAGGGCATGGATCTAGAAATCATCATCAACCCGAAGACGACAGATGACGGCCAAGCAGTCATCCAGCTCGAGACGGCGGCCGGAGCGGCCGTAAAGCACTTCAAGGGCGCTCACGGAGTCAACGTTCCTCGCAGCCGGTTCCTTCCTGTGAAATCGTGCTCGGATTTGCTGCTGATCAAGAGCGACATCTATTCTCTTAAACATGGACAGCTAGTGATCAACCCAAAACGAATGTTCGAGAACACGCCTGTGATCAAGCTTGGTGACCACTTCAAGAAGGTGCGCGCACTGTCCGCCCTCGGGCCAGAGACATTTTCTGTCTCCTGAGACGACGACGACTTTTGCAGATCCAGCAATTCCAGGCGCGGTTCAAGAAGATCCCCCAGATCATCGAGCTGGATCACCTGACGGTGACCGGAGACGTTTACTTCGGGCGAAACGTGACGTTGCGTGGGACGGTGATTGTGGTGGCGAATGAGGGCCAGCGCATCGACATCCCCGATGGATGTATCCTCGAGAACCGGCTCCTCTCTGGTAATTTGACCATGACGGTGCGTGCTTTGCATTGTGTCAGCCATTGGACGCGGCTTAACGGGCACATCTTAGGATTTGTGATTGTCCTTTTACAGTATCATTACAATTACATTACAGCCATAGTACTTTACTGCCTTCACGTTCGCACTGCAGCCCCCATATTTCCGAGCCCTTTTTTTAGACGACATGCGGCTGCCATACGTCCTTTTTAGTTGACATTCGGGCGCGCTGCACCCACACTAAAGACATTCTTGTTTTTTCTCATCTCCCCTGGTACTCATGGACTATATTTCTCTTGTTTCTTGTTTAGTTAGGTCGGACGAAGTTGCAATGGAATAAAATAAAGTTGACGCTATTCTACTTTCAAACTCACCCCGAGAAATCACATCGGTGCTTCAAGTTATTGGCATGTTTTATTCTTATTTTCCTCTTATCATACAAGCGCTCGTCTACACGTTACGAAAGGGGCATGCATCACAAGGACGGAAAAAAAAAATTGAGAGGGAAGTGCATGGAATTTCATCATCAAGGCACCAAAGAAGAGGTCGCAAGTATCTAGATGTATATATGGGCGTGATGAGCTTTTCTGAGTGTTATTGCCTGTCCCCTGTCCCCCTCGTTCCTGGCTGAACGTCTGGGGACGATACGAAGGGGTATTTATAGGTCCTGCAGGAGGTTAAGAAAACAAAGATCAGGTCAAGTCGAGGAAAGCGCGGGTGCGGGACTCGTACAATCATGTTCAGGTTACCAGACAAGAGCCGGTTCTCGAGGATACACCCATCGGGGATGTCGATGCGCTGGCCCTCGTTCGCCACCACGATCACCGTCCCACGCAACGTCACGTTTCGCCCAAAGTAGACGTCGCCAGTCACCGTCAGATGATCCAGTTCGATAATGTGGGGGATCTTCTTGAACCGCTTTTGGAATTGCTGGATCTGAATTTCATTGGCACGGTTAAGGGGAGTTATGTCTCCAACCGAGGCGGGCAACGCACCTTCTTGAAGTGGTCACCGAGTTTGATCACGGGTGTGTTCTCGAACATCCGACTCGGGTTAATCACCAGCTGTCCGTGCTCCAGAGAATAAATGTCACTCTTGATCAACAGCAAGTCCGAGCACGATTTCACAGGAAGGAACCGGCTGCGAGGAACGTTGACTCCGTGAGCGCCCTTGAAGTGCTTGATGGCCGCTCCGGCCGCCGTCTCGAGCTGGATGACTGCTTGGCCGTCGTCTGTTTGCTTGGGGTTGATGATGATCTCCAGATCCATGCTCTCTGTCTCCATCACACGTTTAAGAGCGCGCAAGTTGATCCAGATGTTATTGGTGTTGAAAATCTTGAATTTGCGGACGGATTTGAAATCCTCGACATGCTCTGAGGGTACCTGAGCCACTTCGAGGAGGCGGATTGAGCCCTCGTAATCGACAAGGGTACCACCCTATGGGGCAACATCTTAATCGTGTGAATAATGAGATTAAAGAGGACCACGTCGTCACCTTAATGTCAGCCTTGGTTTTGTCGGTGACTTCCATGATGAACTCAGCTTCACTGTCGATCATGTGCTGCAAGATTCTCTGATCGACGCTGAGAGTGTTGTTTAGGACAGTAATGCGGGTGTACGAGAAGTACGTACACGGCACCCAAGTTGTCGGAATTGGACACGAAAAGATACTCCTTGCCTTCAGCGATCAATTGATCAAGGACACCCGAATGGAGCAACGCGTTGTACAGGTCACCGTGACCGGGAGGGTACCAGTTCTTCTTGTCGTCATTGGCATTCTTGGGGCAGGGGAGCAAGGTCTCCTTGAAGATGCGCGGGTAGCGGGACTGATTGAAGGTGGTGATTCGGAGCTGTTGGTTGGCATATTTCTTGATGATGCGAAGAGTGTCCTCATGCGTATTAAATGAAGTCATCAAAATGAGCGGTACGTCGACGCGCTCGGTTGTGTTGAGATGCTCGATCTGGCGCACAGTAAGATCGAGGAAGGTCATATCGTCTTTAACCTCGAGCGCGCTCTTCGCGCCGGTCATACCTGCAGAGGTACGGCGAGCTCAGAATGAGGGTTCCGGCGAGAAGGGATGAACGCATACCCATAGAGGTACCAAGACCTCCATTGACCTTGAGAACGGCCAGCTTGCCAAGGGCGGACGAGTCCTTGGGTTGTGTGAGGGAGCTGTAAGGCACGACCTTATCATTGCCCGGAGATTTGATGCGATCCCAGACTCTGGAAGGAAGTTAGCTTGCAGGGTCGATAAAGAGAGCGGTGGACTGACAGATCTTGAGCCTGAGCACGCTCTGAAAGATAACGGGTGAAGAGATAGAAAAAGGATTGCATCTCAGTATCAAAGGCCTGATCGTCGAGGCAGGGGGATATCAATAACGGTACGTTGGCGAGCTGGAGACTTCAGACTCGCCTTCCTTGTCTGGAGGTCCTGGACAGTGCTGACGAGTTGGGAGAGTTCATTACGCATAGATTTGCCAATGACGCCGGTAGTGGCAGTCCTGAAGTCTATGTGAGATGCGCCACGAGTACGAGCATTGAACGAGTCTGGTCGTAGGTTGGCCATTTGCCGTTGCAGTGGTAGCCTCGGTGAAGGCGGATGTTTTTGAAGTGTTGGAGAAGGGAGGGGATGGTGGTTGAGAGAGATTGGGCGATCTGAGAGGAGGATGTCGAGAAGGTTGGGGGTGGAAGGAGAGGGTGGAAGAATTGGACGTGGACGATGATGACGTTTATATATCGAGAGGTGATCACAGTCGGCGAGACGGGTCGTTGGTGAAACCCTGAGGGGGTCGTCGTGGTCGGGTTGACTGCTCTCTGATTCTTCGTTTATACGGCCGCATATCGATCGACGCTTGTTCCAAATCTGAGCCTCGGCTCCACCGTCCCCTCCTTTCCATCCGCTCAACCCACGTCTACCGCTACCTCCACCTCCGCCACCCAATGAGGATATCTCCCCCTTCAAACGTGCGTGCATATATCTACACGTTTGTCTCAGAAATGGTGCACTAGGGGACGATTGTGCGATCCAAGTCAGGTCTCGTTTGTATGTACCGTACCAACTGATTCGAGAGAGAGGGTAGTTACACGTCAATCGCCACTGTAACGGCGCTATTAGACCGTCTTTACGCGGTAATCGAACACGCGGTCGCGTTCTCGTTCGCTTCAGTACCTGTAGATTACCGTATCGTCAGCTACATGCGATTCTATTCGCGCGAAGTTTGCCCGCGTCTGAACCAATCAGGCGGTGACTAATCACCATTCAAGAGTCGCGTTGGCACTGAGATATCCACTGATCCCAGTCCATAGTGGCGATAGTGGTGACACGAAGTCCACATTTCATCCGCAGAAAGACTTCTTTTGCGTACCCGACCACATTCAATGCCAGCAAAAGGTGGGGGGGGGATGAATAATCAAGCATTGGGCAGACTCGTTGCGATACTCAAGCACCGATTCCGAGTCGCGCCGCGATTGTCCATACATCGGAATCACCTGACCGGTTATCACCGAAGCGGCGATTTAAAATATGACAAACCTTGTGTGGCTTGGGGATCATCCAAACCTTGATTGCTCAAGGCGACAACAAACAACGCATTCCCTCAAGCCCGACTTCTTGCCATGGGTGAGTGTCGTCCCCCAGTATTTTATCGGTTACTTAGTGTCGCGGTTTGTGCGACTAACGGCTCGACTCAGGTAAGACTTTTTGTCGCCGTAGCTGTGTTGTGAGTATCATACTCACTTTCTTACTGTGCAGGTATCTCCCGTTCTTCGCGGCACAAGCGTTCCCCTACCGGTGCCCAGCGTGCTCACTACCGCAAAAAACGAAAATTCGAGCTCGGTCGTCAATCTGCCAATACTAAGCTTGGTGTGAAGCGCATACACACTGTCCGTGTACGAGGTGGTAACCTCAAATTCCGTGCACTGCGCCTTGATACGGGAAACTTTGCTTGGGGATCAGAGCACGTCACACGCAAGACACGCATCATCGGTGTTGTGTGTACCCGTATCTCTGCTTAGTATATATCGGCATCCAAGGCTGATGGTGCTCATATTCTATAGGTGTACAACGCATCTAACAACGAGCTAGTCCGGACCAACACGCTCGTCAAGGGGGCCATTATCCAGATAGACGCAACGCCTTTCAGACAGTGGTACGAGGCCCATGTATGTATATGTTCTTGAGTTTATCATCGTTCTCACGGGGGTGGAGCTTATCGATCTTAATTCGTCCACAGTATGCCCAGCCAGTGACGAAGAAAGGCACTAAGGCGGCGGCAGCGGCGGAGGAGAAAAAAGAAGGCGAGGAGAAAAAGTTATCAAACCACGCCCAGAGGGCTCTGACCGAGCGGAAGAAAGGTGCATCATATCGGTCTTTTTGACTTGATTGGTCGCCGGAGATTCCTAACGGGTTGGCCGGTGTTTAGACGCCAAGATTGATACATTGCTCGAAGCACAGTTTTCAGCTGGACGCCTTTACGCTTCGATTTCGAGCCGGCCGGGTCAGGTCGGACGGGCGGATGGGTATATCCTCGAGGGCAAGGAACTTGAGGTGCGTTTGTGGCGTTTGTTTTCTCTCTTCTTGTTCACAACTGAAGCGGGTTGATGAATTAGTTCTACTTGAGGAAGCTGCGTACGGGGAAACAGAAACATGCATGATCATTCTGTATATGTGTGCGCTGCCTGGGAGATTGAAAAACGAATTATGCCATGTCGAGGATAGTTGTGAGCTGTGTGATTGATGATGTAACCGGGACGTTTGATTAGACAGTGCACGTGTTGTCTATTTCATTCGACCCCAACTAGCGAGACGAGACCTCCTTTCGTCTCCTTCGCTTCCTCTCCTTTACTTTTCGGCAGTGCGTCCCGTCCACAGTAGAAAAAAAAATAATTAAATAAGATTCGTTGGGTCGCTTGTCCCCCTTCCACCCCCCTTGTCCCTCTCCCCAAAGCCGTCCTTGATGGCGATCTCCAGTTCGTCTCGTCACAAGAAGCCGGTCAGAACCAAATGGCGCTCCACGAAGGTGATGAACATGCACGACCTCGCACGCGACGACGACTTTCTCTCTCATCTTCTCGTCGAGAAACTCGGTACGGACAATGTCCCCCTCCTTGTCCACAAAATGGACCCTTCTCGTCGACTCCCAAAGACCAACCCGGACGACCTCATGGCCATCATTCGGCGCGTATGTTCTCTCCAAACCCTCTCAAGGCGCCCTTGTCTTTCATCGCGCCAATTTACGCGTCGTTTTTCTCTTTGACAGCTTGTTTCCGTCAAGGGTTCTTCCTCCGCTGCTATCCACCACGCTGTCGACCGCCTTCTCGAGTGCGTCTTCTTACCCCCCTCTTCCCAGCCACCGCTCATCTGGCCTCAGACTCCCCTCTGTTCGTTATTTCACCAAAGGCTTCACCGAACGAGAAGTCAATTCATTTGCCACGTTTGTCATTCCCTTGTCATTCCCCATTCCCACTTCACTGCTCACCACCGGTTACCCCTTTTCTCAAATACAGTCATGCTTCTCGCTACATGGAGCTATACCTCCCAACGGGTTCCATCGAGATCGCTCACACGCAGAGGTACTCTCACCGTACTGGCAAATCTGAGCTCTGCATTCTTGCCACTCGCCCTCTTGCCCCAGGCAACGTCCTCTCCGAGCTCAAAGGTTCCATGGCTGATCTCTCCGAGGCTGATGAACTTGAACTTAAGCGCACCGATCGCCGCAACTCACATGAAGGCATCCGCCGAGACTTCAGCGTTATTCACTCCAAGCAACTCAAGAAAAATCACCTTTTCTTGGGGCCGGCCCGATTCGTCAATGTGAGTGCAAAGGTCTCATGTCCTCGCTTCCCTACCCGTACTTCCCCAATTCGTATACATGCTTTACTCACGCAGTCCCTCTCCCCCCCCCTACCTCCCACCCCATCCTTTTACCCTTCCATTTCAAAATATTAATAGCACGACTGCGACAACAACTGCGAGCTCTTCCGTGAAGGCCGCTACATTACTTTCCGAGTGGTCAAACCCGTCGCGGTTGGCGAGGAAGTGACAGCACACTATGGTGACGGCTACTGTACGTACACAGTCGCCCCTTTCCTCTCACGTCAAACGTAACCCTCCCTTTCTCATGTCTGTCAGTTGGTCGCGGAAACCGTGATTGTCTTTGCGAGACGTGTGAGCGACGCGGCGTGGGCGGGTACGGCCCGCCCCTCCAACTCTCTGACGATGGCCGTTCCGACGAGTCCTCCGATGTTGAGCTCCCCGAAAGAGACGGCGACGAAGAGCCCGTGGTGAACGTCAACGAACGGCGTACCCGTCGAGGGGTTTACGCTGTGCTCAAAGAGTCGGATGCAGAACCCACCGAAGATCTCGATCCAGGCGATACGGAGAGTGCCACTCCGGAAGGCGAGACGCCTCGCGCAATCGATCTTGTGCTTGAGGTTGAGGCACCAGAAACGGAGCCGGATGCTGTGTCCTCCGGCTTGACTTCACTGCCCCCGTCAAGAGCATCACTCATCCCTCCAGTTGCTATCGGGGGTCTCGCCACTCCTGACCCGGACACCGCATCAGCTTCATCAACCAGTACACTGCACCGGCTGCCATCAATCAAACCCGGCGGACCAAGTACATCCGCCTCCCCAGCCCCCTCCGCCACACGCTCGGTCACGCCTGCATTCGAGCCAATTATCACCACGCGCCTCCAGAAGAAGGCACGCGCGCTTCAGCAGCAACTGGTTACGCCCCCGCTATCAGAAGATACGGTATCGATTGCTGACAGTGCAAGTGCCCCTGCGCATTCTACTCGCTCCGCATCACGCGGGAAGGGGAAAGGCGTGGCTACCGTCCAGCCTGAGCGTGTTCTCCGCGGGCGTTCCGCGTTACGCGGAGGTTCCATAGGGGCTCCTCCATCGTCCAAGTCCACATCCAAAACTAAAATCAAGGTCACGGAGGATGTCACGCGGGATAAAGGTAAAGGCAAAGCTCCCGCTCAGGAGGAGATGGAGACCGACAAGACTAATGCGCCCAACCCCGCCATTCCCACATGCGTGACGTGTTTGAGCGTGTTGCCTATCATCGCGCTTAACCGAACTATCGTCTATGGCGATTTTGATAACGCCACGGGGAGGGGGAAGAAGGAAAAACGCGAGTGTCCGAGGTGTGTGCCTTGTTCTCGCTAGTCAGTTTTGAAGCGCTGGGGGTTGATGGTTCGCTTCTTCCCAAGGTGCTTAAGACATTACGCAATCTATGAGTTACCTTGGCCACACCGAACAGCAACTCAGGTAGCTAGTGTACCTACACCGCGCGAAAGTACCCCTGCGGAACCGGCCCCGCGATCCAACACACACAAGCTCCTCCACGCCGTTGGCAAGAAGCTGGCCATTACATCCCAAACTACCTCTGCACCCCCACC
This sequence comes from Lactarius vividus, assembly GCA_021527035.1. Classification (NCBI taxonomy): domain Eukaryota; kingdom Fungi; phylum Basidiomycota; class Agaricomycetes; order Russulales; family Russulaceae; genus Lactarius; species Lactarius vividus. The sequence continues at coordinate 197,729 of JAKELG010000019.1, read as the reverse complement.
TACTACAAAGCGAAAACGTGCAGCGAGTCCGCCGTCTGTCACGCCTGCACACAAGCGACGCAAGACCTTTGGCTCAGCCTCACATCCTGCGGGTCATACCCGCGAGCTAATACGCAAAGGCTGGAGCCGATCTGGTCGTAAACACCTCCCCAGCGCTAAAGCGCGTGAGATTGGACCGGCGCAGAAACGCCCGCGTGGCAGGCCGCGTCTTCATCCCATCCCTACGTCCCTCGCCCGACCTGATTCATCCGCATCCGCGCCCCCTTCTACCGCCACAGCATCCGCACCACCTGGATTGGACTTCACCCACTCTGATTTATCGTTATCGCCCGACTCACGCACGGCCAAGAGCCGTGCGGTCGATGACCAGCCACGCGAAATCAATGGACGGTTTGGGAAGAAGGCAACTACAAACGGCAAGTTTCGTCGACGCTTCGTGCCTCCACCCGTGCTGCGCCGGACACGTGCCCAACGCGCCGAAGGTCGCGCCGAGGCACAACGGGAGGCGGCTGCTAGTGCCAGCGCCCCCCCGATTGCGGAGAACGACGCAGCAACGGCGGTTAAGCGCGAACGTGATCACGAATATGACACCGTCGGGGTGGACGGAGCGGAAGCGAGCACTAAGCGTCCGCGTATTCTCAGCAGCGGTGCGCCAACGCAGTACTTCACACCTAATCCGATGTCGTTTGCACGCAAGAAGTGGGCACCAGCCCTACCCCCGCCCCCACCTACGCACCACCTGCGCTCACTTGGCTCGCTGCCATGTCAGGACTCGGATACCCACCCTCAGGCCTCGACAACACACCTATCTCCCCCGCCATTACTGGTGGAAGGCGACGACCCTGGCGAAGAGAGTGATGGTAGCGGCTCGGATGACGGCTATCTACCCGTAACCCCAGAGAATTTACCTGGCCCTGAGCCCGAAGCGGAACAGGGCGGGGATGCTGGGGCGGAATCAGAAGATAACGAGCCACTCTTGTCAGACGTTGTGACGGTGCACCCTCTACCGACATTGTGGAAGCCGTCACCGTTTGCATTTGCCGCACGGCGATGGGCTTCGCAGGAGAGCGGTGCCGGGCAGCAGGAAAGAGACCGCGATCGCATGCGGTTTTTTCGGGCCTACAAGAGCGAACAACCATTTCCGGGGTCGAGGACACCAATTGGCCGGGACACAGGGACAGGGAGTAGGGCAAGTGCTGGGGTCGGCAATGCGAGTACTGGTGCTGGTACTAGTGCTCGCAGTGGCGGTGCTGGCGGTAGCATTGCACGGACGGAGTGGATGCAGATGAACGGGACTGCGGCGCAATTCCGCCAGTGGGACACATACGAAGTCGACTCGGCTTCCGTATCTGAAGAAGAGGTGTGTTGACTTTGTCCCGCCTTTTCTTGACATCTCGCCTCGACGTTCCAGGGATGCCTTCATCGTTCCTTTCCCCTCCCGTTTCCTTCCATCCCCTCCTCCCTTCTGTCCCTCTGTCTCTCTACATTTTCGCGTCTGTGACACCCGGTCTCATCATACCTCTTCCCCTTCGGCTCTCTCTGTTGTGTAGGATGTGGTGGTAATCAAGTCGCCGAACCCAACAAAGTTCACGCTTGCCAATGCGCTCTTCCCCGGGATACCGGCCCGATCAACCAGCGTACCTGGCGGCGGGGTCACCAAAGGCAACGTTATCGTTCAAGCCGAGCTAGCTGCCGTAGAACCTGCCTCTTCAACACCGTCCCCCGCGCCGTCAGAGAGGGCGGTCACTGTCGCTCCGTTGGTGGTCTTGAAGGGCGCACAGTTTGGCGTGCCAGGGTCAACATCCAAGTTTTCTTCGCGCAAGCACACCACACCTCCTGGGCTCGTGGAGGCTGGTTGGGACTCTGAGATCTCCGCCGAGGCGTGATTAGAAAACAAAAAAAGGCAAAATCGTGGGCGCACTCACTATTGTTTATTTCTCTTCCACCGCAAGATATTGCCTGCTGCCTTTCCATTCTCTTGTTTTACTTTTGCGGATTGTGGTGTTTGGTCCGATTCAATGATCTCTCTTTCCCTGTCAATCGGGACTGTTGTGTGGTCATTTGTTTTATAGTATTCAGCTACCCAAGAACGACAACACCAAAAGACACCGTTCGACCTTACCGACATTTACTTACGTTTGCTCGTGTCGTCGCTTGTACCTTACGTCGCAGACACCCATTACGGTAAACTTGTATGTAGTACAGTAGCTAATAACTAGTTCCGATGAACTCTTTCTAACGAATACCCTTTTTTTACGTTCTCAAACAATAAACCGTCCTACTCTTCATGCCAAGGTGTGCGTATCGGGCAATCTCACACCCATTTGACTTCAATCTTCTCTTTCTGACATTTTTACATGCATAATCTGGCGTGGGCCGTATAAGTCGACAGCCAGCACGGGAGGACAAATAACTCCAACAGGCACCCCGATCGTCGGCTAGTGATGTCGAAATGTTGAATTGATCAGCCGCGGGGCGCGGAGAGTATCCAGCTAACTTACTGAACAGCGGGGATGAGGAGACCGAGACGACTCATGCAACTCGGACGGACTCGGACCTCTGACTCGACCCCAACGTGGCCTGACATTTGGCCTCGGACTCGGAGTTGGATTGAATTGCCGCTTTGCAACCATCGATGAATACCGCCCACTCAAAGAGCGGAGACCCAACACAGATGAGCGGCGTCCGTTACACACACATTCATTCACGACTCCTTGCCCTCCCCCCCAAAAAAAAAATTATTTTTTTTCTTTACGAGATACTCAGAAAAAACAGCGAGTTGGAGTTCTGGTGCAGTACAGCGACCGGCGGTCAGAAGGAAGCGGATCACGTCCAAAAGAGCCGGCCCACATCATATTATACCTCGCTCTTCTGTCCAGCAGTCCAGCTTCTTTTCTTCGGGCCCACTAACAAGGACTCAACTTGCTACGGTAGACTTCCTTGGGGGCCAAGTTCCGTCCAGCGCCGCTTTACACTAGCGCTACGAATCACCCTCGATCCACAAATTCGTGGCGTTACGTTGCTCCGCACGGCGGGGTGGTGTCGGTCGGCGGTACTGCTCCAATTCGGTTCGTTGTGCAGTTATTGGTGCTCCGCAACGATGTTAGCGCCAGGCCCAGAGACAGAGGATGCCATTCTTGGGAGAGTATTTATGTATTGCGTGGTCATGCGCTCTGGCAATGAGGCGACCGACCGGACTTGACCGCGGTGGCCCGAATGGTGGCACAAGTGGTGGCGCGTACTTTTTTTTTGTTTTGTTCCGGACTTAAACCGCGTTAACCCCCGAGCAAGTACGTTCAATGATCTTACTTTGTTGGCCCGAACCAGGAATCTTCCAAACGATGGAACAAAAAAAAGTAAAGAAGAGTAAATGAGTAAATGGATTGAAAGACCACGATCAGGCCTCATAAACGACGGTATGTGACATGTGCACGTCAAACAATAGGCGCCTGCCATTTTGAAACCGTGGTTCTCAACTCCCTTCTATGCCACGTACGGCTCGGATACAGTAGGAAAAAAAAGGAAGGATAAGGATGCATCATACAGTAACGTCTGCAACCATACATATTTGAGACACGAAAAACAGATGTGCTTCTACAGCAACAAATTTCCCGGGCGATGATGCCCGCTTGCGTACAAAGAAGTCTAGTATTCCATCCAAGTCCGTGGGCTGAATAAATGCAACAAACCATGAGCGTGAAATGCTATAGATACGGAGCACGTGGGTGCGTCAATAATTACAACGAACGAGTCAAGACAAGCAGCCGTGCATGCCCGACATACATAGTATACGGGCAAGCGAATAAGTTAGCCGAATAAATAACAGTGCAAAGGTAACAGGTGGAATGCCAATAAATAAGGGTCTACGATGCTGTGCGATGCCAAAAGAAGAGAAGAACGGGAAGAAGAAAGTGAGAACATTATGCCATTATGCCGTAGTCCAATCCAGCCCACCTTAGCTCCGGAAGGAACGTATGTGAGCTTATGACGGGTCAGTACTGGGAGGTGCGTCGTCCGCGGGCTCTGCGGGTCGCATCCTAGGATTCAACGAGGAGCCCTCGTGTTGGGTTGGGTCGCCGGGGGTTGGGGAGAGCCTTCTTCGCCCTCGTCTTCGCCCTCCTCGCTCTCTCGCGCCTCGTTTCCCGACTGCAAATGAGTGCGCGCATGGCGGCGCATATTGCTCTGCACGCTGAAGGTACGGTTACAGCCGTCGAAGGTGCATTTGAATGCTATACGGCATGTGTAAGTGAGGCGATGACGGCAAAATGGTAAAACTCAATTGAGACTTACGACGTTCGCCCGTGTGGCTGTGAACATGGATCTAGAACATCGAAGAGTTAATTTTTTTTTCTCTTTCAATAGATGAGCTAAGAGTCGGGAAGCGCGCACGCACCCTGAGGCTGCTGGGGCGAGTGAAACCCCTCCCACAGTAAGAACAGGTGTATCTCGCAGATGATGGCTCGAGAGTCACCAGCCCCGATGGTATGACAGAGCTGGAACTTGAGTTCTGCGTGGCCATTGGTCGTGCAAATTGATACCCGCCAGATGTCGCCCAGGATGAAGAGCTCGGTGCATAGCTCTGCTGTGGCGGCACTGGTGATGGTGGTGGGTACGAGTACTGTACCATTCCGTGGGTGTGTTCACGAGTATGTGTTCCCCAACGAGTATCTTCGCCTCGAGTGGGTTCAGGGTTGTAGTTGTCCCCATACCCCGAGCGAGAGCGGCTGGACGAGGAGGGAGCAGGAACAGGTCGTGAGGTGTTGTCATGTGATTCGTGTTGGGGAGGTGCAAATGAGTGTGAGGCTGGTGCAGGAGTGGTGTACGTGGCGTGATGAGTGCGCTGGGATGACTGGTGTGGTGTTGTCAACGGCCGTAGTTGAGTATGGCCGCTAGCCCGGGCGTGTGCATGGCTGGGAGTGTAGTTGCCTCGGTTTTGTTCTCCACGGTATTGCGGTTCATCAGGCAGTGCAAGTTGATTAAAATGAGAAGACGGTGAGTAGTGTACGGGAATGCCGGGCGCGTTGGGGTGCAAAGGCTGAGATAGCTCTCCTGAAATTGACGGTTGAGGAAGGGAAATAGAGGTGCAGACGACGAGGTAGGAACTCACGGCCAAATAGATCGCGTATAGGTGGGAGCGTAGGGCGATCGTCGCCGCGGCGTGTCTCGTCGTGGGAGGTTGAGCGAGAAGGCATACTATGAATGCTGGTCTGTAGTTCGGTATTGCTGTTGAGAAGAGGAGAAAGGTATGGACACTGGGTCATGCAGTCGGTCACCCGGTATATAAGTGACTTACGCGGAGGGAGACCCAGATGTGGTGGCCATACGTACTGCGCCGCAGGAGTGCTGAAGAATGCACTGAGAGGCAGGGTCCTGAGGGATAGGCGTACTGTTTCTAAGGTAGCCCGTAGGTGTTCCTTGGACACGGTCACCAAGATGGCCTGAGAGAATACAACGACGAGTAGTGATCAAGGGGACCGGAACAGAGTATCGGAAGCCACTCACAGCCGAGTTATGAGGAGATGCGACGGGGCGCCTCGGTCATCTTCTACACATCGAGGCAAACAACTGTGTTCGAAAATTAAGCGACGCATTTGCGGACAAGAAGTTTCCCCCAGGGGAGATGGGCGCGACGCCAATCATGAAGCACGCGACTTGCCCGAATGTCCTAAATCTGGGATCCCACATTTGCATTCCCCGCGACCAGAAAGAAGTAAATGATCGGCCGTGGATCAGCAGACGTGAGGCTACCCCAAGGCAGGCCGGGATAGAGAACCGCCTGAAATTGCGACAAAGTTGTCACATCAAATATCGTTGACGACAAGCCCGACCGTGTGATCGAAAAGAAAAAAAGGAGGCGGTGTGGGTGAACCAAGCTACTACGCGATACGAGATCACCCACGGCTATTGATCAAGATCTGACCCAGTTATGGTAATTGGCGAGCCGGAGCCGCCAGCCATCCGGTCGGCATGCATTAATCCCGCCACCGACAGCGAGTTCATTTTCGCATCTGTCATTGTCCGTCCGCGGGAAGGAAATGGGAAGGAAGGGAGGAAGGGAAGGGAAGGGGAAAGGGGAAAGCTCGTTTGGGGATGGGCGCACGTGAAGATTACTTTGTTGATTGCTTTCCTCTGTCAGGGAAACGGCTTCATACGTAGTTCTTGTCAAAACAAATCAAGTACTGCCCCAAGCAATGCAGTCAACTCCAACAACCACCCGTCAATTCAAACTAGTGCCTTGAGGTGTATGCACCTCCGCCTTGAGGAGCTCAGCCTCCGTCTTTGTGTTCAAAGTTAGGGCGTGCAAGCCATTTTTGAGTTCTTCCGATAGTGCTGCGTAGATCATGCGGTGACGCTGCATCATAGTCTCCCGAGAATGTCGGATATTGGCTATGCGCCTAATGATTCACAGAATCTCACCTTGCCCACGAACTCCTCCGAGACCACTCGTACAGAAAAATCTGCGTCGTCACATGAGGTCGGACAGGGGCAGAAGGTGGAGCACGGGAACTTACGAGTTTCCCCATTGCCCCCGTCCTGATCGCGCATAGCAGCATGGTGTCTATGTTGCCACGAATCGTTTGTGATCGTCAGAACTGACGGTTGAAGCAGGGTAGTGAGCTGAGACGTCAGTGAGCGGATCAGGGGCTGGACACAAGGGAGAAACTTGGGGTGTACATTACCTTGTCATGGATAATACGTTGGACGGGAGTATCAGTAGAACCGTGAGGAGTAGTCATGGAAATCTGACGGATACGAAACTGGAGAGGCCGGTACGTTCGACGAGCGATGTGATGCATGCGGGCGGTATTGCTGGGCTCAGCGGCTTTGTGGCTCAGACGCGTCGACGAGTCTTTACATCATCGGCACAGCGTAGCGCAGTTGCATGTATCAATGGAGTCACCGATGATGACCCCACTTTCTGACATGGAAGAAGAGAAGGAGCTGACGACCAGACAAGCTGCGCTCGTCGACAGTGCTTTCGAAGAGGGTCACTACGAGTCAGGCATTGCAATGCTCGAACAACTCTGCTCACCGACCGACTACCCGTCCAAGTGCGTTGCATCCCATGTTCGCTACAAGTTCACCTCTCTTGATGCCTCACGCAGGTCACACATCCGACAATTGCTCTATATCGCCCTCTATCCACCTCCGTCCAGTCGGACGCTTGCGCCCAACCACAAAGCCTCACAAGAATCTCCCTCGAAAATTTCGTCGCGCCATGCGTATTCCACCCTCTTACCCTCACCAGCTGCTTCAGAGCTCGCAAAGCGCACACTTCGTGTGCTCGCGGACGTGAATTCGCCTGCATCTTTGCTTCGTGCCCTCCCCACGTATCCTGATCCAACTGATGGCAACACCGCTTCTCTCGCCGACCCCGAATTGCCATCGGATGCGGATTCCTTTGTTGCCCTGGAGGCAGTCCGCTTCAGAGACTGCAAAAACTGTTGGAACATCCTCAAGTCCGGGTTCATCAAATCGCTCTCTGAAACCACTAGCTCTTTTCCCGGAAGTCCTCGAAAGCGGCGGCGTGGTGAAGCTCCGGTCAAGTATGGCTACGTGGATGAAGAGGAATCTTCTTTGATAGTCGGCGAAAATGCTTGGCCGGTGCTCGAATGGCTCTTGTTCCTTTTCGAGAAGGACGAAACGTCGACGGAGGCCTCTCGAAAAGGTAGTACAACTAGGTGCTCCTGGCCGCAGAGTGATTACTGAGTTCTCCACATCAAGTTCGATACTCACCGCTTCTGTTGGCACAAATACCACCCACCAGGAGCGATGCGGGGTCTAAATGGGACGCGAACGACCCGCTCGAGATCGTTTTCTATTGCTTCAGGCAACAGGACGAATCACGCCGTGCCATGGGGAGCCGCTTACTTAGTCTCGTCTGTGCCAGTGGACCCCTTCCCGTAGACGCAGACTGACTTGTCGTATTCAGCTCATCAATCTCACTTCGACCAACTTTTTCGACCTTCCACTCTTCATGAACCTACTTATTCCACGCCTGCCCTCTGGCGTGGAAGAAATGCACGACCTACTATCGGCGATGTCATCCACGTCGACGCTTTGCAAGTTCAAGGTGACCATGTGTCAAAGGTATCTTACTCGCTCGCGCGCCGGAAACTCAAGAGGCAGGGGTAGACCTCGGGCGCAACCTCGTCCCCTCAACAGCATGGTAAAGCAGGGCTCAGTTGCGTCCGTGAGGTCCGATTCGAAGTCAAATCTGAGCCGACATACCCTCCCTCCTGCATCAGAGCTTTTGCACCTCCTCACTATGAAGGCCGACACGGACGTGCTCTCAAAGACGATCAAATACGATCTCCTCGTCACATACGGTATTATGCAACATCAGGCTCCTGTCGAGGACAAGAGTCAGGACTGGGTGGAGATGTTGCAAAGCGGGCGGGTGACGGAGGCTGTTGAAGAGGCATTTGGAGGGTCAAAAGATACAGACGCCTTGCAAAGGATATTACTCGGGATGATCACCACCTGGCAGTAGGACCTCATCGCAGACGGCGCTCAGTCGATGTCGCTTGTTCCTTGCGAAGGTGCGTATCATGGTGTCTATAGACGTTATTCTGATGCGTGCCGAAGTGTTGTCTAATGGTAGTTGACATATCCCCACTCGTCTATGAGATCAACCGACGGTATTCCCCCTTACCTGCATCCAGTATCGGATGGGACATCCGTCGGCATCAGTTTAGATTCCGGGGCGGCTGCGCGTACCGCAGCCCGATCGCGAGCGCACCGTGTCGTGCGGCTTCCAAGTGATGCTTCGGGTCGGGGTCATATTAAAGCCTCGCTTACACACATCCTCATCGACAGCACGCAACAGTGGTTTTGCGTTGTTATCGTGCTGTTAGTGTGACGAAATTACCAGTCATCGGACGATCTCCTCGTTGGTTTGACTGTCTGACCCCAAGCGATGCGGGGGTTCTCCCGTAAGGGACCATCAATCCTGGTGGCCTTGAGAGACTATTGCCCCAGTGAGGTCACCTCGTCACACGACCCTCACGCCATGCTTTTCCTGATATGAGCGTCATCGAAACGAAACGCCAGTGCGGAAGTGGTGAGGCTGACACTCTCGGGAATGGTTTTTTGAGGAAGACACCGAGCGAGCGATCGTGGAGCTGTTCTCACTCGCAGGCTCGTTCAAGGGCCCGTTTTTTGGTCCAGATGCACGGTCATCGACGGATGGACGAGTTGAGAGTGCCATCCCGTCATTGCCGATGGCAATTTGCCAAACCGAGACCGCTGTGTGCCTCTGACTTACTGTATGTCAGTTGCCAATTGCACAATGATCGATCAGGGACAAGCGGCTGTTAAGCGAGGGCTCAGTACGAACACCGCCGAGCCACATTAGCTCATTTCCGCTGCACATTGTGTCCTCTTCTTGGAATTTGAAACGAAGCTGGATCTCATGGCAGTATGTTGAGGTTGAGGTAACCTCGTGGTGGTCAGTCGATATTGTAGAATTGGTACCAGTGCAGGGACACTGGTGCGTATGCTTAGTTTGCCTTAGGGGTTACTACCGCTTCTTGATTGACCTTGGGAACGCAGCTAGGCTTGCGTGTGGCGCGTGTCTGCTAACACTTGCAAACCGAGCGGGCCTAGTCTCATAAACGTGCCATCGGGGTTTCTACAAGCGGGAATATAATCTCAAGGAAGATGTATGGCACCTCTGCACCGAAGGGCAGGCAGAATGCTGCGAGTCCACGACCGCCCCAAAGCTTGGCGCTATGCTGTGGTCGCGGTTTCTCTCCAGGACTCCCCCCTCCCCAGCCCCCTCTACTTCTCTCTTTCTGCACTTCTTTTTCGTTCTCGTCTTACACCACATGTACGCTCTTGGTCATTCGGGAAGGCTAGGATGCACAACGTGCACGTGTTCGCCTGGCAAGACCAGGTCCAATTTCGGCGCACTCAAGACGCATCTATCTCCCCGATAACGGGGTCTCTTCGTTGAGAGCTGGTCCAATACCACTGTCATTCAAGCAGCATCTCTGGGCCCAAAAGTGTTGTATGACGGGCACCAATACCATGTCCCATGTCTCCGAGTCGGGAATCAGCACCTCAGCGCTCAGCGCTCAAAACCCGTGGATGACCGATTGTCCACGCAGAAGTGTGCCCCCTTATCCCCAGTGGGAAGTCCGTCGATTAGGTCGATAAACTCGGATTATGGTGGATTAAATATATTTTATATTGATTACATACGAATTACATCGAATCTAATATATGTTAATCGACACTTACTCAACACAATCGACATGCGAACGGCGGTACATCTGTGTCAAATATGTGTGGTTCAAATCCAATCCGAGGCTTGTGTGCTGTGTATACCGCTCGATTCCCATGCCGCCTAAGTCAAAGCCTAAGGCGTCTAAGACCAGTCGCAGGACCGTCGTTCGCCGTAAGCTGTATGATCAATTGGAGGCACATCTGCGGCGTATCAACGGTATTGAGGCAAGTAATGGATCTTCCACGTCCTCGGCGCAACCGTCTCTGCCAGATCGACCAACAGAACCACGCATCCAGCTGGACTCAACGAATGCATCTGCATCTGCATCAGACCATAGACCTCCTGTCGACAATGGCGCCCAGTCGGATTCTGCTCCTCCGTCCACTGGGCCTCACCAACATGAGGAAATGGACGCCGACGGTCCTGGTTCTTGTGACTCTACTGAGACACCTCAGATTTCTCTAGGACCTTCTGGGACTGCTGTGCCTCGAGAACGGATACAGCCCGATCCGCTGGAGCACTCGGAGGATGGTCGTGATGCCCCCATCCACCTTCCCGACCTGCAGACAACGCAAGAATTCAGTCGACATGTTGCGCACGGCAGTTCTCGAGGACTGTGGAATGTGCCCTCAAGACATTGATAGTCTACGCAACCCTGGCCAAGAGCCAGAACTGGCTGATCCTTCACCTTTGCTACGTTCTATACGGCATTTCGTGAACAATTCTAGTGCTTCGCGCGACCACTACGACACTACCCGGGAGATCGAACTCCTCAACAACCCCGAAAGCGAGTTCCTGAGCTTCGATCAAGTGAAGCGACGCATTCGTTGGCTCTCGGGCGTCGTACCTATAGAGCACGACATGTGTATGCGGTCCTGCGTGGCATATACTGGCCCCTATGGTGAACTGGACTCTTGCCCGCGTTGCAGCATTCCTCGTTACATCCCTGGGACTACTAGGGCTCAGAAGCGATTCTCGACTATCCCCGTTGGCCCTGTTATACAGGCACTCTACGGTTCTTGCGAAATGGCTAAGCATATGCATTATCTTGAGACAAAGCTGGCTGAGAACCTCCAGACAGCAAGAGCGAATGGTGGAAACCTCGCTGTATACTGATGATACGCCTTGTGGCCGGGAACTTCTTAATGCTTGGAACGAAGGTCGCTTCAAGGCCTCAGATATCGCCCTTCAGCTTTCTATCGATGGTGCTCAGCTTCGCCCCGATCAGCCATCCGAAGCTTGGGTCTTCATCTGGGTCTTCCATAATCTCCCTCCGGATATGCGCTACAAGAAAGCGTTCGTCATCCCCAGTGCCATTGTCCCGGGTCCTTATAAGCCCGCGGACATGGACTCTTTCCTATTCCCCTCGCTGTATCACATAGCCGCACTGCAGCGCGAGGGTCTCAGAATATACGACACGTTCTTGGGTAGACTGATCACTCGCTCACGTCCTCTGGTCCTATTCGGAACTGCCGACAGCCCTGGCAGTGCTTCTATGTCAGGTATGGTTGGACACAGCGGCCGATTTGGCTGTCGCTTATATTGTGATATGCCTGGGCGGCGCCGCACTGGCGATTCGCACTATTACCCTGCAATGCAAGCGCCTCTCGATTACGATGTTCCTGGATGCTGCCATCCCGATGTCACTGATGCTGACCTTAACGTTTACCGCAATAACCTCCCTTATAAGTATTCGAAGAACCTGGGCTATCTACTAGGGGCAGGACACTCTGGGCGACTACAGGACCCGCCGTCTCGAGGTTGGGCTTTGCAAGCAGACAGTTGTTCAGCGGTCTCCCTTGTCAGCCTATCCCGGTCCCCAGTGTGTTTACTATGGACATCATGCACCTTACAGTACTCAACGAACCGGACCTATTCTTGAAGCTATTCACTGGTAAGCTGGATGTAGGCGACTCCGACGAAAGGGAGACGTGGGACTGGGCAGTGTTCTACGGGAACACCCCGTTGTGGAACGCGCATGGGGATACTGTAGCCCAGACAGTCCCATACATCCCTTCGTCGTTTGGACGTGCCCCACGCTGACCCCTCTAAGAAGATCAATTCGGGCTACAAGGCTTGGGAATATCAGCAATACTTCTATGGTCTAGGCCCAACTCTGTTTCGGCACCTTTTACCTCGGAAATACTGGCTTCACTTCTGCAAGCTTGTCTCAGGTGTGCGCATCCTCCAGCGCCATAGCATAACGTTTGAAGACGTTCTCAAGGGGCATCGTCTCTTGATGGCGTTCGTAGAGGAATTCGAAAACCTCTACTACCAACGTATGGAGGCGCGGATCCATTTTGTCCGTCATAGCATCCACATGCTGACGCACATGGCTCCGGAGACTATTCGCGCAGGACCCCTTGCTTGTTATGCTCAGTGGACACTCGAAACTGCCATTGGGAACTTGGGTCGCGAGATCAGACAAGACCGGGACTTGTATGCCAATCTCACACAGCGGGCCATTCTACGTGCCCAGATTAACTCACTTCAAGCTCGCTTTCCCGGAATTCAACTTGAACTTCGTGGGCAGCGCGGAACATCTCTCTCTCGAGGCGCGCGTGAGTTTGAGGGGTGCGGGGGGTATGTTTTTCTTCCTCGTTGCGAGGAATACGCTACACCACTCTCGGACAACGAACTTTCGGCCTTGATGCCATACTGGCGCAAGCAAGGGTGGCCCAATCAAGACACATGGTGTAAGGCCGTCTGCAGATGGGCTAAATTACGGCTCCCGAACGGACAAATGGCACGTTCGGTCTGGCAAGAGTCACGCATATTATCCAACGTTCGGCGTGCTTCATGTGTTGAGGTGAGGAACACCCCTTTTCCTTGTCTTTTTGTACTGAGAACAACCATGTAGATCGAATATAATTCTACGATGCGTATAGCCAATGTAGAATTCTACTTCTACATGCGGTTCGGGGAATCTCGTTATCCCTTGGCAATGGTAACCCTGTTCTCTTTGCCGGACAAGGACGTCTTCTCCGATTCCAGCGAGACAGTTTATCTCTGTGAGATTCTTCAAGGTCACGTCGTCATCCCCATCACCGCAATCCGAAGTGTTGTCGCGATGTTCCCCGAATATAAAGTTGACGAAGATGGTACAGAGAACACTGGAAAGTTCTCACTGATGCGACATGCGTACTTAGAGGTTACAAAATATCCAGCAGACGCGGACGAGGAGGATGAATCATTAGAACTTAGCTGATGTGTTACAGTACACGTCGTTACATTGGGATTTTGATAGGGGCAACAAATATTCATGACACGTGTTTGTGTTCAATTTGACAACAACTCTTTCTGTGACACGCGACGAGTTTGGTTAAGGCATATGCTGTGATTCACGAGTAGGGGTACGTCGTTATACACATGCGATCGGTATAAGGAACGGACTGACGGACGGGTCAAACATATAAGGGGGAAACGGTGCGATGGAAGGAGTAGAACCGAACCACGAACGTAGGTGCAGAAGGAAGGGGAAACGGAATGTGTGGATTAGAGACAGACGACATATACAAATGTGAAGGAAGGAGTGCAGAGTCTAGGGATTTCCTCGGCACCGAGTTCAACACTTGATAGTATGAAAATCAGTGAGAGAGGCTGCATAGGAATGGACCCACCGCTCGCGCAACAGTTGGTTATGCTCCCAGAGAAGATGGGACACGGCACCATTCCGTGCATGCACAAGATCTCGCAATGTTGCCTCGTGGATGGCTTCAATTGACAGGGCTTGCGCGCGGCTGATCGGAGTCTTAGACCAGTAGTAGATAATTTTGGAAGACTTGGATACATCCGTAGCTCCAAGGGACTTGGGAACATTCTCAGATTCAGAGGACATGATGTAGGGAGGGAGTCAAGCTACGAGGGAGGTGGGGCCTTGAAGGCATTTATAGATGCCAAAGCCCCAAAAGCGCGATGCACGATCGGATGGGGTATTGTCGGTTTTTTTTTTTTTTCTTCTTTTTTCATCCCCACTCCCACTCCCACCAATGTCCACGTACCTCACTGGCTTCGGGAATGGCCTCGAAAGTGGCTCATTTGGTGATGCGGGACTCCAGGCACCTGAGAACCAGAGCCAGTGGCAATTCAACAGCATTGTGAATGGCGCCAGCATTAGACAGAGCACTTTCGGCTCACAAACTGTACAGGTGAGGCGAGAGCATACAGTTCGCTCTAGCACCGGACCAACCGAGCCCCAGAACACAGACATCATCGTTGCAGGTGCCTCTGAGGCGATGTTAGAACGTAACGCGTTCTATGTGGGGCTCAAGACAGTGGCCAGTAACCGAGCGACAGAAATAGGAGCTCTGAAAGGAAAAATCGAACAGAAGGCCCAGGAGATCGTCGAATGCAACAGGGAGATCGATAGATTGAAGACTCGATGTGAGACACTCGAGTACGTGCAACAGGAGAAACCTCGGGAGTGTTGTCACTGCTGACACCATCGAGCCAGAGGGACGATCGATAGATTTGCGAGAGATTATCACACTCTCAAGAATACAGGCAACGACGCAGGTCCAATCACGTTCATGACTGACCTTGGACCGATGCCGACACCCTGGAAGAGAGACGAAAAACCCTGACGTAGTGATCTGGACGAAGCTGCGAGTATGCACAAGAAGTACTGGCAGCCAATACCCGGAAAGGGGAGACGAGTGGAGATCCATCAGATACAGCCAAGACAAAAGGAAGAGTGGGCCGTCCGAGTAAGAAAGACCAAGGAGAAACAGGCCACAAGCACATATACCTCCAAGGTCGCGATGGTGTGCCGATCAGTGTTGAAACACTTGGCAAGATGAGCGTCAAAGCGAGATCCATCTGGGACTTTCTCCACAAGAAGAAGATGGCCACTCCTACATTCGGCAAGTTGCCGTGGGACGCATGGGACTTGTATGCACGTGCCATGCTCACAGACCCTCAATTCGACTTCCTTCTTTTATGTGACGACGCGACATGGAAGCTACGTGAGTGGACCACTCAGAACTACCCGGGCTGGGCCGGCAACCGGGGACTCCGAACAAAGAACCCTGACCAGGATGCGAGTAAGAACGAAGATGCCCTGGACGATCCCACATTAATTAGGATGAAGTCGAGCGATGGGACGAACGATTCCAATGACACCATACCACCATCCAACCATGCAGAAGACTGACAGCGACAGGATCGCGGAGACAACACCAGATCCCAAAGATGCGGGTCTCCTAGAGGCGGTCGACGAGCCTGGAGAGAGCCCTGGCCCATCAACACAACCGGTACGTGGTATCATCATTCTCCTTGGCGACACTAACACACCTTCTAAGCCACAAGGGCATGTCGTCTCAGAAGAAAATCCCAGGCCCATTGACACGATTGGTGCGTCGCGTCCTCCATATTTTCAACGATGCTAACACACAGTCCCAAGCCCCAAGGACCCATACAGTTGGTCATAGCCGACCCGTTGTAAGGGCCTTGATCCAGCGCCGCCCCCACTTATCTTACATACCCCCTCTCCCTCAGCGCACCCACAACACCAAATTCGCCATTGGGGTCTCACACAGGAGTGACGAGGATCAACCCATCCCCCACCACTTCAGCTACCTCAGCACCCTGTTCAGGTGAGTACAAGCCTGTCTATAACATAAGTATTATCTTAGATGTCCAAGGATACCATGACGACCACTCAGGGACATGCAGCGACGAGCGACATACGCAAAGAGGCCTCAGCTGTGATGACGACAGAAGCCCACCCTGGCTCAGATGTTCCATCTCGACCCCCTGGAACGACACCATTTGGCGGGAGTAGCGCCACCACGGCGACCGGGGTGTTTCCACCTCGCCCTCGAATCAAGCTCAAACTCAATCCTCCAGCCAAATCGACAGTCGCGCAGGGGATTCAGGACCTCGCTGTACCTCCAGTGCCATCCGAACCGACGCAGACACCAACGGCTGGTCCATCTGACAGCCAAGCTCCCGACCCACCCCCCGTAAATCCAGCCATTCCCAACCTCTGACTTGAGCGAGCCATGGCCAACGCGGAGAAAAAGCGAAAGGCCGACGGTAAGACCATGGCCACAACATCGAAGAAGCAAAAGACCGCAAATGCTCTAGCCGAGCCTACCAGAACGATCACCATCAAGTGCGCCTCACTCAGGTAGCTTTCAATACACTAACGTTTCGTCTTCAGAAACATTTGCATGCACCAGTGGAATGAACAGCAGCCCGGCGGTCAAGGTCTTGCCGCCGACTTTGACACGTACTTCAAGAGGCTGTCTGACGCAGACAAAGAGGTGTGTTCCTTTACACACCCCCGCACTGACACAGGCCCATCTCGTCTCCCCACGACCAGCCGTTCAAAAGGGAGATGCGTACTGCCCAAGCTGTCGCGGTGAGAACTTATTGTCTTCGTAGTGACACCTATTGATGATCATTTCAGAGGAAGACGAAGACGACTTCCAAGAAGCCCAGCGAAACACCATTGATCAACTAACCAAACATATATGGGGCACGCAACTTGGAGCCTTCTTATGCCCCTCCGCTTGTACCGTTGGCGCAAATGCCCAGGCTCCATGAATCCATTTTGCTCGCGTTCACACAATCACCCCTCTTCTGTTTCCCAACTCTCTGTAATCCTGCTGTGCTTGCATTGTTCCGTGGACGCCATATGCTTAGACGCGGAATGGACAGCCCTGCCCAGCTAAACTTTAGTGGCTTTGGGATCAAGTTGGTCTTGTGTCTTTTCGATTACCAAATCAATGTTTTTTTTATTAGAAATCAATTATTAATATGTAAAAATCGACTGCAATCGTGAGATGGAAAATCGATACTGTCAGACGAGAACTGCGCGGTCATTCTACAATAATTGCCTGCAATCGACAGGTCGCGATTATGGATGATTTTTGTCAATTTAACCGGGATATCGAGTGACTGACTCCGGGTAAATTCTTTTCGATTTTCCTCGAATATCCACGGTATTATCTGTAGCAACCCATGCAAACAGAGGGTTTATCTAGAATTTATCGAAAATCCTCGACTATACGGAACATTTAACCGACTCTCTGATTTTGTTTGACGTAATCGATGTCATTCGAATATAATTCACACGAATCGACGGACTTCCTACTGGGACTTATTAGCCATTGCGGCGCAGCCGTTACTGACAAACGCCGACACTTGACACTGATGGGCCATAAACATAGTGGGATCTCGAGACCTTACTGACGACTGCATGCGCCCCCAGTCACTAGCACTTCTTTTCCCTGACTTCTTGCATCCTTCATATCTTCCATTACACTTGAGATCTCACATATTTCCCCAATAAACCTTGATTCCCGCTCTGTCACACCGATCCCACAATGCCCCAGTTTTTGACGACACCTTACAGGGAAGTTCGCAGCTCTGCACGTGTTACACAGACCACGAGGGATGCAGTAAGGGAGGGAGGGAGGGGGGGGGGGGGGGGGGGGAGACGGGTGCAAGCTGATGGGGCTCGAAGAAAGTCCGTCGTTATCGAGCCATCTGTACCCCACAAACAGGTCACGTCAGCGGCGGACAGTCATACAACACCCGTTCCTCACTACGCACCCACACAAGTATTCAAAGGATACATTAATCAAATACGTTCTTTCCCGTTCGCAAGCGGTGTATTTAAAACGAGAGAATATCGCTGCTGGCGACTGAGAGTCTGAGACAAAAAGTAAGGTAAGAGTTCAGAACTATACTCTGGCAATTTTAGAAAGTTTGATGCTAGCTACCATCCGATCGATAACGGGGAGCTTCCTTGAAGCCAGTAAAATATGTGCTGGGTCAGGCACTGTTCTTCAGTACTCCAATCAAGCTATACTTCCTCGCAGTCATCATCCAGCTCGGCATCAGTGAGCGCTGGGTCAACAAGTTGTCCATCGTCGGTGCTTCCTTGAACCACGCCCCTTCCTTGCTGCTCCTGGTACATGCCAGCCAAGAACTCCGTAGAGCTTGCATCTTCCACGGACTTGTCTTCACGTATTCTGGCGAAACGCGGAAATCGGAGACTGAGTCCCCTGTTCTCTGAAACAAGCCCCTTGGCGGCAACTGAGACAGGGCTGAGGGTGACACTGTCCGAGACGGTCCAGAACGCCGATCCAGTCAGAGAGAAGCGGCGTATGACTCACTCAGCACCCCGTATCTCCCAGACTTCGTGGGGCCGGAAGTAAACACTAGGTGAGTAACCTAACAACCAAAGCGTTATCCTAGCCACATGACAGAAGTCCTTCCAGACGTGCCTCCAGCTTCTACGTCTCCCCATAGGGGAAGCTTCGAGCAGTTTTCGGAGTCTTCCGAGTACCGATCCTTCATCGACTGTAAGGTACGCAGATACGTTCGTTCGTGAACCACGTTAGCGATAGAAGATCACTCATACCCTGTAGAAGCTATCCGAGAAACCTAACCCTGTCGTCAACTTCTTGTACGAGTGCTGGAAACTGCGGGGCTCACCCGACATGCATTTACACACCGCAACGAACCTGTCTGAGCTAGTATCACGGATAGCGAGGAGGACAGGGCTCCACCACTGCGCCTTTCGTCCATTGCCGTGCCAGGCCCCGATAGGTACGACATCAAGGGTGTCCCCCAGGCCAGCAACGTAGTCCTTTTTTAGCTTCAACCAAGCTGATGTTCTCCTATCTGGTGAGGGAATAGGTAGTGAAATTTAAAAAAAGATTACACGACGTTTCAGGAAAAGTACCGGTGTAATCTTACCCGGTTCGTATGTTGCAGGTAATGATTGTTTCCGGGATGTGTCCGTCTTAGGTCTAGTGGCTTCCAGAATCTCACCATGGTCTAGAAGCTGTAAAATATTGCTAACAAGTCGGACGAAGGGGATTGAAACGGGTTCTCTCACTTTGATCATCAGACCTTCGCAGCGACTGTCCACCGCTCGGGACCAAAATTCCTCAATTTCCCCCCTTCCTTCTTCACTCTCGCAACTTTCCACATGATCGAATCTGGCAGCGCCGGGTTGGTCCGGCCGCACAGCCGAAAAATAAGTGCGGAGCAGCTCTCTCCTGCTACGAAAGGGTTCTTTGAGAAGTGACTGCCATGTATAACCAAATTGTTTTTGATGTGAATACCGTACTAATGGATTGTGTAGCGCTTACCTGTCCATTTAGATACATCAAATCAAAGGCGTAAACGCAGACAGAAACCTTGATCTCATGGAGCCTTACGTCCTTCCGGTGCCTATTAGAGAGTTCTTGAAAGGATTTGAGGGTGTCGCCGCCAATGTCAATCGCAACAATTTCGGCATCGACAATGAATGAAGACATTTCCTGGGACATGGCGAAGAAATGATGAGCCAAGTACACCACATCAGGATACTGCCACAATATATCAGCTGGTGCGAGAAAGCTAGGGGTATACAATCGACCTTTTCGGTCATATCCTCCAAATGCCTGGAAAATAGGTTAACGGAAAGTTTTCCGTCACCTACCTTCACGGCATGTATTTGGACCCGCTGACCATCGTATTTGAATTCTGCCGTAAACGGTTGGCCGCCGATACGTTCGTATACATCGTCCAAGGACCGCATAGGGGAACCCAGAGCGGGCTGAAGAGGTATTCCTGAGAATATCGCCATCACAGGACCTTGTCCGAGTATCATTTGGTGTACACATACCGACTGTAAGCGGGACCCTCTCTGCAAGGCCATCAAGACCCATTTCAAGAATTGCGGCGACTATGTCGTTGTAGTTAGGATGCTGTACGAAAACTTTCTTCAACAAAGCCTCTGCAGCGGTAAACTTTTCTAGTAGGTGTGCTTTGAATTTATCCTCGCCTTTCTTCGAAGACGTCTCGATAGCCCGACGGACTTGCGCAACGAGCTCGGTGTGGGCGGTATACGAAGAGTCTAGTTGAGAATTGGATGTTGTTGCCGGCGGTGTTAAAACGAGGGCTCGGGCAAGAGCGGTCAAAACAGATGTCCTTGTAGCACCAACGCGGATGTGCTGTGAAAGAGTACGGACGAGGTACCTTATTTCTTCTCCTTTCGCCGCAACGAGAAGCTTTTCTACCATGCCCTGCTTCCGACTAACTGCCCCCTTCCCCTTCACGTGGGCGATATCTAGGAGCGCGTCGTGAATGCCTTGAATCGTGAGTGGCGCGTGAGGGACTAAGGTGCGGACACTACACTTGGCCAGAAAGGCGACATCCCCGGGGTCACCGGTTTGGTTATAGAGCCGCTTCAGGGCCACGGGGGTAATGCCAGAGACATGTTGAATAGCCTTGGAAATGACAGATGGACCTAGACCGAGCTCGAGTTGCACATATTGCGGAACAAAAGAATTGGACAGAAGGTAAAGAGACGGTAGCAATGACGGCGGATCATATCTTGCGATGGTACGAAGTGCGTTGGTGAGGGTATTCAGGATCGCAATTCGCGAGCGAGTTCCAGACAGAGTGCATAGTGCGTGGGCCAAAAATGAATAAGGGGCGCGAGTGGTGGTCGGCCAAACACAAGTATCAAAGACGAAACTAGTAGGTTCTACGGAAAGGGTGGGGTACCGAGGAGGCGAGTTGTCTACAGCGACAGGTTTCGCTGGACCTGAGGTCGAACGCTCGATGACGGCGGGAATCTCTTGGACATCTTCTGGGTCAGAACTTAGATCGACATCGGTGATCGCTGGAGCCGTCGCTTTGCCATTCAAGATCGGCGCCTGTGAAGGTCGGGGCTGACTGGGGGATGCCGGGAAATTAGAATGAAGTGGTTCCGCGGATGCAGTCAAGCGGGGCGATTTGAAGAAAGAATCGATGCTGGTTTGGTCGGACGGCCGACGCCGCCGGGGTTGAGAGCGAGCCCTTTTGGTTGGGCTATCACGAACGGGGGGTAGTGAACGTTTGGACATAACTGAGATAATAATTATGATGTTATGTCACCTCCACTAAGTAGGTTCAAGTTGATTCGAAGCAGCTGCTTGCTTCGCTTGTTGCTTGGTTGTTCGTCGGAGGGGGCCGCGTTCAGTTACAGTACGGCACTTCGTTCTCCGCGGCGCAATTGCCCTATTCAGTTCGGCGCAGTGTTATTCAGCCAACAGACTAATCTTGTTGCTCAATCCCATCACACTCTCGTCCTCATTTACTGATCTATTGATCCAACATTTCCGAACATTTCCGGGGCGTACGGACGCCCATCCCCGAAAAGCCTTGAGGCCTCCCTCAAAATTTGCCGTTCCTTCAGGAAGAAAAACAGTTCCTGCCTGTTCCTTAATCAACAGCGTTTTTTTCATAAGCGGATCCGTTTGTTGGCGCGTTTGACAGGACCATCTGTCACAGCAAACATGCAGTGAATCAAAACTTGGCAAAAGGCCGCTCATCGGTCTGGCTCCAATTAACCTATTCTCGCGGCCAAGGACACACGACTTCGCCACAATGCCCCGATGCTGATTCTGCTTATCTCTCGAGCATTTCTCACCTGGGAAATTAAGTTGGAACTACGAAATGATGAGCAGTTAGAATCCTCACGCATGGTGGTGCAATAACGGCGCCAAATCAGTTTATTTGATGCGACACCCAGCGTGACCTGCCTCGAACTGTGTTCGCGAGGCAACCTACCGTTTTAACCCAACACAAATATAGGGGGTTCTCTTCGCGTGACTAGCCAACCCTTGGGCTGACCTGGCTTACTGTACGATGCCGGAATCAAATGAAGTTATTTTCTTTCCCGTTTATTGGCCCTATTATTGACGGGCACAGATTCAGCGCCCTGTAACTATGACACCTGGAAGATTGCTCTAGATCAAACGGGGCGCGGACGACTTAGCAAAAGCTCCCTTCGAGGCGCTCGGAAACTCTGCAAAGCGAGCCGATAGATGCGATTAGCATATTTCCGAAAGCCCTGTCCCAGTGGTTCGGCTCGCGCCGTGTGCTTACACCTGGTGATGTACAGTACCTAAGGCCTGATGGTTTGGCACCATGTGCGAAGAACATGCCGAGATGGAGCGGCGCAAGGAATCGTCATTATCAGGAAACTTGGAACCACGCAGTGGGGAACATGTATACAACTTGACGACATCATCGCCTTTAGTGGGGGTCTGATGCGCTCTGATGAGTGATATTCGCCAGGATCTCGCCTCCTCCCTCAAACACGCACTATAATTAACAGAAAATAGAGTGAAAAAACGAGCATACCAATCTGCTGCCGTCACCATTGCACGATGAGTGACGGAGGGCTGGACCCATTCGGCCGTAGATGTCCACGCGTCCCTGATGTCCCTGGGCCCTAATTTGTCTGGGGAGGAAACCAAGAGCCGACATCACAAGAGATGAGCAGGTGTCGGCGCAGCCCGAGTGCACATAATGATTGTGACCAAAGAAGCTAAACGCATTTCGCAGAGGCAGGTCTTTTTCAATAGGCGTCAAATTTAATCATTATCCCAGGGCCCCTGAGTAGTGCCCATTTACGAGGTTTGAGGACCAAGGACCAAGGAATTGAGGACCAGTGATATGTCTAGTCTGCCTAGGAACAGCCGACTGCTCGGGACCAAACGCCACGCCACCACAACCGATAGAGATTATGAATTACAACAACGGCACGAACACCTGTCTCTGGCAGAACAGTCCGGGGACGGAAGGTCGGCCGTGTCACCGGCAAATGTCCCTGCGTGCAGGGGCTAACTCAATTCGTCTTGTTCATCGTGACATCTTTTGGACATCAGACTAGGATATGGCGAGTCCGCAGCTCGACAAGGCCGCTCCCCGGCGATTCATCCCGTCAGGTTTGGCACGGTTCCTGGACTTGTTTGGCGCCTCGCCGAAAGCCTTATGAAGGGGAGCGGAAAGATGGACTTAACTTAGCACATCTCACCTCACTATCATCCAAGTCCCACGTCATGAACCTCAACAACGCACGCCACACTGCTTCGGAGCAGCCTAGCACGACCTATCCTCTCACACAGTGGAGTAGGTCAAGCCAGCGCATGGCTTACCCTTCATCCAATGGGAACTACTACCCTCAGACACAAGGATCACCGCCGGTGTCTCCTACAATGGCGGCATCACCCTATCCTCCCTCATATCCGTATGGTGCCACGAGTGCCCAAGCATCTGGGATGACCTCTCAGCACAATTACCACTCAACAGCCAGGCACGCACCTTACCATTCCCAGGTGACAAACGGCCAATCCCCTCACAATGTATCCCCATCATCTCTGCCCTACCCATCGCAGAACGGTGTGACATCGTCAGATCCACGACCAGGATATTCCCACCACCGGTCGTTATCTCTTCCGCAACCAGTTTACACATCTACCCCGGTGTCGAATCCATATAGGCACGCATGACTCGCCGACACATCCTCAGCTGGTCCAAGACGTCCAGTATCCTGCTTCTCCCCAGCGCCCATTTGCCTGTGATATGTGTGCACTCTCGTTCAACCGTCAGCATGACCTCAAACGGCATCGGGAGACACATTCCGGTGAAAAGCCGTTCCTGTGCAATGGGGGATGCGGCAAGACCTTCACGAGGAAGGACGCATTGAAGAGACACCAGGTCTGTTCATCTTCGTTTTTACTGTCACGGCGTACCCACCTACATTCACAGCTCGTGAAAAGATGTGGCTTTGAGGAACAGTCCTGAGGACGCGATGCCACCAGTTTCTATCATAAATGTGAGCGATCCCATGTCCATGTGCACCGCACCTCGACTAACGAATTGCGACAGATTCGTTATTCTGTTTATTCTGTCTATCTCGTCCTATCGTATCATCAGGGGGATGGGTATTGGTGTTTGATTATAATGTGCTCCTCGATCGCGGGTATTCAACACCCAGGTGTATATTTTGTAGCTATATAGCTGTAAATGGCCGCTCTGCTTAATGACGCGGGATATACAGTAATAGATTTAGTGATTGACTTACTCTTACTACATGACTGCCTATCTGTCGACGTTGTTAACGCATGATCTTATCCATCGTTCGATCCCTCAATCTCGCGCTTCTAATATCCAGGCACCGCTTGGCTTGATTTTCTTGTAATAGGCTTCTTCAATGCCCTTCTCCTTGAACCCATGCCGCTCGTAGAACTGCTTTGCGCCATCGTTTGATACTTGAACATGGAGGTATATGCAGTCAATTTTTGGTTTAGAATGGGTGGCAGCCGCTTGTAAGATGACATCTAGGCTATACGACCCTATGCCAAGAGACCGATAGGGCTAGAGAGAGGGGTGAATGTTTCACTATTGGAGCTATGGGATAGGATTGGATCAAGGCACACGTACGGCGAGAATTCCCATGGTCAGTAGGTACAGGTGGTTAGCATTGTCCTTTGATTCGAGTCTGCAGCATATTGTTCCGACGGGGATATCATTGTAATAGACTACGAATGCAGTTAGTACGCCAACGGAGCGAATGAGGTGATAGCGGACGCACTGAGCTTGCAGAAGTCTTCGACTTCGGGCAATAGTATCTCACTATAGAATTGCTCACTATATTTGATTGGAAAAAGAACAGAGTTCAACTTTCGGACGGTTCCCAGGTTATTTGGAGTCAGAGACGCAAAGGTAACCTTGGAAGACAATGACTTTTTCGTGGAGGTCATGGGATGGTGGTGACACAATGCGGTTGACCATCAACGCCACCAGCTCCCGGCCACATTAGGCCACGAGCCGGCGCCGGACGACCTCCCCACGCGCGCACGTTGCACGCACGTTCAATAAACAGAATGGGAAGTGAATGGGTACTTTGAAGGGCCGCACTAGTTCACGTTCTGATTGACAGAATACAGTGTCTGTTGGCAAGCATGGAGTCCCCTAACCTGATCGGGGAGGCATATTGCACTATTCCCCTCCAAGCATGCCTAGCCAGTCCCTCCGCGCCTATATTGACAATTTGATTCGCCCTTCAGAGTCCCTATCTCCAGCTCAATGCGTGTTGGATCATCATTTGCTTACTGTAGGTTTGGGTAAACCCCCATTCAGTCTAGTGATTGTGATCGCTTTTATAGGGTTTTCTGGAAATTTTTCGTATCGTATGGGAAAATAACTTGGGTAGGCTGTGCTGTTCTGTTCCGCGCCGTCGGCCTGGCCTGGAAACCCCGCGTGGACCCAAACGGCTCTAAGTCATACTCAATCCGTTGCCTTTGCGCCCTCCATTGAAGTACGTATTGTGGTTATAAGCCGAAGCGCCACGACTTCGAAGCTTAGTACCCTTATTGGGAGTACGCAGTGAGTGCCATGAACCCGCCACATGGTCGTTCGGGTGAGTTCGTGTAAATTGATTCTCAAGTCGGAGTGAAGGCGGGGACCCAGTTCGGGTCTCTCATTCTTCGTTGCATCTTGTCAACCGGTTGGCGCAGACATTGTTGATGGGCCGGTGAGCCCCGGGCATTTAGCCGTTCACGAACTGTATATCCGTACACAGCCCCATTCCTCGGGGCACCCTTAGAGGCACATTCGGAACCAAATTGTTTGGGCCCGTTCGGGTGCAGTTGAATTTGTATACCCTACCCTAGACAGTTTACTTCCTTCCCCTGTTATCCAGGGCGAGTCAAGCAGGTGTGTTGGATGTTCCTCGTCATATTATCGAGAAGAATCGGCCTTGACCCCCGATGGACATTTATTTCCAGTACCCACGGTGCCGCTCAGGATTCAATATCCGCACCAACGTGACGCTGCGCCCATCAGCTAGCCTTCATACTTCATGATCTCTTTGTCAACCAATTTTGGTAGGCCAGCATCACAAGGTTCATGGGCGTCTGCTCTGTTCGTGGCCTCTGGCCGCCAGAACAGATCGATCTGTCGTTTGCGCGTTCTCATGTTACTCAGCGCTTCTGCTCCGAATATCTCCATTAAAGACAAAAGGCCATGATGGCCGAGGGCCGTGGAGTAAGGTCGCAGCCCTCTGGCCAACCCCTGCCTGCAGACCACGCCCCAGCACCCCAGTCGCGGGGGAGCACGGGGATTGCTCTTCATGCAAACTGACGGCCTCCCTTTCCTGTCGGCTTGCTTTATCTTGATGATCCAACTCGGCCCTGCAAGGAACAAACGATCTTGTTTGCTGGGACCTGGACTGTTCAATGCCTTCCTCGATACAGCTAGATGCAAAGCGCGCTCTAGACATAAAAAAAAGCCTTCTTCGGGATCGTTCTTACGACCTGTCCGAATTGGGTTAGAGGGAGCTCATCGAGGTGATGCAGTATGTGAGGTCATGGTAGACGCTATCTCCCATACATTACGGCACAATGTCCCTCAGACCCTTAAATAGGAACGGTGCCTACCTGTAGCGCGCTCCGTCGAGAGGGTGACCTTCAGGTGTGCAACACTAACAAGGTGGAACACTTGTCCAGGAAACAGTAACTGACAGGTACTCGAGGCTTCCGTGCGTTTTTCTTTGTTGCATTCACAGGTGATTGGATGCTCTACTGTACAGTATCTCAGACTCGTGCACTTCTGTCCTGGTTTAATTCTGTTGTCAAGGGGTTCAATCCAGGGCCTCCCGTTATCCAGATGGAGGTAACTTGTAGGGATATCCACATCCACTTTCTCCCTACTTGTTATCGCGATGGGCCGTCCACCGAAATGAATTTGTGGCAACCGTGAGTCACATGGCCCCTCATTGTAAACTGGCCACAAGGGTAGACGGACTTGGAAAGGAGAGAGGAAACTATCAAGATGGGTAAACTTTCTCAATTGCGCAGTCGCTTCAGAAACAAAGAGCAGTACAAATACAGTGATATTGCGACTTGACGACAACACGATAAATTCTGGATGACCGTGAAACCCATGATGAAGAAGCAAAAAGGCACGATGAACTAATTAGCGCAATATAGCAGACCAATGTGTGTTGAGAAACCCTTTTTTGAGATGAAAATTTTACATGAATGAGTCGGCGGGACACCATTCCGCTAAATTCGGCGTCTCAGACCACTCCCGCGGGGCGTTCGTCCTTGCTTTGGCGGCGGAGATTTGCGCACCCGAGGTGATGAGTCCAGTTCCGCGAGGTAAACGTCCTCAAAGCTTCGAAATGTACATGGACCAAAGTCGCCATCATATTCTGCCATGGTTGCCCATACACAGTGCCATCCGGGTACTTCCGCAAATTTCAAGGCTAGGGCGAGATGCTCGACGTTCCATCTACTGTCTATCGTCTCGGACCATTCATGGGCGGTGTCCTTCAACTTGACCAAGCGCGCGTGCATGACAGTGAGGTGGACGCTAATCTGACCCCCTGGGGGCTTGAAGAGTGGCACGAGCACCGAGTTCATCTCAAGTTCCTTCGGGATTCCGCGATGGACGGGGTCGTAGCCATCAACACGGACTTGATAGATGGTATTATCGGCGAAATGAAGAGTGACAGCTGGATGTGTAGGAGACCGGCGGATGCGAATAAGGACTTTGCCAACGATTTGATCTGGATCGACACCGATCGAGTCTAGGCGAAGTGACTCGGGTTGCTTCCGCTGTTTCTCGGGTGTAGTGGGGGAAGTAGAGAGATGGCTACTCGATGACATGATATGTTGTGGGGTTGTAGCCTCGAAATTTCAGATCGCTATATAGCACATTGGTCGGAGAAATTTGTGGCTGAAGGATGTGTCCCTAAAAACCACAGCAAAAAGGATGGCACTGACGAGATTCGAACTCGCGAGGTTTCCCATCACGGATTGGTTCAATATAGAAACCTAAACGTGACGCCATAACCACTCGGCCACAGTACCCTAATACAAGGTCGCGAGAAAAGAATAGCAAGTCATTTTTGAGAATCGGTTGTTAAGGGCCTCGTCGAGCTTTGCAGGTCGTTGCGCTTGGCGGTATGGACGTGAATCCTTGTCTCTTCTGAGAGCCACCCTTCACATCTGTTGCGCCCCCCGTTTCTTTCGCGCGGACGCCGGCAGTCTCATCCCTACCTACCCGCCGTCGTCTCCACACACCACTTCCTCAATGTCTTCCATGTTACTCTCCTCCACTGGTTCTAGCGGTCAACCGCTTCATCCTGCTCCGGCTCGCCCTCACGGACCTCGCACCTTCCAGAGGTCCGCCTCCCCCGCCCCCTATTCAGCCGCACAGCCGACCCAGCCTCTGAACATACGCAAAGTGTCCAATTCCACGTTTCTAACCCCACCGAGTCCTCCCGTATCTCGTACGCCTACACCGAAGCTCGCCCTTCAAATACCATCCCCCTCTCCTACTCCAGGTAAAGGTAAACCCAGCCTTAAACTTGCTATCAGTGGCTCTAGTTCCCGTCCGGCTGTCGAACCAGCAGCCGTGGGCCTCTTTGGCGGTGATTACTATGGGGGTCCACAGACACCTTCCGTATCGCCTCCAGCCAACGATAGTGGCATCGATGATGCTACTATCCGTCCCTCCACGAACACATCGAGACCTCTCTCGATGGAGGATGTTCGTCGTACGATAACAGATATCGAGGCCCAGACCCGCTCCACGCCCCCTCCGCCCACATACCCCGGAGAGGAGCAAATCGATGATCAGCCACAAACCGACTGGTCAGACGATATCTTTGATGAGGTTGCACGTCTCGGAGAAGGTGCCGGTGGTGCCGTACACGAGGTCAGGGACAGGCGCACAGGAAAACTCATGGCACGCAAGACGATTACCACTCGTGAGGCCCCGATGAAGCAGCTGGTGCGCGAGCTCGGAATTATCACCACAATCAAACATCCCAACATCATCCGTTTCTATGGCGCCTATATGTCCCCATCATCCAGTGAAGTCAAGGTGGTGATGGAAATATGCCCTGGGAAGAGTTTGGAAGCCGTAGGCAAGCGTATCAAAGAACGTGGTGCCAGAGTTGGCGAGAAAGTCGCAGGGAGGCTTGCGGAAGGGGTACGTGTTGTCGTTGCTTTAATGACATTCGCCATTCTCATCTTCTCCTTTAGATATTACAGGGTCTGGCTTACCTTCATTTGAAAAAGCTCATTCATCGCGACATCAAACCTTCCAATGTCCTTCTTTCCCGAGAGGGTGTCGTCAAACTTTGCGACTTCGGCGTTTCAGGAGAATTGATCGGGTCTGTAGCGGGCACGTTTACTGGCACCAGTCTCTACATGGCTGTATGCACTATTCAGTTTGTCACGTAATATCTGCATCTAACATGCGCCTGCCTTGCAGCCAGAACGTCTTTCAGGGCTCGAATATTCCATTCGCGCGGATGTCTGGTCGACAGGCCTGTCGCTCCTTGAGCTTGTGCAGAACCGTTTCCCCTTCTCTAGTGATATGCCTCCCATCGAACTCATGATCTATATTACACAAAGCGAGGTGCGTATTTCATTTCTGCGTCGTGCTCTATGATTTACCCGTTTTACGTCTAGCCACCGCAGCTAGAAGACGAAGCAGAAGTACGCTGGAGCGATGCCATGAAGGACTTCATCAAAGAGACGTACGTCTATTCGCCAGCCCCCTCCCTCATGCCTTTATCCTGACATCATTCTTCCTAGCTTGCGAGTCGACCCGGCCTTGCGTCCAACGCCAAAGGAAATGCTGTCCCATGAATGGATCATTAGAATTATGAAGCAGGAGGTACCCATGGAACGGTGGATCCGTGAAGTCTGGGGTTGGCCCAAGCCCAACCGGAAATCCAAGGACTCGTAAGGCCGAACTTTGTTACGCCCCTCTTCCTGCGTGCTGATTACACCTCAATTACTCCCTACTAGCACTTCTCGTCCCGGTTCGAGTCGGAGGGAGGCCGTAATACCCGATGTTCCTCCTACTGAACGCCGTTCGAGCGGTTACACCGCTACCCAATAATTGCCTCGATTGCCCCAAATCTTAATGAACACGCGCAATCACGGACATTGTTTTTCATCCATGATCTCCCTTGCTATCTCCCGCTTGCGTCGCTTTCAGGAGCCCGTTTAAACGCACTCGACACCTTTTTGTCCTCGCATTCACCACGTCTCTTCAATGTTACACATCTTGTTTGATAGGAACCCTTGTTCAAGCGTATGTAGAAAGATCAAAACCTCGTTTGCATTGTATTTTCGCCACGCGTGAACGTGATTTCCTCCTTCCTCGATGAATCAGGGCTTCCCTGTTTTGAGGGTTTGGTCCGGACGTAATCACACCAGAAGCTGAAATGTGAACCGATCGAGTTCTCACAATGTCTGGTAGGGACGAGGCCACCAAGCAGCGTTAAACAAACCCCATTTGAAATATGCTCACTTTTTCACACAGACGGCGTAAAAAAATGTACACGCTCTTCACGTAAGAAAACGACCTTATTCGGAGACCGGAGGATGTTCGTCAACGTGTACACTGTGCGTGTCTTTCTACGAGAGAGCCCGCCTACCAAAAGGGAAAACGTCCGCTGGGTCTGTGCCACTGGCAGTACTACCGACGTTGCCCGTTCTAGAACTCTTGATCGCATTTCGTACCATCCCTCGTGAGTGGGCTTCGATACAGTGCGCCGGAGCTGATAGAGAGGTTGTTTGATGTATCCATTTGATTTTCAACCTTTGGAGCACGGGGGGAGTGGGCCTTCTAAACAGTCAGTCAGATGCCCAAGCCAAGAGTCCGGAAAGCGTGGCAAGACCGAGCCTCCGCGCGATAACGGGGAAATTCGAACGCAGTTAAACTTGTGAAGACAAGAATTTTCAAACCGATTTACGCCCCACGACTGGCCGCGCTACTGCGTCGGTCTCGCAGGCGCGATTCATGTGAGAGTGAGTCACTAACGCTGAGCGCTCGACCCGCCTTACGAACTTCTACACTTGCCTTTTTCGGTCGATTATGATAAGCACCCCAGTGGGCGTGCCTCTGACGTATTTCTCAAGGAAGAGAACAAAAGAATTTATGTACTGTTTATGTACAAGCAGTACCCGCACGTTCTGCGGACTGTGGTCACATTGTGAGCGGTTCTTAAATTCTGAAACCCCGAGAGGCCAGGAAGAGAAACGGTCGAACAAAGAAGACAATGGAGTGATTTCTGGTTCGTTCAGCGCGAGTGAAGGCCTCGGCAGCGGCTTTTCTGGCCGAGTCTTCGGGTCTTGGTCTCCGCCGCGCTCCTTGATGTTGCTGTGATGATTGTGACGCAAGGATCCCATCAAACTAACCCGGAATACTGCACCTCAAGTATATTCCCTATCAAATGAGAGGGAACAATGGTCTTGGTGACGCGGAATGTGGACTGCCTACTTTTGAAAAAGAAAACGAGGGTCAACAGGTATGAGCATGCGGAAGGTCACCGGTCACCGTCTGAGCCCGTCCTCAATGCCGCTGGGAAAATGGACAGTCTCGTGCTCCTCAACATTTTGGCATGCTACCAAGTATACTACCAAAGTGTACGAATTTTGATCATCAAGACGCGTCCTAAAACGCGTCCTCAAAGCCCTTCCCGCTTAGCTCGTCAAATATTGCCGCGACCCATGACCCAAGAGCGTACAACCCGCTCCACTAGTCTCTCTTCTGATTACTCATTAGTGATACCTATAACTTGACTCAATCATTACGCAACGCTTTCCTTCACTGAAACAGTCTTTACATGTCGCAACCACGATCTCGCTCTCGTTCGTCCCGGTGATTCACTCATGCCAGCACTGGCCGTCTCATTTCTTGAAATTACACTGTTCTTCGCTCCTAACCTCGGGCAGCATGTCCCCGACAGGCGGACCTGTTACGGGCAATACAACACAGCACTAGTCCCTTACGCATTACTCTGTGATATGATCGTCAAAACCCGGAGAGCGACACCACTAGTGTGATCCCTCGCGACGGTGTCTTCAGTTGCGACTGAGCGGCGCTTCCCCCTTGCGGTGTCTGAGCTATGTCCTGGAACGGCGTGGGCCATTGGACTTGTGTAACGGCCTAGCATCTGGGTCCCAACTTTGGCCCCAACAAAGTTTCAAGTAGCTTCCATGTCCGACTCTTCCCCGACATGATGAGCTGGTGAGATTATTCACCGAGTTCCATCAGATCTACCGGATCTATGCCTGACGCTGACGATGGCACCGTAGTACAAAAAAATGACCCCAAGAACGCACTACGTGCCTGCTCTATCGAATCATGGCTAGGCCCGTCTCCCTCAACCTTTGCGGAATCCGAAAATGAGCCACGAGTATCATCTCAGTTCGCTCGATCTTCACGCTTCCACCTGGCTCATACTGATGTTCAGGGCCTTGTCTCCATTCCCCGTTGGGAGGCTTTTGGTCTTTGCGGCTCCGCTGCCAACTCGGAGTTCGAGACTGTCGAGCTGAGGTTATTGGAATTTCATTTGTATTTTGAAGTTTTAGTTGCGAGCACCTCTCCACTGGTGATTCTTCAATGCAAAACCCTCAGATAACACCTCCCCTTCTACGAAGCCAAAAAACCTGGCGTTTCAAGAAAAGTATATATAAATTCCTATAATTCTACGGGCCACGAGGATGGGAACGTACACTATTACACAATGCAACACGCGATCTAGATTAACCAAACAAAAAAAGCATTTTTCTCGTGCGATCACGGACGCAATTCATCTGATCTATCTTTCCCTCGGGCGCGACCCCGGCGGGGCTTGACACCATGTTGTATACTGGCCCATAAAATGAATCCGCGGAACATACATGGTCATCTGCGATAGAGACGCATTGAAAATTTATTTTAGAAACACCCTAGACTTGGTAGGCAGGTCGAGGAGTAGCGCTTGCGGGAGAAAGCCGTGCGTTGAGCGTACAACCCTCAGAATTGAGCTGAGTGGCGTCGGCAAGGTAACATCGTTAGCCCTTGTGCTGTGGGTCGTCATTAAAGGATCGATACCGCGGGCGGATGAAGACATTGATGGAAACAAGGACTATAGCACCTACGAAAAATAACAAGTGTCAATGGATCAGACCTCGATCAGGTGTCGTGATCTGTGGCGGAGTTACTTACATACCGAGCTAGCGGCGGACGTAGAACAGAGCTGAAAAGTAGGGTAGCTCGAATCAAATATTCTCAACAGCGTGCTTCCAACCCATCAAAGAAGTGAGGCAGAGGGTACCAAAGGTTGCAAACCTTGTCACTGGTCCGCTTTCGAACGAGAAGCCCGGGTTCCCATGACTGAATAAGGCAGGAGACGCCCAATGGAAAGATGCCGCCTTATTTCACATCAGCGCGACTTTCATTCTTTGACCCCAAGGGCCCTGAGCCCGCCGGCATAAGCCCAGTGACGAACAAATGAAAGACCAACATGGGCAGAAATAAATTCCCCTCAAGTTGCGTCGCACCCACCTTCTTTTACACGTTGTAAGACACACAGCCCACGCGTGGCACGGCCACTGTTTGGGAGCGCGGGCAGGCGCACACCTTTATTTGCGTAGTTGATTCCGTGGAAGAAAGTTCACGAAATAGCAACAACCCTGAGATCTTACGCTCGGCGATCCCTTCCCGATACGCGGTGATCCGGCAGTCGTTTGGTTCGACCGCTCGAACAGGGCTCCCATCCTTGGGGCATATAAGTCTGAAAGAATAACTTCCACGTCTCCCTCGCCCGTCGATCCCAACTTCCAGAACCATCCGAAATAGTATGGCCGACCACCTATCTTAGCGAGTCCCTCCATTCGGTTCCAAGCTTGAGCCTGGCTGACACTTTTCATCCCCCAGCACCTCCCCAAATCACTATAGACTTCCCTCCTACTACTCGCCCCCACAGTCGTCGACAAACACCGACGCTCTTGATCTCGCGGCGCCCCTTCCAAGAACGGATACGACGCAGCGTAGACGACCGAAATACACTCGCAGCAAGACGGGCTGCATGACGTGCCGTCAAAAGAAAATCAAGGTTCGTTCTCAGACGGCGTCCCTCCTTCGTCCACCGTTTGTACTGAAAGCACTTTTCAGTGCGACGAGAATAAACCCAAGTGCCACCGCTGCGCTCATGGGCAACGAGACGTAGGTTTCAATGCCTCTGACGCCTCCACTCTCTGAGAACTCGTCGTACAGTGCACTTGGCCCGTTGGGGTCGAGCCACGAAAGAGGGCTCCCCCGAAAAGAGTGGAAACGATTCACATGGACCCTGGCGACGTCCGGCCGTCGACGGCCAGTTCTTCTGGCATTTCTGAGGGCTCTACCCCACCGACGAGAAACCATACACCTCCGAAACGCGAGTTGCCAGAACTTGATTTGCCTCCTTTGACACTGCGGAGACACAGGTAGGCCATGTTACGACTTGCAGGCCTTGTGGCTAACGTACGCCAGTGACATTCATGGACAGCCTCACCACTCCCATTCGATGGCTTCTTTGATGGACCCTGGGCACCGATCCAGGTGCGTGGCGTGTGGTTCGTTCACTCACAACGTTACTCACGTCGGACAGTCTCCTTCCTGTCACCTCAAGCTCTCAGTTCCATGCCCCTTCTTCACATCCTTCTTCGCTCTCTATGATCCCTGAGCTCTCAAATCCATACCTCACGCTACCTCCCGTGAACCAGCTCGCACCGCAGCAGTATTCGTCGCATGCGTCTCTTGGAATTCCTCGTGGAACTCAGACGAACGGTTCCGGCTATAGATACTATGAAAATATGCAACAACCCCTGTCTCATCATTGGATGTCTCAAACCCCGTCGCAATTGGAGCCCATGGACTCCTACGTAAAGTCTCTTTTTTTTCATAGCGACCCTGCATCCCACTAAACTTACGGTCCGTCACTCAGTTTTCCCACACGCAAGACAGGTTTCCCACAGGAGCTTCGTCCTCTGATACCCAACCCAATCGATACCACTAACTTCAGTAATTCATCAGTGTTTTCGTCGTTGTGCACATCTTGACTGTTAATCTCATAATTTGCTGTGATATCAGACTTTTTACAACAGTATCATACCATATTGCATTCGTATTTTTGTACTTTCAACACTATTGTATAAATTTTTTTAAATATTTGGGCTGCCGTTCATCACTATCCTATCATTTTAAGTTGCTTACCAGGTGTGCTCCTCGAGGTGGTCGAATCCAGGACAGGCAGGTCGAATCCCGGTGAGCGCGCATCAAAAAACTTGGGTAATCCTTAACGTGACTCTACTGCCAAATGCGGTTTTCGGAAGATCACACTGCTCTGTATAACTCTGAATACGTATACATTCAGATGTGTGCAACGTGGTTCACGACCTCCAAGGTTTCAAGTATATGAGCACTGGCGCCTTTTAGCTGATACACAAAATACGCATAAGGAAAGAATAAATTATCGGCGGACTAGCAGGAGGCGGTCACTTGACACATGCGATACAAAGCATGAGATTGCCACATTGTGGGTTAGTTATTCGCTCCGCTCGTGGTTAAACATAGATTCCGGGTGGTCTATCGAGTTGCCGTACATCGGATTGGAAGGGGGTGACTGCGCGCTACGATCGCGCCGGCCGGCCAGCGCTCCAGGAGAGTACGTGACCTGGTTTGTATTGTGTGGAACTAAAACGTGTCCCGTGGGTTTTACATTCTTGTGTGCTTCCCCCGTGTCGTTCTAAGGAGACCATATCGTTGGATTGGCTAAGAAATGGAACCTCTAGGCACTGGGTGTTCTCAAGAAAGGATACAAATTTCTAAGCCGTGGCATCCGAGGTTTACTTCCACTCTGGTTCACGTTCCGTTGGTTGTCATAGCTCAGTTGTCGGGGCATCTAAAAGAGCGTGTGCCCGGACGATCACAGCACGTGCCCCAGAGAAATTGCGCTCTAATGTTGTCACATGCCGGGGAAGGGACTACACTGGTGTAGTAGTGATTGGAAATCCGGGGGCATTCAGTTTCCACGCAAGTGTTTACCTGCTATGGAAGCACATGTTGAAACCTCACGCCATCAGCCCATGCAATTTTCACCTCCGATTGCATTCAAACCCTAGACGCATTGCAAAACGTAATGCTTCGTGTGCTTGAAGACTGTCCTTGCGCCATATTACCGTCGCTGCCCAGACTCGCGGGACAATTACAACGTGCCGCGATGACGCGCCTCTGAGTAATTTTTTTTTTTTTTTTTTTTACTTTCTTCTTCTGGGAACGCGGAGGGAAGACACTGAACCTGTTCTTGGTGTCATCTCGAGCAAAGGCGCAGACACGTGGAAGGGGAGAGCATTGATAGGGACACCGTATCCTCGGCAATAAGCGTTTAGACACTTTCAAATAAAAAACAGTCGGTTCCGCGATCAGACCATGGTCGGTTCGAATCACTTGTTGGGGTGCAAAAGTGTAAAGAAGCCCTGATCAAAAATGTTACGCCCAGTCTCGCCCGTTTCTAGAATGAGTGTAGAGCGGGGACCTTTCATCTGAACAGTTGAGATCTTCCGTAGCAAAGTCGTCAGTGTTTGGTGAGGCTGCATATTAGGAACCATACGCTTCTCCGGCGGTGTAGTCGGAGGATGATGCAATCCAAATATTTTGTCAGCGTGTACACCTACGCCGGTCACGGTTTCACCCTCTACAATAACAGCACCGAGGAGAACTCGAAGAACTTCGAGACGCATGCTGGGATAGCCCGAGATAGATCATTAAGCGAAAGCCATAAGCCGGCGGCAGGCGACTCGTCATAAGAACAATGAAATCAAACTAGGTTTACCGAAGTTGAAAGGCTCACAAGGCTGCTGTGCACGCGCAGGAACACGGCGCTTGGCAAGCCGTGGAAACCAATGCTGAATCGAACTCGACGGTGTTCAGGTACACGCGCCGCGGGTTCGTACAGTTTCAGAAGAGGGCGTACTTGAAAGAAGCACGCACCTACAACATGCATGATGAAATCCAGTAACAAGAAAGGGCTGTGTATTCTAAAGAAATCGTTTCAGGATGACGACCATCAAGAGCGGAAGAGGCGGGTAAGGGGAGACGGAGATGATGGGAGTCGTGTCGAGAATGTGGTGATTCGACGATCATGGGACTGTACGGAACTGTCACGTGGAAGTGGGATCATGCAGAGGAGAGACGAACCCAACGGGGAATCGACAAAGGGCTCTCTCACTTGACTCGCGCTCTGCTCGGACCATCGTCCCAATCATCCTCCACGTCTCTCAATATTCAAAACGTGAGTACAATTCGAACCAGTCTCGTCTTCAAGTCGGTAATACAAGTCCAGTTACACTAAGCCGATGTCTTCGAAACCCACTCAAGACAATACTGTTTCTCCCCATGGGGAAGACTCAGCTGGTGTCAAGTTGCCTTACGTCGCTACTGTAAGCTTCCTATTGTTGCATTCTCTTTACGCGGCCTTACGCGCTAGGGAGACGCCAAATTTTTGGTCATCGAGCCAACCGACTTTTCGGTTCGGCGTGTTGGATGAGAAAGGTCCCAGGCGGACGATGGAAGACGCGCACTCTTACGTGTTTGATTACGATGGGGTGCACGGACAAGGTTTCTTCGCCGTTTTTGACGGACATGCTGGAAGGGAGGCTGCTGACTGGTGCGGCCAGAATTTCCATGAGGTGAGTCCCACACCTATCGCACCCTGCTACATCGTTCATGTCTCGTTTTAGTACATGCTCCTGACTCTCCAAGCAAATCCTGAAACTACCATACCCGATGTATACAACCAGACGTTTCACAAAGTAGACAAAAGCTTATCAAAAATTTCCGAGGACTCTCAGGGCAAGATACATTCCGGTTGCACTGCTGTCACCGCCTTTCTTCGCATCGAAGATGCTGACGGGCGCCAATCCTTCCTCAAGACTCCGCCTGATTCCCTGTCAACCCCCACTCTTGTAAAGGACGTCCACGATGCCGAATCCGATGACTCGCGAAGTGCAAGCGGAGACGTCGCCGAGGATCAAAGCAAAAAGTCATCGCCAAGCCGACTGAAGAAAGCTCTTGGGCGGTTTAGCCATACCAGTCGGTCATCGTTATCTACACCACGCTCATTATCTCCTAGTACCAGTTCGCTCGAAAAGGTTCCTCCCAGTAGTGCTTCCACGTCTTCACAGCAACCCCCTGCTGAAACTCCTTTACGTCGAGTGCTTTATGTCGCAAAC
Source organism: Lactarius vividus (assembly GCA_021527035.1). Lineage (NCBI taxonomy): Eukaryota > Fungi > Basidiomycota > Agaricomycetes > Russulales > Russulaceae > Lactarius > Lactarius vividus. The sequence goes on along the minus strand of JAKELG010000019.1, from coordinate 159,653 downwards.
GCCGGGGACGCTCGTGGCGTTTTGTGCCGGAGTGGACGTGCTTTGAGACTGACTTATGATCACAAAGGCACGGACAAGCAAGAGGCCAAGCGGATTATGGATTCCGGGGGCTTCGTAATGAGCGGACGCGTCAATGGCGTGTTAGCCGTTACACGGAGCTTAGGCGACTCCTCGATGAAAGAGTTTGTCGTTGGTGCGCCGTACACTACCGAGACGGAGTTGACTGAGGACGATGAGATGTTAATATTGGCCTGTGATGGGGTAAGAAATTACGACCAATCTCAAGAAACGGTGTTGTATCTGATTGTTATTTGTGTCCCTCGTACACAGATATGGGACGTTTTGGATGACCAGGCCGCATGCGAACTCGTGCGGGCTATCTCAGATCCCCAGGAAGCGGCAACGGCCCTGGTCCAAGAGGCCACGCACCGATACACAAACGACAACATTACGGTCATGGTGATACGACTAAAGGACGTTCCTTCCGAATTGAAGCCTGTCACAGCAGTATGATAGATTCATGATGATGTGACATAGCTCTCAGTGTAGTGGCATGTGTTGTGAAATTCTTGCCTATTGCCTATTCGATATGGTGCTGGACTAGTTGTGCTGTCTGTACGATTCAGGGATTGTATAATATGGTGTCGTGCGTGTGACTTGTGTCAGCGCTAAATAGGAGCGGATCTCGGTGCGATCTTAGCGTGGCTCGCTTTTGACGTCAAGTTCGAAATACTCGAGGAATTACTACGAAACTTGAACACGTCGATTACTCTCCTTCGAATTGACGCTACATAGGCCTAAGCCGTCATGTGATAGAGGCCTAAGGCCTAAGGACTAGCACGGAAGTCCCCAATTTTCCATTTTGTCTTCGTTGTGGAGCTCGAGGTGTTGCATCTTTCTCGAGAACCACGGAATGACCGATTTTCTCCGTACTTGGCCTTCGCCATGCTGAGTTTTGCAGGACCATGTGTTGCTCCAGTGCTACTCCTTGCGGCTTGGGTATCTCAAGCCGGTTCGAGGGATAATACTAGAGACAATTCTAGTGCTGGCGCGTCCCCTCACGCTAGATAGATTTTCCAGAGATTCTAGCTTTAGAGCCATATAGACGACACTGGTGAGGTCCCAATGAACTGTATCGGATGGCTACGAGGTCAGTCGTGCACGTGCCAGTGAGTTTTATCGCCACTACGTTGCTCGGGGGTGCACGTCATCCTAATCTAACATGTTTCGCCACCCCATCTCATGAACCCAAAAGAGGTGCTCTAACTTTCGCTTGTGCCAGACCCCTCCCTCCGCTCTTGCGAGCTGCCAACATCATCTCATAGAATCAAAGGTTCATTTATGCTGTAGCTCTGACAACGTCGCTAATCTAAGCGCGTACAGGTGGGCAACTCACGAATGGACCTTGTGTTTCAATCAGGTCCCTAAGTGGCGCGCGTTCGCGAGTATTAAAACGGAAGTCCCCCGTAACGCTTTCGGGGATGAGGCGTTGAGCGTACGCAAGGGAGACTAGGGTGTCGAGGGCACATCGTGATCTTCTGATAACTGCAGGCTTGGCGTTCTCCGAGACCCTCGCCTACGTTTGGACATCGGTGATATTTGACAGCTTTCCTTTGTCATATTGGCGAGTGGGCTGTTCGAGGGCGCCCATTCTGTCCCTTCCAAACGGTGATTTCGAGCTAAGTCGGAGCTCAGACGGGAGACACCTCCGGAAGGTTGTGACGTCACTCGGATCCATGTCTCTTTTATCGTAACTCGCTTGAGACTACTCGGCTCCTCAATGCTGTCAGGAACGACGCCGATGTCGTAATTCAAAAGGGCATGGTGGCTCACCTAGTGATTGTTGAGTATGATTGCAACCATAGAAGCCCGTCTCACTGGCACTTGCGGTACTGAGTGTGTCGAGGGCGTGGTGCAATACTTCAACAGGTGAGTGAGCAACGGGAGATTTGCAGCGTGTTTGATCCACTGAGAGTGTCGCCAATATACGAAATAGGTGGTCCTTGTGAACGAATCTGTTTCGAGACAGGGGTAGGTTTACCCGCCGCAGACTGTCCTTCGCACCGATTGCTGTATTCATCTCTCACATGCAGGTATCGATGTACTTGTTCACGATTCGCTCATCAGTACGAGTCGAACCAGTTGTCTTTTCGCTGCTCCATGGTTGACGCTCGCGAAGCCTTGACATGGGGTGCTGATGTCGTAGGCGTGTTGTGCTCGTTGTTCGGGTTCTCGTACGCGCGCTGTGAGTTTTCTCCCAAACATGGTACCATCGGTCCTTCTATGAATGTCCTGCTAGTCTGACATACGCCCCATCGTACAATGATCGCGGGTCAATACACCGGCCCCTGTCGTGAATTTTTCTTTTACCATTTGTGCCTAATTGGATACGTGTGTTGGTTTTTACACTAGTTTTGTCACAACGCACTAGCAATGCATTCAATTCGCCGCAGAGCTGAGATTGGTTGCCGCTATCGATGCTGGCATTTTCTACCATGTATGTTTTACCTTGGCACCCCGATCGTGGGCCTTCCTTCCATTCACCCGTTGACGACCTCCTTTTAATCATGATACATGATAGTCTCAGTGTGACGGCAGCTCGTGCCCAGGAACTATATTGAGTACGGTCTTGACTGTCCCTCCCTATCTCGGTATTAGTTCGTTCTTATCGATTCGCCGCGAGTGAGGATGATACTGACATGTGCTTCGAGATGTTCCTGGAGTAGGGGGGGTACCTCAATGTCGGGCGTGGCACGGCCTGGTCTCATGCGCAAGGCAGGAGGATGTTGTGAAGTTGCTTTCGAGCGCCACATCGAAATGACAGAATTCTTCGGGACATATTTATTGTTGCCGATATGAAACAATGAGGGGGTTGTCATATGTCATATATTCATATTTTACCACACCACGACGGATGTTGGTCATAACATGGCTGCCACTACACACGGCCTTTGCTTGCGGGTGGCTCAAGGGGTGGCTCTAAAATTCGGAGGTTACATAGGCAAAGTCTAACGAAAACAATAACTCGATTTCGTAGTCGACTCGATCAAGCAGTGCTCACTGCCGGTAGATCAGTTGTGATCGAAATGCCCCGTGTAACGTGTTAGGAAAGAACCCCATAATAAGGCCATCGTTTGCTGACGTCATCTATCTGCTTCACGTGGCAAACGGAATGGATTCAACACGACGACTATCGAACGTCGACCCCGTTGGCCACGATGAGGAAAACCTCCTACGTCGTCACCTTTTTTCTCGTCTTGATCAGCCTGACCCTTGTAAGTTCCGATACACCTTGAGTTCCATGTTCGATGACACGAGTATTTCCTCGCAGGACTTTCTCGCCATCACTCGCAGCGATTGGTAAAATTTCCCTTAATTTGTGCTCCACCTACTAAAAGGGTCGCATTAGGCTGATAGATAATGGGCGAGAATTGATCTACAACAGGACCGTAGTTCGTTATGGCCTCTTGCAGCGTTGCGAGCGCCAAGTTATGAGGGTCCCCGACACATCTGGTAATTGGCATAATGTTTACACGGACTTCGAATGTCGCGACTTCCCCAAGAGCGTCAGCGACCACTGCGACGAGGAGAACCGCCTGTTTTGTGCAGAGTGGACTAGCGCGGGCTACTCTGCCCAGCTAGGGGTCGGATATGGTGCCCTTGCCCTGCTAGCCCTCCTCTTTGGTGTGAGCACCCACTCGAGGAGAAGAAGAGTTTGGAAGGCTGTCGCCGGGCTCGTAACTCTTAATGGTGTGTCACCGCTTCCGTTGAGATTTTTTACCACGATCGCTCGCTTAGCAGTGTGCCCCGTCTCCCCCCAGCATTCTTTTCTATGATCGCATTCATTATCGTGACCGATCTGTTCCGAACTTCAGATTTCCCTGATTTCACTTACACGCAACTTGGTATGTCTTGGCATCTCTGTCCTCTTGTCTTGCACCGTCTCAAATCTGTCCAGGTCCAGCGTGGTTTGTTAGCCTGTTATCATGGCTCTTTAGCTTCCTCATCGTCTTTGGGGTTATCTGGACCGGCAAGGCGGCCGATAAGGGTCACAAGTGGGCTGCCGGCAACCGCGCTTATTCGCGTATCGCTGACCGACCATGAGTGAATGTATGCGTAACGAAGTGTTGGGACCTCTGCGGTTCCCTGGGCAGGTGAAGAAACTCATGTAATGTTTATTCCCATAGGTAGTGTTCGTATATACGTTAGTTACCGTTATGAGTCCTCTGGTGGATAGTCAAATTGTTCATACAATCGCAGTGTCTCGTTCCAATCTCTCTTTCGGCGCCGCCGCACGGAAAAGTATTCGGCCCTGCTTGCCCACCGACCAATCACCCGGCCCTTGTCCTTACCCCCGTACACAAAGTACTCCTCAGGGTTGGCTGGGAGGCCAAGTCCACGCACCGCAAGGTGCATCAAACGACGGTGCAGGTCCGCGCGCGTGGAACGAAGGCGTGCTAGGGTCGCAGGGTTGACACGCAGGAGTCGCCAAAGAGCAACAAACGCGCGGGCCGCCGATACTGCGTCTTCGAACCATCGAAGCGACATCCACATCAGCCCGGGTACCGCTACCACCGTCACGGGAAAGATGGGGAAAGTGAGGAATACTGCAACAGCATAAACACACAGGCCCGAAACGAGTCCATAGATTAGCTTGTATTGTGCGATCTCGTCCCATGTGTCCCAAACGGGACCGGTCTTCTTAAAGTTGTGTACGGCGTAAAAGGTCGTCGCGGCCACAGGAAGCCAGAGAGCGAGCCCACCCAACGAGATGGATAGTAGAAAAGAGACCCAGATGAAGCGCAGCACCATGCGATACATAATCACTGGGCGCGATAGCGGTCGACGAACGCGGTCGTCTCTGATTCGCACTTTATGTAGTTCTGATTGGTACACCTGACGGGGGTGGTCATCTAAGAACATCTAATCGATGGTGACACACGAACTCACTTCGAGGTCCTCCTTGAGTTTAACAACATCTCCGTCCTTCCACTCAACACCGACATCAGGGCTAGCTAAGCCAGCACTGGAGGTATGGGGGGTTGGAAGGCGGCCTGCTTTGAACGCCTCTAGGAACGTTCTCGTAACTCGAACATAGTCGCCAAGGCTCATTGCAGTGCCCAAGGGTGCATATATAGGAGTCGCCATCTTCGCAGCCCGTATGTGACCCCAAGAAGGAGCGTCGAATGTTCCAGTAGCAATTTGCTGGTGCATCTGAGCCGTAACGAACCGGATGCTGTCATAATTCATGGGTTCTAATAGCTCTGGGTTGTCCTAAACGATGTCATAATAATGAATGAGCGCCCGAGGTGATCGGCGCACCTTAGGGCGGAAAGTAAGTGGGGGATGGAATGAGACCAATACGTCCGAACGAAAATGTTGTCGGTGCCTCAAGGTTGGTAAATGTAAATTGATTGTGCCCGTTTTCATTGTCCCCACTTACATGTAGGTGATAGAGCATGTGAGGATAGAAATCTCAAAGTCGACGTTGTTGCGGTTGCGAGACAGTATGGTGGATACAATACGTGCCACTATACTGTTGTAAGATACACCGACCGGGGACCAAATGATTCAAACATACCTCCCGTCTTGAGAGGAGCGATAGTGGGATGATACCTACTCCCCCCCTCTGGGAATAGACATACAGCGTCACCGATCTCTAGGGTCTGCAGGGACCCTATCCGTGAGAAAACATCAAATTAGAAATACGAAAGTTCTTACTTCTGTCATCTTTTCCATAGCTGCGTCATTGTTGGCAGTGCCCTCGACAAAGTCTTTGCGCCTCTGGATGGGTACAGTCCCAGCTGCTTCGATGAGCCAGCTCGTCAACGTTTTCTTGCCAAACTGGGTTGATTTAGCTGTGAGATGTAGCATATTACGTCTCTTCGCAGACTTTGTTTTAATAGGAGAGGATCAGACAGGCTGAAATGTACATACCCATGACGGGATTGCAGTGACAAGAATTCTAAAAAAGGGCGTCCAAGTTTAGCGAGTGGGGATAGAGAAAGATAATGTGCCATACAATGCGTCGGTTAACGAGTTGGTGTGGTTGGCACAGACGATACTGGGTTAGATTGTGTTAGAAGGGGGATGCACCTGAAGGCAGGGGGGTGTTCACCAAGGGTGACCAGTTGGCGGAATGTTTTCCACACCCTCCACGACGATGGTGCCATAAAAGATCTTGAGCACGATCCTGAATAGTATTCTGGAAGCAGAGACATAAGAAACCAATTTACTGAGACAGAAGTAAAAGCACCTTATGAGAAAGTATGACCACGGAACAGGTGTCCCAGGAGCCATGTAACAGAAGCGTATAGTCAGTGGAGTGGGTTATAGTAATGTGTTGGCGGAGAAGATAGAGGGGCCTAGCACCCGGAAGTAACCCTGATTATGACGAGCATTCGCTGGCAGCACGAAGTTGCTGTGTCGCTTATTTTGTCGTGGCCATCATTGCATGAACGTTCGTGCGTTCATACGACGAAGGGCTACCTGCCTAAGTAGGCGAGGCTGATGTTATGTAATCACAAATCTCTGACCCAAAACCACCACAATGTCTGACGATTTAGATGCAGCCCTGTCAAAGATTCGACCGCATACAGCCTCTTCTCTTGAGCATCAGAAGACACCTGCGACCTTGTTGCATGCACTCGAGGCTACTTTCGATGAGCAGAAAACGGAAAGATCTCCAACTGCGTACTTCGCGGCTCTTCTCACCACCTTAGATGGTACTCTACAAAACGAGGGTTCCTCCCGATTATCCTTTGGTGAAGGCGATATTCTCCCTGCAGAACTCTACCTTCTTGCTTTGGTCGCACCGTTTGTTCCGCAACCAGTCATCCGTGGCAACCTCAATACTATTTTGTCGCTTACGTCACCTCTTTTCCCATCTCTGATAAACCATGCACCCCCTCTGCGGTCTCAAATAGGACTTTACGGCTCACTGCTTAAGGCCCTTGACCGGTCCCAGCTAGATGCTCAGGGTGTCCGGCAGTCATTTGCTTCCATCCTCCAGCTCTGCCTTGATGTTCGACCCAAAGTACGCAAGCGTGCAGCGGAGACCATTAAAGATGTCTTGTCTTCCCCCCCTCCCCCATTGTTGCGGCATCCTTACAGTGACAGAGTCGCGGAGTGGGTCAAGTCTACATTGGCCGATGTCTCAGTAAATGCTTTCTCGAGATCGAAGCGCATTGCTCCCGACATGGAGGCTGCAGAGGTTGCGCTACATCTCCTTATGTTCTTGCGTCCAATAATCCTGAGATTACCACCGTCCGTAAGTGGCTGTCTATGCCTCTTCTATCTAGTAACCTTTCTTCCTAGTCTCTCTCGGCGATCGTTACCCTTCTCTTGTCACTACCTCGCCTAGGAAATCCATTTCTTTCTCAATCCGCATACTCGACCTTGTCCGACCTTCTTTCTACACATAATAAGGACGATGGATTTGATATTGAATCCGAGATACCACCGATCCTGAATGCCATCCTTTCCTCACCTCCGCCTAAAGCAGATGCTGCCATTGCTCCCGCTTGGCTGGGGCTCCTTGGAAACACACTACTTGCTTATAAAGACGCTAACCCACATGCGTCGACTAGCGAGCTGGGGAAAGTGTGGAAGGCTGTCTGGGTATTCTTGGAATCATCCGATGCGAATATCAGAAAGGCTTCTTGTCAATCACTCGCACTTCTAGTGCAATGCTTCACACCTGAATTCATAGTGCCCTCCATACGAGAACACGGCCAATCTGAGCCTAAGACTGCTCTTGGGAAGATCGTTTCGCAGGCAGAGAAGGCGTTCGAGTCGCTCGCATTCGCGCGTTTTATGTCGGAACTCCTTGACGCGATATCGGTGCTCGTCTCGGGTCTCCGTTATCGCGAAGAGCCTGTGGGCCCCACCGCCGCAGAAACATTATTGCTTCCGTTGGTACAGAGGGTTGGAAATATCAGAACAGAGAAAAGCTTTGAGCACAAGGAAGCAGCTGATAGGGTGCTCAGCCAGGCCATTACTACGATGGGGCCCGCAGTCTTGCTGAATGCGTTGCCTCTCAATTTGGAACCCGTGGATCGGTTAGTCTACATGCAGCGTTGGGACAGGTCTATTGACTACTAACACACCTGTTGTGTGACACTAGGCGAGCAGGTTGCGAGCCCCGTGCGTTCCTCTTACCGCTGTTGGTGCAACCACATCCTTCCCCACTTGGGCATTTCGTGTCTTTCTTTGTCCCCCTTTCGGAGCGCATGTTTGACCTTGAGCAGAAAGCCAGATCTGAAGATCGCCCGTCCGAGGCGAAGGTGTGGGCTGTTCTCATCGCCCAGGTCTGGGCGGGACTCCCCGGTTACTGTTGGTCAAAAGCAGATACGCCGGAAGTAGGCACAAACCCTACCTCTGACTTGTCTTTTGCTCATGATCTGATCAATCCCTCAGGCTTTGACTGCTGCGTTCTCACAGATGTTGTCACAAATACTGTATACGCAAGTAGAACTGCGGCCTTTCGTTTTGAGAGCATTGAAAGTCCTAGTAAACTCTAACGTGGCATTTGCGTCGCAAGACCCGCTTTTCTTGGACAAACTTCCTCCGGGCGTCCGCGCAGACGGTATATCTCAAAAACAGGCGGTGAAGAACGTTGATTTTCTGCGAAACCAGGCGGAAAGCTGGCTTGCCGTGCTATTTAATGTTTTTGGGAGCGTCAACCGGGAGGATCGGGGAATGGTCGGGGAAGTGATTGCCGCCTGGTTGAGCATCGCAGGGGATCCTGTACTGTTCCCCCTCTCATTGTCATCCATGTTGACTCATCGTATCGACAGGCCATCGCTCAGGCGTACCACAAAGTCTTTGGCCTCTTTAAGCAGAACTTGACAAAACCTAGCCATGTCCCAACTAACCCTGGTAGTGTCGTCGCGATGACACAGAATATCCTTGTTCTCGTCTTACCCTATCTCTCGGACGAAGACGCGTCTGGGCTGTTTGATGTGATCCTTTCCAAGGAGGTACTTACTAATCAAGACAACGGCGTACAAAAACGTGGTTACAAAATTCTTGCAAAGTTGATCGAGGTTGGCAAAGTGTTACCAGATGTGGAACCTGTGATCGAACAGTTGGATGAGTTATCGGACGGTCTGGCTCCTGCAGCAAAAAAGGTAAGCCCTCGAATTTGTCTGACATATAACAAGCTGGTGCTAATCTACACCGTAGGATCGCTTTCAACTATATGCAAACCTACTACCCTTGGTCCCTCCTTCCGCTTTACATGTTATCCCATCGCTGATCCCGGAGGCTGTCCTTGGCACAAAAGAGCCCTCGGAGAAGGCCCGCAGTGCTGCGTTTGAGCTGATCGTTGCTATGGGCAAGAAAATGGCCGAGGGAGGCGTCGTGAAACGTGTCTTAGTTGACGGTATGGATGAGGACAATACGAGTGAAGGTTAGACTTCCCGCAATCACTCACTTTCTCGTGCTAAAGGGGAAAGTAAGCCAAGGCAAGCATAGGAGAATACATCACTATGATCGCGGCTGGCCTAGCAGGAGCTACCCCACACATGATCAGTGCGACGGTTACAGCTATCTCAAGACTGGTCTTCGAATTCAAAGGTAACATGGTCCAACCCAGAACACCTTTAATCTTTCTGATCGCCTAAACTATGGTAGACGATATCCCTGCAAGCATGCTCGACGAGATTTTGTCCACACTCCTCGTCTTCCTTTCTTCCGCCAACCGAGAAATAGTCAAGTCGACACTGGGTTTTATCAAGTTGGCAATTCATACGCTCTCAGAAGACGTGATACGTCCGCAGCTACCTCAGCTCGTACCCGCTCTCCTCGGATGGGCGCATGACCATAAGAACCATTTCAAAGCGAAAGTCCGGCACATATTTGAGCGCATGATCCGGCGATTTGGGTTCCAAGCTGTACATTCATGCGCCAATGGGGAAGCAGCAAAGGTGCTCGTGAATATCAAAAAGCGCAAAGATCGCGCAAAAAGGAAAAAGGCAGTTGCAGGTGGCGACGTCAGCGACGAGGTTAGTTTCTTATTTATTTTTGTCGAGTGTATTAAACCACACGCCAACAGGAGCAAGCAAGGAAACCTACTACGGGCGATGCGTTTGAAGACGTTTTGTACTCCAGCGACAGTGAACTGAGCGACAATGACGAAGACGAGGAGGTTACCGCGCCAGCCGGAAAGTACAAGGGTGGAGACTTTGCAGCCCGTTTACGACTCGACAACGACTCGCCCATGGATCTACTTTCCGGAGCGGCGTCTCGCATCACGAGTGTGTAACGTCCTTCGCAGTCTGCTATCTACGACGCTATCATATTTTATCCTGTAGATGCTAAAGGTAGCCAGCGATCCAAACACCGACGAGACGCTAGTAACTTCAAGATGGACGAGTCTGGCAAGATGATTTTTGACGAGTCCGGTTCCGACTCCAATGACGGCGCAGCTGAAGAGGACGTCGCTGGCACCGCATACCGTGAGGCTCTAACATCCACAGATGGCTTCACGCGCGGGCCAGGTGGACGTATCAAATTTAACAAGGACACGAAGAAGCGGCGGCGAGAGAATGCGGCTCAAGATGAGGATGTCGAGATGGGCGAGGTAGAGTCCGGGAAACCGGAAAAGAAACGGAGTGAAGTTAAGATTGGCCATGAGTTCAGGGCAAAGGTGCGAATGAAATTGTCCTATTTTCTCGGAAAAATCATCATCGTTGTCTTTCTGATACCCACAGAAGGCTGGTGGAGATCTCAAAAAGAAAGGAGGGCCCGACCCTTATGCATATGTTCCTCTGAAACAGGCAGCAAAAAAGAGAGGCCGGCGAAATGGTCTTGGCTTGGCAGGAAAACAGTGAGCCTCTGATTCACAAGACGTGGAACTTGAAGCTGTGAAGGTGGAATGGGAGGACTTGGGTGATTTGGCAGTTCATGAACGTTAAAGTACACTATCTGTATACTCGCAAGGGTGGTCGCAGCCGAAAAAGCTATCATTGGTCCAAACAAAACGGCATCGTCATTGTTTAGAGTGGGTCAAGGCTCATATAACGATATTACATGTATTCAAACTTCAAACCCCCTTCCGCTTCCATCGTTCACCTTGAAGAAATTGCAATCAACTAGCCGTACAACTTTTGGTCGTGAGGGGTTCCAAAGAGTCCTTGTTGCCAGCTGGATGGTTCCCTCCACGCTGGAACTTCTAAAGAAAGTACCTTGGCCGTCACGGAGGCCATCAACGACGCATCGGACCTATTGTCACCTTCGAGCACAAATTGGAGGAGGGCCGCAGTTGGGATGTTCCAAGTCGCTGGGAGATTAGAGAGGATGCGACGTGTCAGGCCACCACCGGGGATGAAAGGGATCGGTCCTTCGGTTTGCAGCGGAGCGCCGGGGTGCTGGGAAACGGGCGACGTGTATTCTGGGATGGGTAGTTGAGATATGGGGGACAGTGGCGAGTTCTCCCAGGACGACAAATTTGGTGGGCGGATGTAGTAGGTGGGAGTCCTGGGCCGGCGCATGAGAAACGACGAGATCAGGAAACAAAGGTCACCCACATCATCTGCGCATCTGTTCTGTCGGACATGTCTACGCCAGAGAGAATGAGGACCGCAGAGAGTCGTTGCTCCTGGACAAATTGGAAGAGCGAGTCGATAAACGCTTGCTTTCTCGGCTGAGATAACTCGGTCAAAAAAAGCGAGGTCCAGGAGCTGTACGAACGCACCACCAACACAGGCGACCGCTGTTGAATGAGTACGATGTCGCACCCCTCCCGTCCGAATACTGCGGAGGTGTTCGAGTCAGGTGTATTCGGATAAACATAGACAAAAAAAAACACACGTTCTAGAGGCGTAGTGATACCCTCTTCTCCGTCTTCCCGTCCGCCAATGACGGGTACGAGGTCACGAGAGTCGAATATACCAATTTTCCGAAGAGATAGAGAGGCGATTAGCAAGTCCACGGCGAGCTGTGCGATATTCGCGATCGAGACGACAGGCTACCCTTGTGAACGCGGTGTAAGTACCTGAGCCCATTCTTGAGCGACAAAGGCGCGATACTGACGACGACCAAGGTCTTTCCATGTAGCGAAAACGGAAGTACGGGATAGTAAAAGGTCATTTTGAGTTGCGGTTGTCTGCCTGATCGGATTGAGGATTAGGCGAGGCGGGCAATGCACGAGAACATCAAGACTGGGATCAGAACAATCGAATGTGCTATGCTTACGTTATAACGGTGGTGTGTTTTATTGAAAACGGACCGTGAAGGTGCTACGACCCAATAATCGGTTTCGATCGTTAGGGCATAGAAATGACAGACGAGCAGAGAAAGCGCGTATAAGAAGACGAAACATGCACCTGGCAACAGGCATCGTCTTTGTTTTATCTCGCATAATATTGGAAATTTATTTATTGAGTGTAATCCCCGAAAGTTGATGAGACGGCGTAAATGACAGTAACATAAACACGGCTTTTGCACTGTACTTGTAGCGCATGTAGATGTGTGATCAGAGATGGATCACAGGTGGTCGAGGAAAGTCTCCGAGGTCTATGGTCCCTTCGCTCATTCCTGAAACACGATTCGACGACGGGAGCACTTCCGAGGAGCTCCCAGAAATTACCACGCGGGGAAGCGGCTTTTCGTCTCCTTCACCGCCTGTGTCAGTTATCGCCCCGAGTGACACGATGATGCCGCGTTTGAAATCCATACTACGAGTCTCCACCCTATGAAGCTCGTAATCGACCTCAGATCCACTGCTTTCTTCCGTAGAGGATGATACGCATGTCACCAGGCCTGAGGAGAGCGAAGAGACTTCGGTTTCATCTGCTTCGCTTACGTCCGGAGGCCCGTGCATCCTCATACCTGGACGTGCCAGCACATCCAAAGTTTCTGTACCCGCGTGAAGCGCAAGCACTGCGGCAAGTTCAGACGATGCGAGCATGCCCAGTTCTAGCCCGTCACCCATAGCTAAGCCAAGCGAGTTCCCGATGACCAAATTGAACGGGGCACCAAACTTGGTCGCAACATGCGGACTAATATCTCCTGTTTGAAGAGCGGAGTCGTCAAGATCCCGCTCGTTAGTCTTGTTTTCGGGCGGTGCTTCAGGATTAGGCTGAGGGACGCTTGGAACAGGGTGTGCCTCTGCCTTTGGGGCCAATGGTGAAGAAGCGAGGGTTTTTGCGTGCGCCTCCCCGCCCTCGCGTTCCTGTGAGCCGGCTTCGAACGCCGGTATCTCCTTCCATGTGCCCTTAGCTGGTGTGCCCCATGTCGAGTCTTCGTACTCGACGAAAACAAAACCCAAGCTGTCTTCTTCGCGCCTCGTCCGCCACGGCCATCGGAACGATGGTAGGCGCTTCCGGTAGGCGAAGCGACCGATCACTATGCACAATACCAGCCCCACGAGGGTGCAAACCACTATGAGTGCTATAGCGGTGGCAGACATACGATGGCGCGATATCTGTGTTTGTGGCAATGCTGACCGATGCAGGTCCGCGGCTGTAGTACTGGTGGCAGCGGGGGGGATGGAGGGATGCAAATCAATGGTAGGGGTGTACGGCGGTGGCGGGCCATTGACTGCGGACGCAGAAGTGATGAGTGGACTGCCTGTATTTTGGCGGGAGCGAAAGCGGCGCTGATGGGCAAAGGACACGCGACGGAACGAGTAGCGGTGTAAGGGCCTCGTAATTCGGAAATGTGGCGACGGGATGGGATGCGCAAACGGAGAACCGCCCAGCGTATGATGGACCTCCTGACAGGAGTTTGTGGGGGGCATAGCCTGTGCCGAGGGATAGATTGTGAGAGAGAGAGGTGAACAAATTGTACCGATGGAATGCATAACAGTCGAATAGGAAAGGGCAGATTTTGGGGTCAGACCAGGGCCCCGGTCATTCTTCTTTCCAAGTATCTGCTACAAACTTGCGAATCAGGGTTCGTAGTAGAAATACAGAGATCATGCGGGTCGTCTAGCATGGTAGCCCTGTGTCGGCTGTTCGGGCGAGCAGCCTAAGTATTGGGTTCGCACCTCGCCAGTGCACCGAAGTGGAGCGGAGTTTCGGGGCGAAATTCTCGAAAGGGGGTACAGAGCCGGAGTGAGACAGCGGTGACCGAATCATGAAAATGAGGGTGGACGGAGCCCCTTCCGAGCCGGCACAACTACATATTGGATTACAACCAGGAATCCATCCAGGAATGGAGGTCAGTTCACCCGGTCTCACGCGGTCGATCCCAGACAACTCGAACGCATGTGGATCATTTTTCGTTATGGTAAGTGGGAGGAACCAAGGAGGCCCCAGCTTACACTGAGTTACTGTAAAGCGAGAACTTGCGAGTCAAGGAGGAACCAAACAAGGAATGCGGGAACTCATCATGTGACTTGACGGACTGTCCGTAGTAAGTATGGACACTACCATTCTCGATTACCCAGTCTGGATGTGACCAGTACGGTATCCTCATAGTGCCCCTTTTACTTGGCGTGTTCCAGGATCGCACAGCATAGCAAGATCTATCTCTCCATTCAAACCTCAACATTGGTGGTTTGTCAGCATAGTATCCTTGGTCCGGACGCATTTCAGTGTAGCTTTCGGGTCCGATTACTCCGTCTCATCGGTATAGCCAGAGTGTCCCTAGGTCATTCAAGCCGTACCCAGTTGCACTACTATGTTGTCGAGCATGGACGCTCGAAGCAGCACTCGAGTGGTCCATATTTTTGGAGCCCGAAGTCATTCCTAATCCTGAAACGGATCTAGGCTCCTATGCCGATCCCCTGGAGGCTTGCATTCCGGAGGCTGGCACTGCGGCTGGCATTGTTTGTAGATCCTATGCTGGCTCCGGTATAAAAAGGCCTCGTCTACGTCCAGTATTATCAGAACGTTCTCGTTCTTGTCTCCCGAACAATCCGTCAGCGTCAACCCGTCAGCATTTGGACCTTACAATGCCTCTCGGTAGCCTCGTTGTCATCTCTGCTCTAGTTTGCGCTACTAGTGGTACGCCATGTCCGAATCTACCCTCCCCAGAGCTGCGTCTAACTCTGCACATCATCTAGCTGCCCTGACCCGGCGGGCTGTTCCTTGCCCTGACGGTGTCCACTCGGCGACTCACCCCGCCTGCTGTGCGTTATATCCGATCGTGGACCACATTCAACAGAATCTTTTCGACGGCGGCCAGTGTGACGACGAGGTTCACGAATCTCTTCGCCTCACTTTCCACGATGCTATTGGGTTCTCTCTTTCTCAGGGACCCTCAGGGTATGCTACTCCGCTGATCTCTTTGAATGTCTCGACTAAACCCAGAAATAGCGGCGGAGGTGCTGATGGTTCCATTATGGCCTTTTCGGATACCGAACTCCAATTTTCGGCCAACGGCGGTCTCGACGATATAGTGAAGATGCAAGAACAGTGCCTCTCGGAATGCGGCGGTAATGGTGTTGTCTCCCCCGGTGATTTGTACGCTCTGGAAGCCTCTTCAATATCTATAGAAACTGACAGGCCCGCAGCATCCAGCTCGCTGGTGCGGTTGGGGTTTCCAACTGTCCTGGCGCTCCCCGGCTTAAGTTTTTACTTGGTCGTCCCAATGCAACCGCGCCAGCACCGGATAAGCTGGTTCCTGCGCCAACCGACTCCACTGACGTCATCTTTGCCCGCTTTGCCGACGCTGGCTTTAGCACTGACGAAGTTGTCGCACTTTTGGCTTCGTTAGTGCATTCACTATTCCATAACGGAAGTGGCTGACTAGGGACAATGCAGGCACTCAATTGCTTCTTCCAAGGTCTTAAACCCAAGTATGGTCGGCGCACCCTTCGACACTACCCCAGAACTTTTTGACACCCAGTTCTATGTGGAGGAATTACTGCGCCCACGTGGTTTCCATGGAACGGAGTTACAACGTGGTCAAACAGATTCGCCAATTGAAGGGGAGATTCGTATTATGTCTGACTCCCTTATTGCGCGGGGTGAGTATTTCTTCAGAATCTGGTGTTGCAACTTGTGCTTACAGTTACCACCCGTACTAATCAGATTCGCGGACTTCCTGCACCTGGCAATCGTTCATCAACAACCAGGCTCGGATGGCGGATGCCTTCGGTCAAGCCATGGCTAAGCTCGCTGTGCTCGGTCAAGACACTAGCAAAATGATTGATTGCTCAGAAGTTATTCCGCAGCCAAAGAGTCTACCCGTCGAACACTCGCAGAGTGTTTTCCCTCCCGGATTTTCCAACGCGGATGTGGAGCAGGCGGTACCTCATTCTCTCCCGTCTGTGTTGATCTCGGTACTGACCACCGGTCTTATTAGTGCTCCGCTACACCCTTCCCGATACTTTCGACCCTTCCTGGCCCAGTGACCCCAGTGCCCCCCGTGTGAGTACTACTATAATTTCTAGTTCACGTTGCGCTGAGAATTGTGCAGCCCAACATAAGGATGGAATTGGTTTCGTGGGCTGTCTGTTGGGATGATATTTTTTGCTTAATGTATACCAATGTGATTGTGTGATCAGAGCACATGACCGGATCAATGACATCAATTTAAATCTCTGTGTGCTACTTCTGTTCTATCCGTTACCATGATCTCGCAAGAGGATACGGCCAACAGTGCAAAGCAGCTTGATGGTCAAGTGTTCGCAACACCACCGACCCCGCCGTCATCTCCACCTGTATTGCCAGATTCAGACGCAACTTTGCACGAGCATGGTGCAGATTCGCTAACATCGTCGAATTCCCAAAAGACCCTGAAAATCGACCCTGATGCGTCCCCCAAACAACTTCTTCACAATGACAAGGACGAGCTGCCACCTGGGGGAACTCAAGAGCCGTCGAAAGCACTACCAGGAAGCGAGGAGCCAACCAACGTAGCTCCTTCACAATCTGGGACCCCACTCCAACCGTCCGTCGATACCCGCTCCGACTCGGAGGAACATCACGCTTCTCCGCTCGACGAACTTCTTTCGCCGACGACCACACCCGCTGCCGGGACCCAGTCTTTTGTGCGGGACTCGGTCGCAGAATCAGACTTTGGCGAGGTCCGACTCGACGACGAGCGCTTCTCCACCGTGTCTCTCAATGCCGCAATGGCTCGCGGCAGCACGGTTGCAATCAAATCTCCCGTCCACGAGAAGGCGCCAAAGCTGTGGGAGGAAGAGGAACCTCCACTTGCGCCTTCCGAGATCTCAGGTACCTCCGTGCGCGCTTCACTTCTGCTGCAAAGGCTCGGAAACGACGCCGTGCCATCGCGAAGGAGTCTGGACGGACAACACAAATTACAGGAGGTGTTTGAACGAGCGCAACGAGACAGCAAAGACTTGGAAGGGGAACTGGCTAGCGTCGATTGGGGTGAGTGCTTTTCTGTCTTGTTCGTAGAATGGCTTTAATTAAGCTGTGTATAGCGTTCTGGGGCTCCGTCGTGTCAGGTGCACGCACTTCGACTCACTGTAGTCCTTCTCCTCATCTTGGCCCGTAGATTACCAGAGCTTCGCTTCGGAGAATGCGGAGAAGCTTGCGCGCGCGATCGAAAAGGGTATACCGAGCAACCTTCGCGGAATGGTGTGGCAACTCATGTAATCGACATTCGCCCTTTCTGCTATTGTTTCCTGATTGCCAGACAGGTCGGCATCGAAGGATCCAGAAATGGAGGCGACATACTTGAAGATGTTGAAGGAGACGAGCCCTCACGAAAAAGCCATCATGCGTGACCTTGGCCGGTGAGCGACCTAGTCATCAGCTGCGTAGGACCTGCACTGATTGTACCAGCACCTTCCCACAGCATGAATTTTTCACGGATGGGCAAGGAATAGGGCAAGAAAATCTATTCAACGTTCTCAAGGCGTACTCGATGTGCGTTACCCCATATTGCGTTGTTCAATTACTTCACCTGATTAGGAAGATATGATCCGCAAGTGGGATATTGCCAAGGCCTGCCGTTCGTGGTCGCGGTCTTGTTGCTTAATGTATGTGGATCGGCGTACTCGCGGAGTCATCATTTACTCACCTGCATTAGATGCCAGACGAGGAAGCATTTTGTCTGCTCGTTAGATTAATGCACTCCTATGACTTACGGGGGCATTTCTTACCTGAGATGCCCAAGCTTCAATTGCGCCTAGTAAGTTGTCGACTTGTCTATTAGAACGCAGGGTACTCATAGGTTTGGGGCGGTGTTTAGTTCCAAGTGAGAGGTTTATCATGTCTCGTGCCATTTCTGACCTTGCTGACGGAACGCTTCCTACCAGTTCGACCGACAAGTAGAGGAGATACTTCCGGTTTTGCATGTCCACTTCCTCCGGCAAGGCGTGAAGTCAAGCATGTATTGTTCACAATGGTTCCTTACACTGTTTTCCTACCGGTCAAAAACTGTTTTGATTGCAGACTGTCCTGTTCTAACATCCGCCATAGGTTTCCTTTGGACATTGTCTTTCGAATATTCGACAATTGTCTTGCGAGTGGAATCGAGGCGATATTTGGGTTTGCCATCTCACTCCTTCAGAAGAACGAGGCGAGGCTACTATCATTGAAGTTCGACGAGCTAGTTTCATTCCTCAACATAGGCATTGTCGACACGTACAAGGTCAGTCACAACTTTACGTTTTTTATAGTCAAACTTCACAAACACGGGAGCAGCTTCCAGTGCCAGAGGGTGAGAAAGCTACATACCGCGTCGATGATTTTGTGAACGATGCGATGTCTCTGCGGATCACGCCATTCATGCTCGACTCATACACCCATGAGTACAGCGAGATGATACGTGCACGGGAAGCACACGCCGCAGAGATGGACGCACTGCGTAATCACAACCGTCAGTTATCGGCTCAAGTGTACGTCCCCAATATTCGCCTTGGAGATTTTGGTGCTGACTTATCGCTGCGACGTAGCAATTCGTTGGAAGCAAACTTAGCAGCATTGAATCAGGAGCATGTTGGTGCATTGGTGCGTATTATGACTGCGACTGTTATGATAACGCTCAAGTGCGGATAGAATGAGCTCGTCCGAGCGCGATTGCAGAACGAAGAACTTGAAGGCGAGCTCGTGCGTTATAAACTCTTGTGCGTGTACCTTTCTGGACGTTTCGATCCCTTACTGATACTGATATCAACATCCAGATACGCAGAAGCGGTACATAAGACCGAAGACGCAATGTCATCGCACCGCGTGTCGAGTACACCCAGTGTAAAGGGGAACAAGCGCCCTAGTCTGTCAAGCTTACTTTCTCGATGACTTTTTGGGAATGCTTTGGATCGCGGACAATCCGGACTGGTTCATGTCTCGAAGGGATTCCTGTGGACTTGCAAGTAACCGATAGGATACGGATGGGGAAGGTAACATGTTGACCAGTTATACCCGCACTAGTCGGAAGCATTCTCCGACACTGCCTCCGTTATCTCTGTAACTAGGGCAATCGTAGAAATGAGATAAATGGAAGAACGGGGCGATGATAATAGAAGCAGTCCATTGAAGGAGTGTGGTATTAGTCCGATAGGAATGAAAAATACCCCAAAAGAAAGTATGGCAACATGAAGCGCCCGTCAACGTGGTACTAGGACCATAGTTTATTGAGATCGAGCAGTCGGTGCTGCACCCCTTATCCTTGTTCTGCCGTCCTTGAGTGTCTCTGTAATGACTGGGCTAGCCGCAGGGCGAAACTTGTGCTGCTTGGAGTATCTTTGCGGCGATGTAGTTAGCACCCTACGTTACCGGTATGCAAAGAAGCGCTGTGCATACCTGTGAGCATGCAGGACGTCTGAACGGGCTCCCCTATGCATGGAGGCGCGCAACGAGAAGGACAGCCAGAACATCACGATGACGAATAAGATGAGCAGTGCACGCTTCCACCAGGAAGGAGTAGGTGGATTGAAGCGCGGATCCTGTGCGAGTTGGATATGTTCTGCGATGTGCCTGCGGCTGTTTGTGGGTCGCTCCTCATCGAAGTCGTCGCTAGGGAGGGCTTGATATGGTGCGGAGGACATGATGACGGTCGAGAATAAGGTAGATTAAGTAAGCAGGGGGGGGTGGGGATGAGTGTATTATATTGTATTGAGTGAGTGTTGATTGAATGTGATCTCCGTCTAGTCTCTTTGCCCTTGTAGGTAGACGCACAGCCCAGTGCCCACGCGTGTATAGTTTGAGGCCGTGGCGCCCACTACACACATCGACAACACATCTACCTCCAGTCGAGTCTACTCGACGAGTGAACCCCCATCTTAATCGTTTGTCGTTTTGGCGCACCGCCTTAAGCCCGTTCAGGTCATTTCAACCCTCCTCTTGCCAGTTAAGGCGTCTTCTCACAGATAATTCATTCAACAGCGCTCTTTCTGCTCTGTTGTCCTAGGGTCACATAACGAATACCCCAGTTTTTCACACCTCTCACTATGCCAGCGAGCCCGGTCCTATCTTTGCCACAGTCCTCAAGAATCGAGTCCATACATAACCATCCACTTACAGAAGCAGCTGATACGCCCGAACATCCCCAACCAGGAACGACCCCGATCCTTCCCATACCAGGGGTACAGGAGCGGTCTGCTACCCTCGAATCCTTGCTCGAAGCCTTGAACCGAGCTTCCATGTCAGAGAATACTACCATCCATCCTACACCGTTGCCCCCCCGCGCAGCGGCCTACCGTCCGCAGGAGCCTCACGGTCACCGGCACGTCCTCCCTGATCCCGTTATTGCGGGGCCGAACCCCCCTATGGCAGTTCTCCCTCCTAGTACCCCCGGAAACCAGCGCCAAACGAGACTCTCTATCGCGGGCCGTATTCTCGTGTTTTTCGGCTACGGCCGCAATAACAGAGCACGTAAAGAGCTCGTGTCCGTTATCTGGGCACTGACGGTCGACTTCTCCCAAGTGAGTTATATCCACTCACTCTATACCCTTCTAGTGCAACGTGTTGTCTCATTTCCGACGATAGATCGTCGCGATCATCACGCTCCTGACCATCTCGACGCATACCAAGAGTCCCACTATACCTAATCTGAACGAGTGGGACGCGTGTGGCAAGCCGCTAGGCATTTGGAACGCCCTCTGGGTCGTACGTCTCTCTCTCGACGTCTGGCTCAGCATCTGGCGGTGGTCCCGCGAGCGCACAAAGCGTCTCCAGGATGAAAGGTAGACACATCCGGCCCGACCCTTCCAGCCTCTCACTTTTACTCACCACGTACAGCACTGGCCATGCGAGTAGCGATGTAGAGACCCAGACACGGACCTATCCGAATGTCTCGCCTCCAGGTGGAAGGAGACACGGGCCCGCCGTGCAAAGAAACGCGGATAATCCGTCTGGGGGTCCGTCGCAACCTACCCCGACACCCTATCCGAGGATCTATGCCAGGTCCGTGTTGCACATCGCTTGGTTTTATCCCCCCTCTAAGCGTGCGCATCGCACATTGCGCCGATCCGACGACGTACCGATAGGTTATCGCTCCTGGGTTCCACTTTCACGCTCGTCTGGTTCGTGCTTTCCCAGATATTCGTGTACAGTTCGACAAATACCTGCCGACCGTCATCACCACATCTTTGGTGGTTGACTTTTGGAGTGCTCAGCGTGATGTACCTCATGATCCTCGAGGTAGTCCTCGTCGCGATCCTCGTCTTTGTTGTCGGGCCCATTCTATTCGTGCGCACTAATCCCCTATACTACTTCCTCTCGGTTTCGCTGACACGCTGTCTAGCTGTTCTGGAGCATCCTCCTGCTCTGTCTCGGCCGGCATCCATCACAAAATCCTCACCACTTCACACCTGACATTGGCCAAGTCCCACGCTCCGTTGTCGACAAACTCCCTCTGGTGCTCTACATCCCTCCGCCACCAGACCAACCCCCAAAGCCCGTCTCGTTCCCATCGAACCTGCACACATACCCGCCTAAATCGCCAGATCCACCTCCTCGCCGCTTCATTTTCTTCCGACGACGGGGCACGTCGCCCGGCGGTACAACGAAGACCGGTGCGGGGAAGGGAAAGGGGAAGGGCGGACCCAAGCAACCGCTCACGTGGGAGGACAACTGGGAGAGGGGCGAGTACCCGTTCGTGCAGCTGGACGGCCACCGAGCGTCGTGCGCGATTTGCCTGCTCGACTTTCAAGCACCAAAGCGCATCGGGGATGTGGGTGCCTTGAAGACAGTGGAGGACAAGACAGATTCGGAAGTGCAGGCGCAGGCGGAACACGAGGCAGAAGCGGCGGCGGCGGCGGCGGAGAACGAGGCGATCGATGGACAGGAAGAAGATGTGGAGGAAGTGGGCGGCGACGTCACTGAGCAGACGACCACACCGGTCTCGCTGAATGGCGACAACTTGCGGTTACAGGACGCAGGTCAAGGCGCACAGCCTTTGCGGTTGCTAAAATGTGGACACGTTTTTCACGTCAGTCCGCTCACTCTTTTTTTTTTTACTTGGGAGCGCTTACTTACCACCACCGCCGACGGCAGAAAACTTGCGTGGACCCGTGGCTTCTTGATGTATCGGGCCGCTGTCCAGTGTGTCAGCGACCTGTACGCGGAAGCGAGCCCGAAGAGACGACGGCAGGCACGAACCAAGACGCGCGTCCGTCGCGCAGGCGGTGGTTCCGAAGAAGCAGGCGGAGAGGACCCGCGTGATGGTGCATGACCTACCACAGTACCGCGTTGCTTGTTCTACGATTTTCTTAGTTTGATTTCATGAACAAATACACTTGTCTCGTCGTGACGCTAAGCGACGACTGCTCAAAGTAGTGCCGGCGGCGACAACAGTTTACGATATTTCGTGTCATTTCGCGCCTCAGGTTCGGGGGTCCATCGGGCTGGCTGAGAATTTTACCGTGACATCAAAGATGTGCAGACCCAACATATCTGGCAAATCCTTATCCCTTCTTTGAGTCTCGTCCAAGTCAAGCACGATATTGTACCAATTTTAGAGCGATTTTAGTCACAGATTTTCGGTTTTTCCAACGCCTCGGTCAACGCCTCGGTCAACATCCCGGAGATCGACGGGTTTCTCGAGAAAGAAAACCTCATTACCCAATCTATTACTCTGTAACGCCGTGATGATGACCAACAACCATCGCCCCATACTTGTAGACTTCCTGCATTGGTCAAGGGCATGATTTCTCATCATTGGCTCCTCGGGACTCGCCTCCTTTTCAATATTCTTTATGAACTCAGGGAGGCTCCAGAAGCCCTCT
Source organism: Lactarius vividus (assembly GCA_021527035.1). Taxonomy (NCBI): domain Eukaryota; kingdom Fungi; phylum Basidiomycota; class Agaricomycetes; order Russulales; family Russulaceae; genus Lactarius; species Lactarius vividus. Next base: position 136,558 of record JAKELG010000019.1, on the reverse strand, counting down.
TCAATTTCGATAAAGACCGGATAAGCCAAGCAAACAATTGGCTAAACGCGCTCTCGATCTACCTTGGGAAATTCCTACTTCTTCGCACACGAATCGCACCACTCTAGCTCTGCTTATCGTCGTCCGGTATGGAGACCAGTCGTATATCGCTCTCCCAGCCTCCGTCTCCGTCCAAACTGTCTCTTCATGATAGGGGAGACCAATCACCCTCACAGGAGAAAACAGTCAAGCCGCCCTTGCCATGGTTCACAGAGAGCTACTTCTCACATGATCCCGCGACTGCTGCCGCGCGAAAAGCGTACATCATCATCCTCACCTCGGGAGGCGTCATGCTCATCCTGTTCGCCCTTGCCGTGTTGTCCATATACTGGGGGTCGCTTTGGCACAGCCCCACGCATGCCCATAATCTCAACGGCTGGGTTGTGGTAAGTCTTGGCGTCCTGTCTTGTTCTGATCTCGCCTAATCTGCGGTGCCGCTGCGTTGACAGGACTTCGATGGAAGTGACGTGGGTCAGTTCGTCTCACGCTCGGTGCTCGCAAGTAGTGGAAGCCCGACCACAATCACATGGAGCGCGATTCCTGCGAGCTCATTTCCGAATGGAGCGCAAGACCTCGAGAACGCAGTTGTGCAGAATAAGGCCTGGGCTATCATCGCTGGTATGTTTTTTCTTCGATATAGTGCTTCGGTTGTCTAACGGTCTACCCCAGTCAATTCCAACGCGACAGAAACGTTGAACGCCGCGGTTGTCGCTGCTGACGGTGCCTATACCCCAAAACGCGCAGTCACTGTATATGTCATAGAGGCTCGCAACGAAAATGCATAGTACGTTGCTATGTCTATCTTCTTCGACTTGCTCTCACATTCGCTCCAGCCGCGCCGTCATCCACCCAAATGTGAGCCTCTTGTTGGGCATGTCATATTATCTAGGATGACCCTCGTCCCGCAGATCGAGATGGTACTCGGTGGTGCAACGGAATCCTTCAATACACAGTACATTCCGAGCATCCCTGGAAGGACGTCTAATCTGACAACCCTCCTCGTCAATGCGCCGGGGCTTGTTTCACAACCCATCGCGTACACCACGGTTAACACACGACCGTTTGATGTACCTGTGGCCGCCGCAGTCGAATTTGTGGGACTGATCTACATGCTCATACTTTCGGTGCGTTTCTGTGCAATCGTCGTCGTCTTAGATCAGTAAGCTCACTCTGGGCATACAGTTTGTTGTGACCGCGATGCATTACGGTGCACGTACCGATGTGACACATCTCGAAGATCGTCTCACATTCAAGTGGCTTATCATCATCCGCATTGTTAACCCCATCATCATCTACTTCTTCGTCTCGGTACGTCTGTCTTATACTGTCCTGCATCCCCCACTGATTTTACGGGCAGTGCTTCTTCTGCCTGCTAAGCCTCGCCTTCCAAGTACCGTTTAACCGATAGTACGCTCCTCGATGTACTTCTTGCTCTTACAGCACTGACTGCAATTCCTTCAGTCATGGCAGCTCGGGCTTTGTAATCTACTGGATGATGACCTGGTTGGCAATGGCCGCAGTCGGAGGCGCGTTGGAATCAATGATAACGATATTGACACCACGCTTCATCCCCTTCTTCCTCCTCCTCTGGATTATCGGTGCGTCTTCCTGCAACGTCTCTCATTAGGTCTGCGTTGGCTAACGCGTATGTCGATTGCCACAGTGAACGTCTCAGTCTGCACGTTCCCACCACAATTACTTCCCGGCATCTACCACTACGGATATGCTATGCCATTCTACAACGTTCAGCAAACCGTCCGGACCATCTTATTCGGTACACGTGACCAGAGTGCGTCTTGTCCTACTCTACTCGACAGTTCGGCAGTCTTCTGACAGTATCGCCTTTGTACAGTGGGGCTTAACTTTGGAGTCCAGGTCGCGTGGATAATCGTCTCGTGGTGCACTCTGACACTGTTCCAATATATTAAACGGCGCCAGTCGATACGCGCGCATAGAGCAGTGATTGGTGCCGGTGATGGTGAGTCAGACAAGGCATGATGATAGGATTTAGGGCTGTCAGTCTTACTGGTCCGCACTATACATTTTACTTATTTTTTGGGCATGGGAAGGGGTACAGTAGTTGATCTCGTTAAAAGTAGTACAGTTCTCACGCGCTCTCACAACCTCCAACCAATGACATTTGCATGATTCGCTTCGTTTCGCTTGATCTAAATTCACCCATTCGCTACTCCTCACGTCCCCGTGCTTCGCCCACACCCATCATGACTACCATGGCTAGACAGTCTATGTCGCTTGCACGCGCACTCACTCGCTCTTATGCAACCCTTCACAGGTCACCTACGGGAAAGAGGTTGACACTCCATACGCTTTGCGAGTAGCCGTGTGCTTACATTCTTCAGTCCAACAGGTCTGTTGGGTTCCTTCCCCTTCTCAGTTTGCGTCAACTTTCTCATACGGGCTGGGCGTGAACCTAGCCATTGTGATGCTCAATATGGGCGGACCAGCTACCGTACGTCTATTTTCGGACACGCACGCTCCCCCGCCGTCGCATCACAACCCTACAGGTCTCCGAAACCCACGACTTCCTTAGAAACCTCTTCTTGGACGGGGACCTCATCCCTCTTCCGTTCCAGTCTCTCATAGCACCATGGATTGCCAAACGACGGACTCCACAAATCGAGCAGCAGTATAAAGACATCGGAGGCGGTTCCCCTATTCTGCGCTGGTCCGAACTTCAGGGGGAGGGCATGGCAGCATTGCTCGACGAGCTCCATCCAGCCACGGCGCCTCACAAGAGCTACGTCGCGTTCCGCTACGCACGGCCTCTCTCCGAGGAGACTGCAAGGCGCATGAAGGAGGACGGCGTAAAACGCGCAATCGCCTTTTCGCAATACCCCCAGTACAGCTGCAGCACGACGGGCAGCAGTCTCAACGACCTCTACCGCAAAAGCCGCGCCGGGCTGTTCTCTGGCATCGACTGGAGCGTCATCGACCGCTGGGGCACACACTCCGGTTTCGTCGAGGTGAGTGGCCCCCCGCCCCGTCTGTCCTGTTCCCCCCACCCCCCACCGCCCCCCCCACTAGGCCGTTGCACAGAACATCGAGTCTGCGCTCGGAAAGTTCCCCGAAGAGCGGCGCGGCGACGCAGTGCTGCTCTTCTCTGCACATTCACTCCCTATGTCCGTCGTCAACCGCGGCGACCCTTACGTGCTCGAGGTCTCCGCGACCGTTTCGGCCGTAATGGACCGCCTGGGACACACGAATCCCTACCGCCTCGTGTGGCAATCGCAGGTCGGGCCGAGTGCGTGGATGGGCCCGCAGACAATAGACGCGCTCAAGGGCCTCGCACGACTCGGCAAGAAGCGTGTGGTGCTCGTCCCTATCGCGTTTACCAGCGACCATATAGAAACACTGTACGAACTCGACCTCGAGTATGGGAAGGAGGCGCACGAGGTGCGGGGGGTTTTTTTTTTTTTTTTTCAGCTCTTGAGCGTGCTGACGGGGAGATCAGCTCGGCATGGAGGTGCATCGCGCAGAGTCGCTGAACGGCTCGCCAGCCTTCATCCGTGCGCTCGCAGACATTGTCGCGCAGCACTTTGAAGGAGAATGACGCTGGCGCGCCGCCAACGTCGGTGCAAATGGGCCTGCGATGCCCTGGCTGCTCGAATGTGACGTGTGCACAACAAAAGTCCTTTTTCGCGCGGCGAGGCACCCTATAGTGTTTGCTATTCGAACACGGTGCATACCCAGTAGCACTCGATGGATGTAGCACGTATTGTCTAACAAAAAAAAAGGATCTCCTTCAAGTGCATTCACATTGAGACAGACGACGTCCGATCCCTACAGAGTACGGTAACAACCCATCAGGCGAAGCGTTCCAATTTAGTCCCAACTCGTATATAGCAATGTGCTAATCCGAAAAAAAACCTCTTTACACTTAATCGAGCTCTTCGAGCATACGTCGTGAAAGAACACTCAATAAGCGAAGATCGTTGTCGTTAAGCGCGTTTAGGCCACGCGTTTGTTGGGTGCTATTATTATCCTTGAAAAGATTGACGATGCCGTTGATCGTCGCGCCAGTAGCGCCACCAACGAGACCACTAACTGCGGATGTCTTGATCAGGTCTTCAATTTCTGGACTGAGGTTGGGGATCGCGCGCGCGTTAAGGTCCTGCGTTTCGAACGCCCGAGCCCTATGCAGAGAGGGTCATTCGTCAAAGGTAACGCCTGGCGAGTAAGGAAAACGTACGTGTTGTTTTTGAGTTGGTTCTTGATCTTGGTTGCGGCCGTCTCGAGACCGACTTCGAGACCGCCTTTGGCAAGGGCCTTGCTTCCAGCGGCCTTGATGAGACCCACGGCGTCCTTACCCAGAGCTGCGGACACGGCGCGTGCTTCGTGTCTCCCATCACGGTCTGGAACAACGGCCGCGAGCGAGGACGTGGCAATGGAAGCGACGAGGAGTGCTTGAGTGAATGTCTTGGGTGAGAACATTTTTGCAAATTGTAGCGTAAATTAGGCTGAAAGTATTGGTCGTGGAAAGTGAGTGAGCTTGCAGATGAAAAGAAGGAATAAACGAAGGAGGCTGGGACCATAAGTTAGTGAATTAACCTTTGGAATCCAAAGTACACGCACTATCCAGTACCCAATAGTGTCAAGGTGAGCAAAGGAGCTAGAGAAACTGTTGGAACAAACCTGTTTTTATATAGAATACAGCACCTGCGCGCCTATCGTGTAGAACAACGAATTTGATGGAGAAATATTTGCGAGTTGCAACCGATACATGATCACAAGGGACCACGGGCATGGCAAACCGCCACAGGTACCCGTTTGTTTTTCTTCCGAGTGTCGACGCAGTGTGCCCAAGAATCAGGAGTAGTATCATGTATGGCGTGCTAGGAGAACCTTGAGTTTGCTAGCTTTTGAAGTTTGTGCCGCCAAGCTTTAGTTAGTTCTTGAGAGAAAACCCAATTGCCCACAATTCTGTGAGCTGCGTTCTCACCTCGCCGCTAGTTGCTTTTCGCCTGACAAAATCTTATTCGGCACGACCGTATCCATCCATCGCCTGCCTGAGCTCGATCACGGCTGAACCTCTGCCCAGAGAAAAGAGCCCGCGAGACAACAGTGGGGTATGACAATGTCGTGCGAGATCATCCCAATTGAGTTTGGACCCGGTTACTATGTCAGGGATTCTATAAAATGATATTCACATTTGGTGATGCCCACGAGGCAACGACAACAGGAGTACGATTGAGATCAGTGATGTGGTGCTCCTTCTTCGTGGTGCCCATGCCCATGCCCTTCCCATGGATGCCTCAGACCCTGATTTGCCGCGTTGTCAATACCTGTACCAGCAGAGAAACAGTAACGTACCAAAAGCTTTGGACCATCCTCTCTGTAAGGGGTGTTAATCTAGGGGTGTACAAAAAGTAAAGACTAAACGGACCTGGCACGATAGAATATGAAAAACCACATGGAAGCTCCGAGAGCTTTGGCAAGGAATTTGTGCTTGAAGCCAGGTAAGTGGGGATGGAACCCAGAACCTTGTCAAATGTCTGGCCTCAGGACGTGAAGTGCTGGTATAGCACTGAAAATCATACCAGTAGGACCTGCCATTGAGGGAGGAAGTGATAATACTCAACACCAGACGAGCGAGGCGAGTCCGACGACGTTGGACCTTCGGTGAATGCCGTGGGTACCGGCCCGTGCAGCGGCGTTTACAGCGACCAACGGTGGCCTCGCCGAGACGAGACGCTCATTCCATGTCTCCTCCGCCCGTGTACCCAAGAATTACTTACCAGACTGAAGGAAGGACTTTCGACCGCCTCTTCAAAGGTACGTCCAGCATACTCTAAGCTACTCTGTGTTGACCGCGATCAAAGAACATTCTCTGCAGGCAGCCAAAGCCGTCGTACGCAAAAAGCTTGGACTCGGTCATGACGCCCTCATAGAACTAACCCAATTACGCGACGGCAAGACAATAGACTTGGAAGATGGTGTGTCCGTCCACCTCACCTAACACAAGTCCCAATCTCAATCACCGCAAGACGACGACTTTGAAGCATTCAGGGCTCTCACAAACTCTTCGTTACATGCAATCGTTGCAGTGACTATCCCATCATCGGGAAGCTCCACTGTATGTTCCCGCATTTATCGCCCTTTCTCCTGGCTCCCCTAAAAGTCGTGCATGTATAGAGCGCGAATTCCCTGGGAGAAAAGAGGCGGCGACCAAATGAACTCACTCAAGAGACATATCTGCAAGGAGGAGCAGAGTCCAGTGTGTCCGCATCTATCACTGGAAGTCCTACAGTGCAGTCACCCGGCATACATGTTACGGACACTCGTCGCCCACGAAAGAGGCGAAAAGTCGCGTTCAGCGGCGATCTCGTAACTTCTGAGACCGCTCTCCCTGCCCAACCACCGCCGTTGTCGGGGAATGACGTCGGACACTCGCCTCCCAACCCCGCGCTAGCTTCTACCTTCATGGCGTCACAGTCGTCTAAGACAACTGAGCGAACCAAATCTTCTACACAAGCTCCAACAACAAATACGGGAAAGCCCAAGTCAAACGTCGTCAGGGCTACACATCAAGACGACGGCGAAGCGGTTGTGTCCCCTGAAACGTCGCGCAAAAGAGGGAAGAAGAAAGACGATCCCCTCCAGGGAAGAGAACCCTTACCTGACCAGGGAAGGTCGGGCCGTGGAGATATCAGCCCTGCACCTGAAACCCAGGTGAAACGTGTGCGAAAGAAAGCAAAGAAAGTTGCACTAGAACCCGCAGCTGGTAGGTGACTATCGTCGGTCGGTCGTGAGAGTTCGTATCTTATGACCCTTCTCAAGAGACAGACGCAGTCCCTACTGGTATGGTAATGGTGGCCATTTCCGTCACATTTCTCATCGTCTATTGTAGATGGACAACACGAACAGCCCCAGGAAGTAGTGCCGGTGATCGCAGACGCATCACTACGCGAAGTCGTCAGCTCCGATATACCCAAACAAGAGAAGACGAAACCTGTAAAAGCCAGTAAGCCATCACGAACATCACGCCATTCTGACTTCTTACCATGGGTTGAGTAGAAGGCGGCGTGAAGAAGTCCAAGTCAGGACTGGTGGACCCGGCTGAAAATGAGATGATCGGTCGGTCTCAGGCAATGTTCGCGCCATCTGAAGGGTAGCTGATCAAGGTATAGATTCTACTGAAACTCTGAAGAGAAAGGTGCCGAAGAAGAAAGTCCGACTCGAAGTGTCGACAACTGGTGCTAAGGATGATATTGATAGGACTATTACTGCCCTTCTTAACAGAAGAATGCAAGCCGACCCAAAGACCTCCTCGGACCCTGTTACTGAGATTGAACTGGCAGTCCCGTCAAGGTCGGACGTTTTATCGGTTGATCCCCCTCTTACGGGAGTATGGAAACGCAGCAGGTTAAAGGCAAGCCTTAGCCAGGAAGAGAATCAACGACCGTCAAAACCAAGGCGGCCATTAGCATCGCAGGAGATAGTCGAACAAGATACTACCTTAGCGACCACCGCTTCTTTCAAAGAAACGGCGACAGCCGGTCTGCACCCCACTTCCGACCATCACACCATCTCTGATTCCGTCCCTGTACGTCGCAAAAACCCCGTACATACGTTGGAGGACCGCTCTGCCGTTGAAGGAACCAGCTCAATCTCGGCACATATTGCCCAAACGGAAGTAAATGGGGACTTTAGGCTTGTAGCTTCTGAGGAGAGCACCATCACGTTGCGTGCATTGACCGGGAGTGATCAGTCAGTTCCTTCGCGCTTTTTTTCTGCTGCAAGTACTTCTCGGGTTCCATTTCCTGGACGTTCTACCTCCGGGGAGGGATCACGTACCGGTGCAAACCCAACTATCCCCGAGGGCCTTGTAATTTCAGGTGTGCCTATTAAAGCTCGTGGTGAAGGTAGCAGCGACGAAAGTTCTAGCGAGGATGAAGACGAAGAAGCAGCTGTTCCATTAACTAAACCAGGGACTTCCATCGCCGATCTGTCTATACCGATGGATCTTCTCCAGGACCAATTGGTTGCGCTGATCCGTGGCCCCGACAAAGGTGGCCCGTGCCGCAGTATTTTGGATGAGATTCCATCGAGCAGCGAGACGGGAAGTGAATCAAGTCCCGAAGATCTTATGCTCGACGAGGAAGAGGATTTATCACGGCAACCGCCTAGAAAACAGAAGCTGCTCTCGACGAGCCGTCTGTCTTCCATAGAACCAGAACCAGAACCCACCTCGGAAGATGATGGAAGTGCGTCGTCGCACGTTTTCATGGATACACCTAATGAGGTGCCACACTACTTACCCGTGAGTATTTTATACTCTCTGGAAGGATCTTGTAAGGAAATTGACGAACTGTCGTCGAAGCATTCCGCCACCAGCCAAGTGGAGGATGCTTCCGCCGATGCCAACGCCGAACGAGGAGCATCAGAACATCCTGACATTGACACGTCTACGGAGCGGGCTCTCAAGGGTCAGGATATCTCGGGTTCCGTACAGACTCCCTCAGGCAAGGGTCATGCTTCGGATACTCAACCCGGGACAAACACTCCTAGAACAACTTCCCCTGAATCAGATGCTACCGTTATCAATACAGATCCCGCGAAACCTCATACACCGGCGCCCACCGAACAGCTATCAGGTAGAGTTCTCGTTCCCGCTTCCTCCCCCTTCGTGACCAAGGCCCTGGTCAATGCTGGCGAGAAGGTTCAAACCCAAGACGAAATTGACGACGTAGAGCCCGCGGACGAATCAACTGATGGCGACAAGGAAAGCGATCCCATCGAACCCGAGCCTAATGAACCCTCTGTTGATCTACCAGCACCTCGTCTGAGCACCGACCCGGTTTCACGCCATCTCCGCAGACCTGCGTCCCGCGCGACCTTGGACCCATCGTCCGAATTGGAACAGCCATCACGCCGGTCCGATAGACTGGCAAATCGTCGCACCTCTCTAGCCATTTCAGAAGCCACACCTGCCTTAGCGAGACGACCAGACCGTAAGGCATCCGTGTCTCTCAAAAAATCCGCCACGAAGGAGAACCATGAACGGACACATAACGGAATGGTAGAAGAAACCACTCAAGAGATATCCACGCGAAAGCAGGTCAGTAAAGGGCGCAAACTCGCGCGTCAGACCACTCAACGTTCCACGAATCCCGATGAAACACTTGTCCAAGAACGTGGGTCCGCACAAGCGTCTAACTCTCAGGTGGAGTGGACAACCCTAGCCCCCTCCGAGACACCGGCGGATGGTTCGTCTCCCATCGATGAGCTCCGGACAAGCAGCCCTGGTCCTATGAGGCAATTGTTGCCGGTTGGGGATGATGCATCACGGTCAGCAGACCTCGGAGAGGATACGCCCATGCCCATTCGGCGAGGCGTGAAAACTGCCTCACAGGGGAAAGGGGGCAGGGGCCAGCCCCTCTTTTTTCCGGGCAGTAGCCAAGCTCCCAGAACTCAGACCGCGCCACCACCTTCTGCATCAGAAAGCGAAGCCGAAAACGTCGCGTCCGCGCTGCCAAGAAAGACGCCGACTATGTCGACGCCCGGTAGTGGCATGTTCAGAAGCTTGTCAGGGCTCGCAAGTCAGGATATCCTCTTTCCCAAAATGCGGGCGGCAAAGAGAGTTTTCAACAACACACCGAGCCGTAAGGTGAAAGGGCCGTTCCCTGAGGATGATGACGACGAGGACGACGAAGAGAGTTCCAGTTCGAGTGATGACACGGGCGAGGTACCTAAATCTCATATTCCTAAGGAGAGGAGGGTGGGTACCACGCCGAGAAGGAAAGGTGGTCGTTTGTCGTCGCTAGCCAAGTTAGTAAGTTACTCAGTGAATGACGCGTGAGTCACGCGTCACGCGTCTTGTGACTAGGCCATCTGTGTGTGTGACACTTATCGCAAGATTTGGTCCGCTGAAGGCTGAGTCGGTCTTGTCGTACTACTTGACATCTTTCCTTTGTCTCCATCATGTCGAGCATCGAACTCATCAACCCAAAAGCCGAGAGTGTGCGGAGAGCTGCTGCGCTTCAGGTATGAATCACATATCGCCAATGAATGGTCATCTGAGCACGATGTCGGGTCTTAAGGTCAATACGACTGGCGCATTGGGTTTAGCAAATGTCGTGAAGGGAAATCTGGGTGTGTTGAATGCCTCTTCGATCACAGTCAGACGGTCACAATTAACGCCGTGTCAGGTCCACGAGGTACACTGAAGATGCTCGTGGACGGTGCTGGACAAATCAAGATGACGAAGGACGGCAAGGTCCTCCTCTCAGAGATGCAAATCCAAAACCCCACCTGCGGCCATGATCGCGCGAACGGCGGTCGCACAGGACGACCAAGTTGGAGATGGGACCACATCCGTGGTCTTACTCGTTGGAGAAATGCTAAAGCAGGCAGATCGCTTCATCTCTGAGGGTGTGCACCCATCAGTCATCGCAGCAGGGTTTGACATTGCCAAAAAAGAGGCTCTCGCGGTGCGTTCTATGTAGATTGTTCCACCGATCTCAGCCGACCAACAGTGTACCCCAGTTCTTGGACACGTTCAAACAACCTTCGAGCCTAGACCGCCATACTTTGATCAGTCTGGCCAAGACGTCCCTTGCTACGAAGCTCAGCGCCGCCCTGGCGCAACAACTCGCCGAATCCGTCGTCGATGCAGTGATGACTATCAGACCGCCCGCTCCTCCGAAAGGTACATGACGCCGCCTTGCGGCTTTCGGGGTGGAAACGATTGAATGGGCCTTTCATAGATGCCGCGGACCAGTGGAGAGAGCCGATCGATCTTCACATGGTCGAAATTATGAAGATGCAGCACCGTACCGCGTCCGAGACCCAGCTGGTACGCGGACTTGTGCTCGACCATGGTGCACGGCACCCGGACATGCCTAAACGCGTCGAAAATGCATACATTTTGACCCTCAACGTCAGCCTGGAGTATGAGAAGACGTGAGTAGCACCATGTTTGCGCCCTCTGTATATCCGCTGACAAGATGGCTCGACCAGTGAGGTGAATTCAGGCTTCTTCTATTCAACATCAGAACAACGGGAAAAGCTCGTCGAGTCAGAACGCAAGTTCACCGACGAGAAGGTAAAGAAGATTGTTGAGCTCAAGAATCTCGTATGCGATCAGGCGATAGACTCAAAGGAGAAGCGGAAGAACTTTGTCGTGATCAACCAAAAAGGTATCGACCCTCTTTCCCTCGACATTCTCGCAAAGAACGGCATTCTCGCCCTGCGCCGAGCCAAGCGGCGAAACATGGAGCGGTGCGTCACCTGCCTTCCGGAGTTTCAGTCACCCAACACGTCACCATTACCCTTCTGTACATACACACGCGCGTGACCCCATCGTCAGGCTCCAGCTGATCTGTGGTGGTCTCGCACAAAACTCGGTCGAAGAGCTCACGCCGGACGTTCTCGGATGGGCCGGACTGGTGTACGAACACACGCTCGGCGAAGAGAAATACACGTTCGTGGACGAAGTGAGGGATCCCAAGAGCGTGACGCTGCTCATCAAGGGCCCAAACGCACACACGACGCAGCAGATCCAGGACGCGCTGCGCGACGGTCTGCGCGCCGTCAAGAACGGGCTCGAAGATGCCGCGCTCGTTCCCGGCGCTGGCGCGTTCGAGGTCGCATGCGCGGCGCACCTCGTCGAGCGCACGAAGAAGGCCGCCAAGGGGCGCGCCAAGATGGGCGTACAGGCGTTCGCGGACGCGCTGCTGGTGATCCCCAAGACGCTCGCCGCGAACGGCGGGTTCGACGTGCAGGACGCGCTCGTCGCGCTACAGGAAGAGCATGCGGAGGGGAACGTCGTCGGACTCGATCTCCAGTCCGGGGAGCCGTTCGATCCGACCGTGGAGGGCGTCTGGGATAACTACCGCGTCAAGCGACAAATGCTGCACTCGAGGTGCGTGCGCGCTCATATTTTCCATGTTCGGGATAAGCGAACCAACTCCACTTCACTTCACTTCACTCCACTCCACCAACCTTGCGTGTAGCTCTGTGATTGCCATCAACCTGCTCTCCACAGACGAGATCCTGCGGGCCGGGAGAAGCTCGCTTAAGCCGGAAGGAGAGCAATAGAAGTTTCTCGGCTGCACTCGCGATTGAATGATAGGTATCTTGCGCGCGCTGTATAGGGGTCGAGGAAGGGAGGAGGGGGGTTAGTGTGGTCACGCGCACTTTTTGGCATGAGGAGTGTAGTGAGAAGCCACGTATGTAGCGATTATTCGGCAAGCTCGGAGCCAGCCTTGCAATCCAAAATCCAAACGGCGGGCTCGGAAGAATCTCGAAAGGCCAGCCAGCCAGCACACATGACATGACACCACCCGCGACGAGATGCGCCTGAGCTGAGTATGAGACATACAGTGGGTCCCCTCAATCTCCCGATCACGCCATTCTTCCGCATCGCCAGCCCCAGGAGGGGATGGCGTGGCGTGAGGATGGGGATGAATGAGTGCGCGGCGGAGCTCCCCCCAGGTCTTCTTCTCTCGCATCATTGCCTCACTGGTCCAGAAGTACGTACGGTTGACGTCCTGCTGTGAAACATGCGGCCCGCCGGCGCGCAGGTGCAAGCAGGCATGCATATCGTGCCATCAGTCATCGACATGAACGCTTCTCAAAATTAAAACACGACGAAAAGACTAGACTATAATCAGGCCCCTCAAACGGGGGCTACGGTCGTCCATCTGTGGCCACGGGGTGGGCTATCGGTACTCTCGCTGATTTTCTCCTTCGGCTATACATCGTGACTCGATAAACGCCTACACGTGTCCGTTGCTTTCTGGAAAACGATGATATACCTCCGCCCCGCCCGTGTCAAAACCAGGGGGGCCACAAGGCGACTCCGCCCGGATCGCACGGCCGTAAGCCACCACCATGAGGAAATACAACAGAAATTTTCGGCTCATTCCAATAAAGCAATGTTTTTTTTTTTATGTTTGTTTTTCCAGCGAACATGTTCTGATTCTAAAGGACAAAGGAAGGCCACGAGGGGACCCATCATGGGATGTGACGTGCGGCATATACGGTCAGGAGCATCCTGCACCCTGGCCCCACGGGGGATTACACGTAACACAAAAGGGCGGGTAACATATCTGAGCGTTGGGGCTACGCGGGGTCAGCACACCTCGCGTTCATTTGAACGGTGCCTGGAGTGACTGGCCCTGTGAGCACTATCGCTATCACCATCACAATGCGGCTGATAACTATATTGGTCAAGGTTGCACAGAGGAAGGGCCCTGTGGAGCCTGAGTGGTTATAGGAGTGATCGGGGTGGCCGCCGAGGAATGGCGCCGAGGTTTGAAGATGAGGACGACGATGAGGCCAAAGATGATTAGCAAAAGAAGGAATATGCACTTCCGCCTGCCAGTGTTCTTCTGGTACCTGTCTCGCGTGGGAACGAGGGGAGAAAACATTTAGATTTAGAATTGGCAAAACGATCAGACTTTAATCGCTATTGGAGGGAACACGTGAAGGGGACCAACCGGGTAGCGATTTCAAGCTCTTTGACTGCCCCGCTCATGTGGACAGCTGTCTGTTCGATGTTATATTCGACACTGTCAAGAAGGGTTCCCTGGTCTATGACAAGTGACGACAGATCCTTGAAAAGTTCGGCTAGAGTGGCGATTGACTTTGCGATTTCAGTGAGCTCTCTGTCACGCGCACGAAGATTAGGCTCGAGGAGCTGCTGGTCAACCAGCTGACTGTGCGACTGGACGTGGCAAGAGCGAAGAGTGAGCACATGAGATCGAGTACCAGAAAAACGGGGTGAGACCCGTACCGCGGCTTCGATATCTTCGTCAACGGCGGTCAATGCGTCTGAGCCCTTCAGAGAAGTCACCCCCGAGGCGACAAGGAGATCTTGATTCTTTATCGCATGACCTTGCAACTCTGAAGAAAGGAGAAAGACGGAAGCAGTTAGACGCCGTGAATCCCAGAGAGGGTAGCCATGACCGCGGGATACGGGGTATGGGGTATAGAGATAGAAAATAGTTAGGATAGTAGAGTAGAAAGAAGCTCACTTTCCATATAGACACGTTGCTTTTTGCGGAAGGCAGCGCTGAGTTCTTGCACTTTAGCAGCAAGGCCGCGTTGGGTATTCTTAGCAGCAAGGACATTATGTTGAGCGACATCAGAGCGGCCAGGGGGAAAGGAGTGATCCGGAGCGGCAGCGACGACGCCAATACGTTGGATCAGGGCCTGACATTGGCGAAAGTCCTTGGAGCGATATGGGTGAGCGGAGATGACGATGAAGATAAGGAAAAGGACATTATTTTACTTTGGTGATGTCGCTGGTCGCGACCTCAATTTCGCGTTCCTCTAATGATCGGTCCGCAAAACCCGGAAGAACATGTTTTGCATGAAGTTTGTCCAAAGCAGCCACTGTGACCAAGAATGAACAAGGTTTTAGCCATGGAGCGAACGCAGGGATCAACTGACGCAGACATCTTGGGACGTCGAAACAAACGCGCACCTTTGGCCTGGGTGGCGGCAAGTATTTCCTCTACCTGTTCAACATAGTCGACCCTAGACAAGCGAGAAGAATGGGAATTGTTCGGAGACACGAGTTCCGGATCTAACGAACCATTTCGGGGGAAGTGCCACGTCTAGAGATATGTGGGACGTGCTGCCCTGGTGGTTGATGAGACCTTCATTCTCGTCGAAGGGATGATCTGAGTCTTCGTACTGACGACTACTGCGAGAGACGCGTGGTGTACGAGCGCTAGAGTCGCGATAGGATATGAAGAGAAGGGTTCTCGAACGGGTGGTGGGGGTGAAAGTGGAGGTGGAGGTCATCATCGTTGGGTTGGTTGGCCAACAAAACCGGCGGGGTGTGACAAATAATCTGTGACAAGGAGTGTATGTCACATAAATTAAATTAAATCAAATAAATTGATCGAGGCTTGGCTGGGTCGCCACCGGCCTACCCGGTCAGCTTGCAGACTTGTCTCCACATTCTTTTACTACTCCCCCTACTCCTTATATATTCCCTTTATAATCCCCCGTTTACCATCCAGCTAATCCCCCAGATCCATACAACTAACTCCCCCTCTAACCAATCCTTCCTCTCCCGAGACCCATTGACTTGTTCAACGCTTCTCCTTCACCATCGCTATGTGTAACCTCGAAACGTAGGTTCCCCCCTTTCCACACGCCTTACTACCTTCGTTCGCTCATGTTACGCGTTCCGAATCCTACAGCGAAGGTACAAAGTACGGATGTGGTGTGAGTAGCCGTTCCGACGTTCTGCGTCTAAAATCTGTACCTAACACGCACGTCACAGCACTACGTTATCGTAAGTTCCCTTTCCATCCCCAAACAGGCTCGGGTCGCGCGTGTTTTTCTTTTCTTTCTTCCTTCCTTCTTCGGACCGTCCCGTCATCAGGCGCTCATGATGTGATCTCCATTTCCTCTCTCCATCCCAGACCAAGAAGTTACGCAAGATCGATTGCGGTAACCGCTATTGTGTATGGTCAATCGCCCACCCGCAGCCTGCAAGCGCCTGCCAGCCGTGTTATTGCGAGAAAGTACGGTCGTTTCCATTTTCCGCTCCGTCAACCCCGCATTGATCCCATCTTTTCCATTCTTTTGTCGCCCCACCCTCCACCCTCACTTCTTCCCCACAGTTCTTCGGCCCGGACGCAAAAGAGACCGTCACCGCAAGCACGCCCGAGTACTGTTCAGATTGCCATTATTGGTACCGCGGAGCTGGCCAGCAGCAGCGCAGGCGCTAGCACTCTTCACCCATGCCCTTCTCCATCGCCATCACTGTCGCCTCAGCCCGCATGTTCGATTGCCACCGTCACGACTCGTTTGCAAATACGCACGCATCCGCCGACGCCCTGTGGGGCTCCAACCAATCATCATCTTAGTGTATCTCACCACTACGTCATTGAAAGCAAATATCCAATGTAGCACAGCCCACGTACTTAGATCCCTCTTAGTAGCAGGTCACAAATACACGGGCCTTTTTGTTTCGCTTGGATGACCCTGAGCAGGTTTCTGAAACAAGAGCCGTCCCGTCGTTCCGTTGCTCCAACCGGTAATTTCTCCATCCGGACACAGTCACTCCACAAGCGCGGATCAGTGCATCGAAGGCCCATCGATACAGCAATGCAATTCATCAATTTCACATCAATTTCCTTTTTTGGTTATTGCATCACCACTTGACTCCAAGTCCGACCACTTCGCTCTCCACAGCACGGTACTCTGTCCGAAATAATCCACGTCGCCGTGCCTCATCCAGTATCCTGATCTCTGGTCCCGGTCCCGATCCTGCTCCCGTGCCAACCTCCTGCTGCGGACGCGTACGTGCGCTTAGATCCCTCAAGACGCGCGTGACGAGCGCCTCAACGCTATCGTGCTCCGATTCCGATTCCAGTCCCGGTTCCGAGCTCAGCTCCAACGTCGGAGAAGACGAGGATGCCTTGCTTTTGTTGCCCAGGTCACCACCAGACCCTGGCCCTGGCTCAGGGAGCGCGTGCTCGGGCGCCGGGCCACCCCAATAGGCGCGGTCGACTTGCCGTGTCCAAGCGCGCGTATTCCACAGCGGCGCTTCGGCGGCTGTTCCGGGGGGGACCACGCCGTCCGCGTCCGCGCTCATCTTCGAGTTTCTCTCGGGCGCGCGTAGCTGCCCACCGCCGCCGACGCATCCCCCCGGACACGCCATCACCTCTACGTAGTCGTACGCCGTTGTAGCTGCTGCACCCTTGGTAGCGCTGCTCCGCAGACCTCCCGCGAGGCGGCCGGCAGCGCCCCGCCCGACCTGAACGCCTGCCGCGCGCCCCACGCGCCGGACGACGTTCTGCAGATTGCGGAAGCCGTAGCACGTCGCTCCGCGGAAGACGGTGTCGCCGGAGGACGTGTCGCGTAGTGTGTGTTCGACGTAGTCAGCGTTGCCGCGGACGGCCTTTGACTCTAGCGCGAGGGGCCGTTGCGAGGCGCGTGCGACGGCGAGGATGAGCGAGTGGAGATAGGAGCCGGATGAGGAACCTGGGGGCGTGAGGAGCTCGGGGAGGGTGGGCGTAGTTGAAAGGTACAGGTATGGGAGTATCGTCCTCGCCTGGGACCGGGAGAGAAAGGTCGACGCCGTGCTCCTGGGCGAGCAGCAAGAGCTCGCCTGTCGTGATCACGCAATCGACATCGCGCGTCGCGTAGTGATCATTGTAAAAATCAGAACGCGACGCCTCGAGCTTCTTGTCATAGCACGGCATCACCGCGACATGATATATCTCATCCGGGCTAAAAAAAAAAAAAAGCACATCAAATAGGGACACACGACCGGTCGTGCGAGAAACGCACCGCCTGTCCCAATAGTGCGCAGCCAGCCATTCCTTGACGAGCGTGCCCATCACCTGCTGCGGGCTCTTCGTCGCCGCGATGAACGGCAGTATCTCGCCGTGCGTCTTCTCGGCATAGCACACCCACCCAGGACACGCACTTGCAAGCATGGGCAGCGGCGCGCCCGTGCCCTCCTTGCGCTCAAAAAACTCAGCGCGCGTGCTCGCGCAGCGCGATCTCCCGCGCAAACGTCGTATCGAACACATGCGCAAAGCCGAGCGTACGCATCGCGAACGCCCGCACGCGCCGCAGCATGCGCGCAACCGGGATCGGCGCGGGGAGCGCAGCGGCGAGGGAGGCGAGAGACTGCGGCGCGATCGAGAGCACGGGGACGCGGTGCCCCGGCGATCCGGGGCTTGGGTTCTGGGCGAGGACGGAGAGGACTTCGGTGTGCGATTGGAGGGTGATCAGGACGGACTCGGCGGAGGTGATGCAGCCGCTGCGTGAGTTCGGGTGAGTCGCAGAGAAGGAAAGAGAGTTGCACACGACGACGTACCTGCATGCGAGACAGTCGTTCAGGCTGATTTCGGCAGTTTGGAGTTTCTGTGAGCCTCCATTCGAGTCTACACTGCGGCCGACTTCGTAATATGCACCACTTGCGTCTATCTGAATTACTGTCTGCGATTCTGAGCTGCTGAAGAACCGCGTGGAGCAAGGTAAGGTGAAAACGTACCGCGGCATCGCCCGGAGCACGGTCGCTTTGTGGTGCGTTAGATTGTTGTACGGGCTTAATGCAAGCCTGAGAAGGTGTAATATAATCATTCAGATCAGTGAGAGTCTACGCGAGCAGATCAATGTACTTCAGATATGAAAAGTGCAAAAAAGAAAGCACACCAGTGCACCTGAGAAGGTCATCGTCACTGTTCAAGATATTATTCGGGCCGAGAATGACTCAGTACGGTACAGTCCATTTGCGATACATAAGTTATTACTGTATTGGTTTGTCTACTGTCTACTGTCCTTGAATAAATAACCCAAACAATACGGAGCACAAGATGACGACGAGTCCTGCCAGGGGCATTGGTGCGCGGCTTGCTGCGCCATTCTTAACTTGTGATCCCTGGAGATCAGATGGCGAGGTGCCCGCAAAAAGTTGGAAGTTGCGGAAGTACGTGTGTGTGAGGTTTGACGGTGCCCACGACGAGTCGTCTCCTACAAAGAGAAAAAGATGAGTGGTGTCTCCAGAGCGCGCAGACTACGCCAACATACCTCCAAAGAATGTGCTGAATGCATGCACATGGATCAATACCCGGCCGAACACAGTCAGGGACCGAGGGACTCACGAGAAATACATGCCTCCCGCTGTAATCACATCGCTACTGCGAAAATAGAGATCGTTGTGTTCAAGAGCCTTCGCGTCATTGAAACTGCGGGTAGGCGCACACGTTAATAAGTGCCGGGGAAGAGTAAGTCGAACTGACTAAAGGACCGCCTGCCCATTGGCAATGTTAGTCGGACTGTTCAACCGGATCAACAAGGTGATCCGGTTCCACCTTGTCACATGAGTCAGCATCTTCGCCGAGATGAAGGAGGACGTAGTTCGCGTACTGTTCGCTAGAGAAACTGAAAGACCCGCGGCTCAAGCTAACGCCAAATTGATCGTTGCACTGTACGCTCGATTCGCTGCAGATGTTGTTTGGCCGCGGAATATAGGCATACACTTTTGCATACAAAAAGATGAGAACCCGACCGCGACCAACAACTGAAAAGGTAATCGACGCACCCTCCCCAGCACCGGCCTTCCGCCACATGACGCGCGAGCTGAAGCAATTTGTGCCATTCGCCTGATTTCCACCAGAGCAGTTGTTCGGATCGGGTCCGCCACGTAGACCAGGTAGCTTCCCCCCTTTAACCCAGTCGAACCCGGAATCAAATGCGACCTCGTACGAAATCAGCATGCTCTGGAAGTCACTGCCACTCGAGTTCCACAGCGCGTACATCTGCGCGCCGCCCGAGTTGTCGCTGTCGAAGCTGCCGGCCGGGTACTGTACCCGGAGGACGGGTCCAGACGCAGAACTGCCGCCGGGCGGGGGCGATTTGGGGAAAGGATCGGCGACAAAGTCCAGGTTGGATGCGCCATTCTGGATGCGGCCCTTTGATAGACCCCAGTTGGATGTGATGAAAGATTGGGTATCGGAGTTGGCGAGAGTCGCCGTTGGGAAAGGGATCGTGGTACTCGTGGAGAGCGAATACTGTGATGCGGCGGATGCAGGTGGGGTAGTCTGTGCGAATACCTGGGACGCGAAGAGAAGGAAAGTGAAGGCGAGCGTGTGCATGGCGTCGTGATGGAGAGGGCACTGCCCTAGAGTATGTATTATAAGGGTTTCTATAAATAAGTGTATGGAACCTCGTAGATGGAGTAGAATTGTCCAAAGACGGGCTAGCCGTCGCAGTCGAGACCTTTGAGGTGAGGATTGAGACTTGTTGAATTTCCACGCCACACCAAGATGTTGCAAGTGCAAGATAACGTACAGAAAGAAAGAGGAGTGAGGGTGAGGTGGTCAGAGCGTACAGTTTAACCGCGGACTAACGCAAATGGGCACCGAATGGAAACGGCACTAAATATAACGACCATCATCACTCCCAGCTCTCGCACCTGGGCACCCTCGTCACTTCATTCCCCTCCGTAAAGAAATAAACCAAGACACATGCTTGGCTGGGGCAGCCGTCAAAATGGTCAAACCAACGGCGATGATCAACCCCTTCTCCAGAGTTCTCAGGAACACGAGCACGAGGACAGCGAACACACTCTATTTGCCATCGAAGACGGTGATGACACATCCGCCCTGGAAGACCCACATCCACGAGGCAAAGCCGACCACTCTGTGCGCTTTCAGGATCAAGTGCAAGTCATAGCACCGCCCCTGCGGTCCACTTTAGAGAGCCGGGAAGCAGGTGTGTCCCCCGTGTTTGTATTTCGTACCATCGCTGAGTGCCTCCCTTCGATTAGAATATGACCTCGACTCTGATGACATCGACGACGAGACTGCCGCACAATCAAGTCTGGAACGTGGTATTCACCGCTCGGGAGAGCAATCTATGCCTCTCCTCGTCGGGCTGCTGGACGCGTCCACCATAAGGAGGAGCTTGGACATTCCAATGGGGACGGACGGTGTTTCCGGATATGCGGACGTTGACCTTGATGAGCTGGTCGCCAAGCAGACTTCCGGTGGTGGAATACTGAATTCGATCGCCAACATGTCTAATTCCATCCTCGGTGCTGGTGCGTCCTTTGCACGCTTCGGTTTCCCTAACTTATGGTACCACCTCTCCTCAAGGAATCATCGGTACGCCATTCCGTGGTAATTCATCATCCCTTCCCAGTATTGAGCACCTCCTCAGGTTTACCCTATGCCATGAGTCGCGCGGGGTTCGTTACGGGACTATTCCTCCTGGTCGTTCTTTGCTATGTCACAGATTGGACTATTTGTCTCATAGTCACAAATGCAAAGCTCAGCGGCACGAACTCATACATTGGGATAATGAACCGGTCCTTTGGCGCTAGTGGGCGCGCCGCTGTCTCCTTTTTCCAGTTTTCCTTTGCATTTGGTGGTACGTATATGTGCTCACAATACTGGCACAAGCTTCTCATCACCTGTGACAGGAATGTGCGCATTCGGGATTATCATCGGTCAGTATGTCGTGTTTCAAAATCCCCTTCCTGAGCTCATTCCCTCGCAGGAGATACGATCCCGCATGTCATTCTTTCCATCTTTCCAGACCTCCCTTCCGTACCTGTCCTCTCACTCTTTGCCGATCGTCGATTCATAATCGTGCTCTGCACCGTCGGTGTTTCCTATCCGCTGTCATTATACCGCGATATCCACAAACTCTCCATCGCCTCCAGTTTCGCCCTCTGCGGTATGGTTATCATCGTCGGCTCCGTCATATTCGAGGGCCCTCTCGTTTCGCCGCTCCTTAAAGGTGACCCATCCAAACGCTTCTCATTCATCGAGCCAGGGATTTTCCAAGCTATTGGGGTCATCAGCTTTGCCTTCGTTTGCCACCACAATTCGTTATTGATCTATGGAAGCTTGAAGACACCGACGCTGGATCGGTTTGCGACGGTCACACACGTGTCGACCGCGTTGTCGTTCGTAGCCTGTACTACGATGGCCGTCTCTGGATACCTCGTATTCACCGATCGAACACAGGGCAACATCCTCAACAATTTCTCACCGGTGAGTTTTCTCTCTCTCGTCTGTGAGTTGGATTGCCAAGTCGAAAAAATTGCCAAATTCTAGAGCGACACCTTGATCAATATCGCCCGGTTTTGCTTTGGCTTAAACATGTTCTCGACGCTCCCGTTGGAGCTCTTCGTGTGTCGCGAGGTGGTCGAGCAGTATTTCTTCGCTCACGAAGCTTTCAGCATGCAGCGTCACGTCTTGTTTACCACCGCCATCCTTTTTTCGTCCATGTTGAGTGCGTGCACCTTTCGTCCATCCTCCTCGTACAGCTCACTGACGCCACATGACCAGTATCTCTCATGACATGTGACCTTGGCGTTACGCTCGAGATCACTGGCGGCATCTCCGCCACCGCGCTCGCGTATATCTTTCCTGCCGCGTGCTTCCTAAAGCTCAGCAGTGCGCGAGATCTCCGCACGAGACTCCCCTCATATGTGTGCGTCGCATTTGGAATAGTCGTTATGGTGCTCTCGCTCGCGCTCGCGCTCCAAAATGCATGGTCATCCGCCGGAGAAGCCAGGATATGCATGTGAACCCCAATATATCCGATGATTTATCTTGCCCTTCCACGTTTCGCCCTAAAAAAAAACGTAGAACAACATGTATGTATCCGGAGGTATCACTTTTACATGGACCTAGGACTGCATTTGTAATTATCACACCCCCTACCCGCTAGTCACGTCTCCCAGCGGCTACAGCGGCTGCCAGTCCAGGCACGTCGTCAATATTCTCGAGTGCGACACCTTGCGCCTTGCTCTCTTGCGCGAGCAGCGGCGCCACGCCGGGGAAGCGGGTTTCCGGCCCCGTCCAGAGCCGTTCTATGCGCGCGAGTGGCGTGATTCCGGGCGTATCCTCCGGCGGCTCACACACGAGTAGCCATACAGCGTCGAATCCGCCCGCTGTTGTTCGTGTGAGAGTAAAGTCAGCAGATAAGAGGGGGTATATGCGTACCGCCGGGGACGCCACCTCCTATGACGCCTGCCATCGATACGCTCGCGTTGAGAAGCTGTGTTTGTTGCTCGGGCTCGATGTCGACGCCGGAGAGCTTTCCCATCTCGCGCATTTTGCCACGGATTTGCTATGAGTGAGTTCAGTGAAAAGGGATATTATAGGACGACGCGTGGAATTACCTCGGTGAGTAGGTGAGCTTCGTAGAACGCCTCCAGGCACGTCGACTGTCCCTGCTGCATATTAGGGTTTGCGAGCCACTGAAGCAGGTGTGTGAGCAAATGGCGGTGTCACCGGAAAAAGAAAGGAAGCCGTTATAGCCGGAATGGAAGCAGATGGTGATAGAAGTTCAAAGGAATGATGTCGTACCTGCATGGGCTGTAGGCCCGAGACCCACCGCACGGTCTCGACGTACGAATGCTGATCCTGCTCATAGAGCTGAGAGAGCCGCGAAAGCGTCTGGCCGAGGGAGGTATTGCATTGGTCGAGCGCCGTCCAGAGGGAGTGCGCTGTGGCGGATACAGTAAGTATCCAGAGGGTAACAAATCGATTATAGAACACACCAGCTGCGCTGTTCTCGGAACGCCATTTGAGCACCTTGCTCACGAGCAGTGGCGTGTTGCTACCCGCGTGAATATCGGCGAGTAGAAGGCGCGTTCGAGGAGGGAGTGTGAACGGCTTGACAGTGAGATCCCACGCCCGGTTCTCTGGCGCCAGCACTGACCGGAGCGGACGTGAGCCCGTCTGCTAAAGCGATAAGCAAGAGGACCGAATTAGGGTGGAGGAGGGGGAGAAGCACAGACCGGGTCGTCCATGAGCGGCTGGAGCACAGACGGGCTGAAGCGCGTGTACAGCTGGCTCCCGAACACCGCGGCGGATACGTCGAAGCCGGAGCCCACCTTGCCCTGGGCGAGGCAGTGCACAAATTGCGCGACGTTGTGCGCGAGGCGCCGTGACGAGGCGCTCGCGAGCTGGTCAGGTGCGATCAAACCGGTACGGACGAGCACGGCGGTGACCAAGGACGTGATAAGCGCCGCGGAAGAACCAAGACCCGTCTTAGCCACGTCTGCGAGCGCGACGCCCGTCGGACTGAAGGGTGGAATTTGCGCGAGCGAGGCGAGCCCAACGGGCAGGCTGCGGCTCTTGAGCTGTAGAATCGGAACCAAAGTAGATGGTCAGTTCGGAGTGCAGGCAGGCGGTATCCGAGAAGAGATACGATACCTGGTCCTGTTGCGAGTAGAAATCGTTGTCCCCGACGATTGTGATGTCGAGGCCGGCACCCAGGGCCAGTCCAAGCTCTGCGGGACCTCTCGTCTCTAGCGCGAGCGACAATGTCTTCTGCAAAGCAAGGTGCACGAATTTGTTTGTCGACGCATCGGCGCTGTGGCGAGAGCATAGTGCGGTCAGAAGGATGGGAAGACTAGCTAAGCAAGGCGAAAATTACCTCTCGAGTTGGGACACAAGAACAGACGGCAGTGATGTGGGCTGAGAGATAGACCAGGTATACGACCAGGTGGCGTTGATGAACTGTGGCGATCTGACGATGATCTGGCCAGGGTTTCCGGGGCTGATGACGGTGTAAAAGCGAGAGGAGGTCGAAACGACGACGCCAGAGTAGGTAGGGTCAAGGACTAAGTAACCTCCAGCTAGGAGAACCTTCCCGGGGGCGGAGACGACTAAGGAGGACATGGTAGAGGATGAGGATGGCGCTGAGATGCATATTCGGGTCCCCTGGCCAGTTAGTTTAGCGCGGAAGAGCGCACAAGACCTACAGTTGCTGAGGTAATCCCGCACTTGAACCGGGTCCTCGTATGTGGTTGCCCAGTTATTCGCTTAAAACTCTCAGAACGGTCTGGGTTGCCATCGTATTATGGTGTGAAGTCTGCGTCTTCATCGCTGCAGGTGCCAGGTGTCGCTGGCCAGATTTAGTGCGCCCACCGTACTCTTTTTCCTCTTTTACACCTGGCTCATCCTTCAACAGGGAAATGGTGAACAGACTCGCGTCCTCCTCGTGGCCGATCCACAAATCCTCAACGAGATATCCTACCCGGAGCGATCCCCATTCCTCAGAACCCTCTCGCGCATCTTCGTTGACATGAATCTGCGCAAGGCGTGGCGCGTCGCGAAGAGCATGCATCCCGACGCCGTCATCTTCCTCGGAGATATGATGGACAACGGGTTTGCCGACATGCACATCACAAGGTGCGCGCCCCTCCTTTTTTGTCCCGTTCTCTCATCCAGCATCGCCTCTAGTTACCAGGAATATGTCGAGCGCTTCCACTCGATATTCGCTGCGTCGCCATCTCTACCGGTCTACTACTTACCAGGTAACCACGATGTCGGCCTTGGGAACGGTCGTGGCACATCAAAACTTGCGCGGTCACGCTATAGGGCCGCGTTCGGCCCACTTGCCCAACACGTGGCCCTCGGTGGGCATTCTATACTGATGGTTGACGCACCAGCGCTCGTAGACCAGGACTGGCTCCGGGAGCAGGCGGGCAAGAGTGGCACCGACGGTCTGCCTCAAGACCTCAAATTTCTCAAGTACTTGCACATGCAGTACGCGCCTGGTACGTGTTCATCCCATCTGGACACCGTTCTTCCGTGACTTTTTTTTCGCGTCCAGATGCGCCCTCGATCCTATTGTCCCACATTCCACTGTACCGTTCCAACTCGAGCTGCGGGCCACTTCGCGAAAGAGGCTCCATTCCTATTGTCCGTGGGGACGGCTATCAGACGCAGCTTAGCCCGGAGACGTCCAAACTCCTCCTCGAAGAGTTTCGCCCGTCGCTTATTTTCAGGTATTTTGTTTTATTTCCCTTTTTAAACAGCCTCTTAATAACCCGAACAGCGGGGATGACCACGACTATTGCGAATATACCCACGAGTTTGCCGGGGAACACGTCCCCGAGGTGACCGTCAAGTCGCTCTCGATCGCCATGGGCATCCGCCAGCCAGGCTTCCAGCTCCTGTCGCTTTCTAGTGAGGCACGCACTCATGCGCACCAACCTTGCCCATTACCCGATCAGCTTCGCATATACTGCTGGGTGTACGTCCCGCTCATATTTGCAACCATTGTACTCGCGGCAGTGCGCGCGGCCAGTGCGCCGGCGCCGTCACACCATTGGAAGCGCGGTTCGAGCGACGACCTTGAACTGTCTGTATACCGTGCGCCAGTGTCGCGACCACCCCCTGCGCCACCGCGCAAGCGGAGATACCTGCGACGGGTAGTGGAAGATATATGGGCCATTGCATGGCCGCCACTCGCTGTCTACACAGCCGTCGCTGTGACAGTGTCTTGGTAGGGACCACCGTTCTTTTGGCATAGGTCATCACATTGCAGTCGCCTTCCCTCTACTTGGAACAATCGCTGCCCCGCATTACCTTCTCTACGCAGCATCAGTCTTGTGATCGCATTCACGTTATCGTATATACAAGCATTGGCTAATATAATTTCGCGATTCGGTTGCACGTCAATGGGCCGTCTGCAGTGGACGGCAGATAAGTCTTGTGACTCGAGCGGAGATGGGCTCTGTCGAGGACAAGTTGATGAAGTTGACACCTAGTGGTAACTAGATCCGTTTAAGCTGTAGGCGCACAAGATTTTTTTCGAAAGGGTGTCAGTGCATGGAGTAACGCACGTTCACCGTGTTCTTGAACACTCTACTGTCAAGGTTGACCGTCTTCTCTTCAATGCGCTCGATGCGACTATTCTGATGATCGAGCTCCTGACCTATCGCCGTGCCCGGCGCCTTGAGCTTCCCTGCCACATCCGTCAAGGTTGTCGTCGAGCTCATCTTCCAGCTCGTCGTTGGATGCGGTCGCCTCAAACCGGTAGCGCTCCTTCTGGAGCGACGGTTGAGCGGCGCGCCTTCCATTTGGCTCCGCCCCGATTTTTTCCTCCCAGGAGCCGTAAGTCGACGCCTTAACCCGATCGATTTTGAGTCCCGCGTGTGTCGCCCATGACCTTCTCGCGTTCTTTGTCGTGGCGTTGCAAGACCTTTGCTTCCTGTGCAGCGCGTTTCGCGTCTTTATTGAAGGTGATCACGGGGCGGAAAATCAAGCGATTGAGTTGTCTAAGTTCGTCGGTCCTGTCATTCGCACGCTCGGAGTGACTTTTGGCCACATCGAGCGTCATTTGGCAAGTTTCTCTACAATCGGTTAAGTATCGAGGGCACTACACCTGAAGCGGTTGACCGCCCAGCCTAATTATAGTGTCTCGAGCAGTCTCTTCCGCCTCACGAGCCATGCGAAAGGCGTTGCGCGTGGATTTGAGACTGTCTTGCTTGACGAACCTTGTGTATCGTTTGATCTCTTCGACGTCCTCTTCATTTTCCTCCCCTGGCGCGGGCTCGCGCAACGTTGGTCCATGAACGAAATCAGAGACATCGACGAGAGAAGTTTTATCGTCCATTCGAAAGAGCATGGAAAAAAAAAGATGAAGGTTTGCATGCTTGAAATAAATGCTCGATCTTAATATTCATACAACAATCATCGATCGACCTTGAAACGATATACCCCCAGATTCAGATCGCTCGATGAAAGCGGACACAGCTCGGAAATATAAATCAACCATTCTCCGTCCCACCAGCGTAATTTCACACACATGGCATACCCAACCCATCAAAAAAAGTCTTGCTAGACTGGGAGCGAGGGCGTGAACGTACATGACTGAGAGAGATCGAAGCACGCGTGATAGAACCGTCGTACGTGCTGTGCCTGTTTAGTCTATCATCGTCGGCCTAAGGGATGTCGACATGGATACTGGCGGGTCGGCGAACGGATCTAGCATTGGCGCTAGCGGGAGCACATGGGACAGAGCCGCGATCCATCCGCGTGCGGGGCGGCTCCTCCGACAAACGCATTGCACTGGGGCCTCTCGTCGAGCGTCGAGTCCGGCTCCACGGGCGCGAATGCCGAGGTAGTCCAGGTCCGGTTGTTCCATTTACCCATGGTCGGCATCGGCGGGGGCACGGTTGGTTCGTTGAACATTAGCCTGGTGTGGCGCTGGTGGCGAGAAGTCAAATGTAGGTAAGGAGGACGGGCTCTCTGCCAGCTCCAGTGGAACACGAAACTGATGAGGAGGATAGGCACGACAGCTATCGAGTCAGGTGCGACTATGGCCGCGACGGGGATGAACCTTCAACGAGAAAAAATTAAATTAGGGTGGGTGCGTTTGGGGTAGTGGGGATGAAAGCAGAGTCGCAATATTTTGCCGGTTACAGAGGTGCCGACTACATCGCAATGTGGTCTGCAACAGCAGTCTAAAAACTGGGTTTTCAATGCTAGAGACAGTCAGGTCTCCGAGCTATGGATAAGAGCGGACTACTTTCCACACTAATTGGTCACCCCCTCAGGTAGTCTTGTGGTGATTGAGAAGCGATCAAACTCACGAAAGACCGCCACCTCCATCCCGAATTAAGCCCACTCTGCTGTGTCTTGTTGCGATGTAGGGGGAACTGGCAGAGGGGGAGGGGGAGAACCTACAAAATGGGGACTTCTCAAAAATTGGAGGTGAATGGAGGGGTCCACTAAGAGTGGCTTGGCACCAGGCGACGTCAGTCCATTTGCGTGTCTTCAGCTGGTCCAACCGCTTGGGAACAAAGAGGAAGGCTGGGAGAAGTATGATAGCCGGGGGAATGTCGGAAGACAAAAGGGTGATGGATTGGGGACTAGGGAGATGGAGGTGGAGGTGGAGGTGGGACGAAAAATAGGGCGAGTAGGTAAATGGAATTCGTGGAGATAGGGAAAGATGACCGTTGTGCGGAGACCCCTCGATTGTATCTTTTCAAAGGTCCCCGTAATTCTAGAGCGGGGGAGGATGAATTACGAGGTTGATAACACAACGACAAGGGGGAGGGGAACTGTGACACCAACGCGGTGGGTAAAGCAAGGCGAAGGCAATTGGGGGTTGGGAAAATAATCTCAGTAGTATGGTCGGAGTGGGGATCTTTGGTTCCACATCAGACATTTCTCCGCTTTGACGACACTTTAGCTCTTGCCACCTTCCACTGTCTTCCTCTTCTATATTTGTCGTTCGGTGCACTTCCTGCTCGATCTCTGCAAGTTCTTCACAGCCTCGAGGAGCCTTTTCAGTGCGATATAGATGTCGTCGAGTTTCTTGCGTGAATAGCGGTGCGTTTTATTCCAGATTGCTTCCCCGTGTTGGGGAAAGACCATAGGTGTCCCCGGACCTTTGACATGGTCCATGGTAGGTCTTTTAACAACTCAAGATATTTTTTTTGACGTTGAACAGGATGGCCGATATCTTGACGGCAGAAACAAGCACACAAAGCCAAGCCTAGCAGCACCTCTTGATATTCTTGCGGCAGACTTCACAGCAAATCACACGGGCTATTTGATATGTTTCTTGATCACTCTGTCTTGACTTCTTGTCTTGTCTATAACTCTGGACAACTAATTCGGCGTCCTCTTGTGAGCAGTGTGTCTTGGTCAGTCCGTAAAGGGGGCTCTTGCATTCAGTCCAGTCACAAGGAACTAGTTGTTCTCAGTCTTGGGTAATAGCTTCGTGCACAAGTACTTGATCACCAGATAACTTGAACGTGTTCTTGGTCGTTCAATGCAGACATGGGCCCTTGTCACGTTGTCACGTAACTACGTGACATCAACCCATGGGCACGTGTTTGCGTAATTGCGTAACACCCTCTTCGCCCTTGCGCGACGCTCGCGACGCGATTGCAAGAGGGAAGGGTGCGGGGATAAATGAGTGACGGGGAGCGGAAATAAGGACAAGAGGATTTGCAGACGGAGGATTCGAGTGTCTAGAGCTCCCATCGGTGCAGATCATGGCCCCAGTTTCTGTTTGCCTGATATGCACTGGGCGATGCAGTGAACACCTTCCAAGCATTTCCAGTCACCACCAGGAACGAGAAAAACGCGGAGACTGGCAAATGTCACATGTTGGACATTTCTGATCGGATCTGCGCTGCCTTCTTAGACATCTGACTCGGCGGAGCGACAATCCCGAGTCCAACACCAACTTCAAGGACTTCCTTGAAAACCTCCAGGCTTTCGGGACCTACTGAGACGAGGCAACAAAGTACGCGGACATGAGTTGGAGTTGCTAGACGAAAACTGGTGCAAAGGCTGAAGGGGAGAAACGAGAAATCCTCATCCAGCGCTCGTCGAAGTCGCCTAAGCCTGTTTGCAGCGCTTTAGCGCGGCAGCTTATTTGCTTTGGAAAAGACCCCGCGCCGCTATTTAAATGTCGCGAACTACGCGTAGTTCGCCGTTGTCCTTCGTTCTTTCCCCCCGTCAACCACCCTATCATCAGCTTTCAAGTTCTCTGGATGTCTAATCATGACCAAAAAGGCCACGAAGGTGGGGCTCTCTCTGCAAAACACCCACAAAATCAAGAGGACGATTACGACATCTATTTGTTCTGGCCCTCTCTCAGCAATAGGGACGTTTCGTCCGAGGAGCCCCCATCGTCACCTCTATACGGTGTAGGTTCCCTATTTCAATTTTTTTTTACGTAGCTAGAACTGAAAGCTTATTATGTTGACTCGTTAGCCTTTGTCACTCTATTCTGAGTCGACGACGGATTACTCTTACCCTGGACCGAATTCTGGACCACCAGTACGCCGATCTGCGTTATATTATGATTCTGTGCAGACATTGATCTTTCCCAGTCTCCGCTGACATTCGGTCCAGCGCCCGATTTCCGATTTCCGTCTCCCGTGGAGCCGCTTGACCTCGGCGATGTGTCTTCTAGCGAGCCTCAACCAGAAGCTCCGAAAGAAAGCTTGCCACCAAAGTATAGTTCCATGTTTAAAATGGGTCTCTTCTTTTCCGTGAGCCACGCGTCTCGTCAATGCTAGTCGTTTTTATCCGTCTAATATGGCCTCATACGACAGCAAATTACTGACCGTTTCGACCGTGCCGTTGACTGGTGTCAAGATCAAGCTTCGCAAGCCCAAGCCGCGGGCTGTTGAGCCTAATAGGTAACGAGACCCAGATCTAGAGTTAGTCCGATGTCGTTTGCCATGGTACAATATCTTCCTTGCTTTGACTAGTTATGCTTTCTCCCTCAGTTATCTTCTGCTATCCACCATCTGTCGATATTAATCCGCTTTGATACACGAACGTCTTCCCCACAGTACTTAACAAAAAGGTCATAGGATACGAAAGACAGCCAATTTAGTTTTCTTTACTGCCCTCGTGCCTCGCGCCAGAGTGGCGTCAATGCCTGTGCGACCGTGTTTGCTGCCACTTCGATCATTCCGCGCGCGTTTTCGTCCTTCACCGCGGTGAGCAAGCCGCGTGCGCTCCATCTATCCGGATGAAATCGCCTGTGCGACTTCTGGACAAAAGCGCGGTAGTCTTGCGCGCGCATGTGTCCGCGTATGGTGTGAAAGAACGTCTCGACGGCCGCCCAGTCAATATCTTCTGGCCCAAACGTGAACGGCCTCCGTAGGGTGGGCCAGGGTACGTCCTCGAAAGCAAGCGAGCCGGGTTTCGCGGCCTCGTCAAAAGACTCGCAGAGCGCGCGGTAGCGCTCCAGCGCACGCTGGGACGTCCAGGGCCCCTGTGCCCAACGGGCGCGCTGCGCCTCGGCGCGTCGTTTCGCCGCCTCCGCCTCAGCCGCAGCGGCCTGGCGCGCGCGCTCTTGCTCCCGTTCTGCCTCGCGTCGTGCGCGTTCCGCCCGGGCGCGTCGCGCGGCCTCTTCTTGCTCACGCCGCGCGCGACGCTCCTCTTCTTGTTCGCGCTCGCGACGCTCTCTAGAGCGCGCGGCTGCCTCCCAGAGCGGTCGGTCGCGCTCGAGCTCCGCGATCTTGCGGCGGGATTCGGCGATAAGTTCTTCGTGCACGCGCAATTCGTCTAGCGCTTCGGTAAGTCTGTGCTGTTCGTCGTCTTCGTCGTCCGTAGGTACTTCGTCGTATCGTTCCTGTTCCTGTCCCCCTTCCGAATGGGAATCTGTCAGAGCAACCTTGAGTGCGTCAAATCCTGATGTTACCTACCGTTTGGCTGAGCGTACTCTTCCGGCATCTCGGCAATGATATCTTCCATTAGAGCTTGATTACGGGCATTGCGACGTGCGTCCCGTTCGGAGTTCATGCGACGCATGAACTCCTCCGTGCGCGTGCGTGCACGCTCTTTTAATCTAGCAGCCGCTTTGCGGCGAATTGAATCGGGTGAGTGTGTGCGCGCCCTTTTTGATGGTTTGTCGTCCTCCAACGTAACTGGAGAGGCGTTTGGCTCACCTTCACAAGGTTAGCGTGGCAGACAAAGTGAGTAGGACGAAGCGTACCCTTCCTCCGCTTAGAGGTTGGAGTGGCGGTAGTAGTTCGCGGAGGTTCCGTTGGCGGCGGGGTACTACTTCGCATAGTTTCGTCGTGGAGCGCGTTCGATTGAGCGTTCTCAAAGTTGGGCCGTGCTGTTCTAACTCCGGGTGCGCGGTGCATACCCCCTCTTCTCCCACGAACACGTCTGCCAGGTACATGTGTCCGTGGAGTCATGCGAGATGCATTGTACCCTACAGTTGCCTCTGCCTCGGATTCGTCGTCGCTGGAGTCGACGACATGAACGGCATGTCTCCGCTTCTTCGGTGAGTGTCTGGTCCCCTCCTCGAGACTGGAGGGAGGGCTTGATAACCGCCTTTTCTTCTGAGATCCCTCGGGAAAGACGGACGACCGGGAAGATGCGGAAGAGGAGGGAAATGACGACGCTGACGCAACCCTGGCGCGAATCGTGGGGGGTTGTGGTGGCTCTGGGACGAAACAATCGTAAAAAGGATCGAGCTTGTGTATATCCCACTGGTCCTGGTCGCATATAGTAAGGGCACTGTATGGAGACAGATGTTAGCAACCTAAGGCATGGACCGACGAATTCAAAGTACCCTAGAACATCGACCAGGCGTGGCCAAGAACCCTCGTCGCTGACGCCCTCTGCAAGTCGCGCACGAGGAACAAATCTCCAATGGGAGAAACCGCTCGGGTGTGTCTCAATGACAATGCGCTTTGGGTTAGATGAGCCTTCGAGGGGGTTGTACGGTGGCACATTTGACGCGGTTTGAGGGTGGAAGGATGCGAAGGACAATCTGGCATCTGGATGGCGTAGAACGCGCAGTGGTTGAGTTTTGTCAAGTTGCCCCGGATGTGGACCAGACAACGAGGGTGGATGATGCTGTGCCGTCATTCCGAGT
The DNA here is from genome assembly GCA_021527035.1 of Lactarius vividus. NCBI lineage: Eukaryota > Fungi > Basidiomycota > Agaricomycetes > Russulales > Russulaceae > Lactarius > Lactarius vividus. The sequence continues at coordinate 103,900 of JAKELG010000019.1, read as the reverse complement.
TTACGAGCTCTTGAACCAGTTCGAGAAAAAGTGGGATCACGGTCACCAGCACAAAAGTCACGTGTTCAGAGACAGCAGGGGTGTCATGTGATTCGTGCATATAGGCTCTACCTCGTTAATTGACTCGTCTCAGGGATGACTCGTTTTCTGTCTCTTTAAGAACCCGGATCTATATTGATTGTACCCGGACACGAGTTATCCATGACCACTTTACAGTCATTTCAAGCCGAGATCGAGGACATCCGGACGCGGGAACTCGCAAAGACCCGCATACAGCCGCAACCTGAAGCCCTTGAGAGACACGTAGACCACAAGCCGGCACCAAAGGTCAGAAAGAAGGCAGTAGGCGACACAGGGTTGCCGTCTCCTGTAACTCCCAAGCTCATCAGAGACGAGGAGTCAGTCCAAGATATCTCTGATCTCGAACACTCTTTCCAGGTGCGTCACTTTCTCCCGCTGTCTATTCGTCATTCTCACTTACGCAACGTCATACAGAGCGTGTTGTTATCTCCGACCGAAGGAAATACTCAAGCGAGAGACTTAATATCAATACTCCTAACTCAACAAGGGGGGGAGTACCTGCTTCGAATAGGCGCGCGTCCCCCGCGAGCGCCATTATTTGCCGACGAGGACCTTGACAGCGCCGATGGCTGGACAGGAGAGGAGCGAACAGAAGCCGAGGTAGATACAATGATTGACCGTATTGACCAACTGGTCGAAGAGGTTGGCGGCAAGGTATACTTCTAGTCTACGAGATGGTCTTTCGCTTAGGAATCCTATTTTCAGGCTTGCATCCTATTCCGCGCGGGGAAACCGCACCCCCGAGCCTCCGTTCTGCTACGACTACCTCCGCCCGACGTGTCTCTAATACCAGAGGTACGATGTGCGGTAGTCGGGAATGTTGATAGTGGAAAGTCAACCATACTGGGCGTGCTAACAAGAGGTGCGTCCATCTTACACACTACACACGTATTCACTTAGAAATGATATGTAGGTGGTCTCGATGATGGGAGAGGACTGGCCCGGGTCGCTCTCTTTAGACATAAACATGAGATAGAGAGCGGACGGACGTCTTCCGTCGGTATGGAGGTGAGCGCGATGTGATCTCCTCAGACGTGGTCTTAACCAGATCAGATCCTAGGATTCAACGTCGCTGGCGCTCCCATACTTCCGCTATCCTCCGGTTCCGCCGACCCCGACGTCCTTCGTAGAGAGAAGCTTGGTTGGGAGGAGATTTCGCACCGCTCTGCGAAAATTGTGACCTTTATTGGTGGGTCTTTTTATGAAACAAAGTTACACCTCTCACAGCCAAGAACCAGACCTGGCTGGCCATGAGCGATATCTTAAGACCACGCTATATGGATTGACGTCTGGCGCACCGTCCTGTGTCATACTAGTCATTGGAGCCAATGCCGGCGTCATCGGCATGTCGAAGGAGCACCTGGCAGTGGCTCTTGCGCTCAGCGTTCCAATCGTTGTCTGCATAACCAAGGTTTTACATTTTCTGTAACCCTTGGCTCGTTATAAACGTTGTTCCGCAGATAGATATGACGCCGCCGAACAAACTCGAGGAAACGCTATCGCAGGTGGTCAAGATTCTGCGCAGTCGTGGTTGCCGGCGGGTACTCCATTAGACTCGTTTGCGCCGTTTTCATCTAAAATTTTGGAAAGAATCCGGTGTTCGTTAGATCGATTGAAGCTGCTGTCGAGGTTTCGCAGGTCTATGCAAAGCATAAGTAGGTTATATATACCTTTTCCCCGTGAGTCTGACTCATTTTCTCTGCCCAGAATTTGCCCTATATTTCAAGTCTCCAATGTCACCGGCACCGGTCTTGACTTTGTGCGCACGATTTTCCGTAGTCACCTGTCCATTTAATGTCACGGTACCTCAGGTCCGCACATTCCTCAACCTACTCCCGCCTAGCGAGGGCGACGCCGAGCGCTTCGACGCGACGCAATCACTTGAGGTATGCTCGCTGTTCCCTAGCATGTACCCTCTTCGTTTGACGCTATTCATGTGATTAGTTCTCAGTGACGGATGTCTGGTCTGTGCCCTATGTCGGCACGGTTGTGAATGGCTTGCTCAATTGCGGCACCGTCAAGAAGGGCGACCCAGTACTGTTTGGACCAGACTCCAACGGCGGATATTCCCCGACCGTCGTCAAGACTATGCAACGCAAGCGCGCAGATGTCACGACTGCGATAGCTGGGCAAACGGTCTCCCTTGCATTGAAGCACGTACCCCGCGCGGCGGTGCGCAAAGGCATGGTAATCGTGCCTCGGACAGAGGTCCCGCCGCGAGGTATGCAGCTCCCTTGCCACGAGTACATGATTTGAGAAATGGGGTTTCAGCGGTTCGAAGGTTCGAAGGACAAGTTCTGATCCTATATCACAACACTACCATGCAACCCAATTATCAGGCGATGCTGCACTGCGGAGTCCGTCCTTCGTTCTATCATGTCGGCGCCAGCTGCTGACACGTCTACATAGGCGGTCCGGCAGACTGTCCGCATCGTTTCTATCGACCACCCGCAGAACTTGCTACGCACCGGAGACCGTGCTACAGTTATCTTTGAATTCATCGCTCACCCCGAATTCGTCAAGGTTGGCATGAAGTTACTCTTCCGCGAGGGCAAGACCAAGGTGGGCACTGCTTGACATGTTCGAGACCAACCAGAGTATTGATGGCTTCTCAGGGTCTGGGTGTCATTACGAGAGTCTTGTGAGCGCGCGTCGCAAAGTACACAAGCCCAGGCATTTTGTTCCCCTCTCTAGACCACAGAGAAACCGAACCACGCTTCGATTTTGGTTTCGTTTTTGCTTTTGACATTTCTTTTGTCGTGTTTGTTGTCGGGCACTAATCGGACTAACTTCTCACTATATGTCGATAGATTGCTGTCAGTCATGCGTGTTTTCTTAATATATCTATTTACTTTGTATTATTCTTGTTGGATAGGTCGTCTGTGCATGTCTCCAGTATTGAAATATAAGTTCTCATCTATCTATCAATCCGTCCTATCTGGTATTCTGTCCTCGCAAGATGGGCACTAGAGAATGTCTTATTCAAATTCAACTGGTATTCAAGTGATAATGAACGTGTCGGGTAGTGAACGTATTATACAGATGATTACATTACAACCACATTACAGGCGACTCAAAAAAAAAAAAGGTATCCAAGGCCCTTATTGTCCATTCAATCGAACGACAAGCACCCCGGCATTCTTCGGATCCAGCGAATGAGTCAGGCCTCGTCTATAGATCGACCCAGGTCAGTCTATAGAATCAGGGACGATGCGTCGCACGTACTTTGTGAAGAGCTCTTCCAAAGCCGGTCGAATCTTGGCCTCACCGGCGTTCGAGTGCAACCCTTTCCCTAGGTCGATCCAGCTGCTATGCATACATCCCACAGAGTTCGTCGAAAGGACTCACCAACGATGAAGCGCACCGCTTCGTCGCCCCTCGATCTAGCGGTCTCAACCTGATCCTTCGCAAACTGAACGGCCTCGGCAACATACAAACCATGAAGGTCGACCTTCCCCCCCTCCTTGTGATTCTACGGGATAAGGGTTGAGAACAACCTTCAGTACATATCGGCGGACTTCTAACTCCGTACCTTGTTGTTCTCCCTAAAGATGATCTTGGCCGCTCGCTTGTCGAGCTCCTTCATCGCACTCTCGTGGGTAATAGCCTCCTGTCTGTGTGCCTGTGCAGCTCCGCGGTATCCCTTCTTCTGGGCGCTCTTGGCCCGACTACGTGCCTCCGACATCTCCCGGCCTCTGCGTCGCGCTTGTTCACGTAGTTTCTTGGCGAATTCGAGGTCCTCGACACCAGCTGGCTCGTCAGAGCGAAGGTCAGACTCGACGACCTGAATTATCGTCGGCAACAGAGGGTCTCTTTCGGTACTAAGCACGCGCGAGGGAAGGTGAGAACCAGTCTGGAAGTATTCGTATTCTGGTAGTGGTCCGTCGATGTGTACGGTTTTGAGGAGTGAAGAATGTTGACAGGAAGCCTGTGCGCGAGTGGAGGATGGCTGTGGGAGAGTGTGGGATGGCTGTGCATGAGTGGAAGACGCCTGAGTAAGAGTAGAGGACAGCCGGGTAAGAGTGGAGGACGGCTGCGTCCGGCTAGACGTTTGGTTGTAAGGTGAGAGGCTACCAGATACGGTCGGAAGTGTATCTCTTTCGGTAGGCACGCAAGAGAGGACACGGGAGCTCGTCGAGGCGGATTGGACGATGGGGGACTGCTGTGTCTGGCTTGGTGTTTGGGTGAAAGGTGAGACTACACTCGGGCGATAGACACTACTTGAGATGGTTGGAAGAAGTCCTCTTTCAGTGGGGACGCACGAGGACACACGAGAACTAGTCGAAGCGGATGGGGCGATGGAAGGCTGAGTGCGAGTGGGGGATGGCTTTGTCTGACTAGGTGTTCGAGTGTAAGGCGAGACTAGACTTGAGTGATAGACGCCACTGGGCACGGCCGGAATAAGACGGTCTCTTTCGGTGGGCACAGACGAGGGAACACGGGAGCCAGTTGAAGCGGATTGGGAGATGGAAGGCTGTGTGCGAGTGGAAGATGGCTGAGGCGTTCGGATGTGAGATGAGACTGTACTTGTGTGATAGATGCCACGGCCGTAGTCAGGAGGTGCGGAAGACTTAAGTGTGGTCTGAGTACTGGTTGCTGAGGACGGAGGCAATGGGGGTGGCCTATAAGACGGTTGTGTCCGGATTCGAGTAGTGCCGCCATTCGACGAAGAATGCGAGCGATACGAATTACGAGGGGTATGGTCATCGTCATTTCCACCACAGAGGCAGCTACCGACGGCAATGACGTGGGCAACCGCCGCAGCAACGGCGAATGTCAACGTCAAGCCAGGCATGTTGACCGAGGGAAGAATACGTTGGTCGAGGTCATGCACTAATGGTTTCGAAGGGAAGGGAGGGTGCTGGAAAGTGTTCGGCTATAAGTAGGGAACCAAGTTTACGGACCCCCCCGCAAGCGCCGTGCGGTGCATCAGACAAAGGCTAAGGAAGCATTCATCACCACCGCAGGAAACGTGTTCAGGTTGCGCGCTAAACAACACAGAAGTGCGAGTCGGAAAGAGAAGGACCCGTGCGGCGATTGTCTTGGGAATCCCTGCGTTTGTGAAGTGAAGGGAGGGATTCAATTCAGGAATGAGACGTCTGGGGTTCGCGCTAGGGAGAGTCTGCCTCGGATCATGATCGATTTCTCCGCCGCCAAAAGTCCAAATAAGCGTCGCTTGAGGGTCAGCAGGGGGTGTGTCGAGGGCGTGTCAGCGTGCGTGTTTCCAATCGGATCAGACGCCACATTCAGTAATTGAATCAACTCGCTGGCAAGCGCCGCGCCCTATTGTCAGTCAGGGCTTTGACAATATACTGACCCGGATACGGCATTTGGCCGTGGCATGACAGTACGTTGATCAAGGAGACCAAGTTATACGCTCATGACGCTTAGGTGGGATGAAGCCATACGGGGCCCAAGCTCCAAGGCCGCCACTAGCTGCTGCCCGACGGAACAGCTCCACCTTTTCTGACAATGCCAGGGTAATTGTTGAATTACAGACCAAGTGGTACTTATCGCGTGATGCTCGAGATCGCAACTGACAGTGGAGCGGATCATGATGCATGACGAGCGAACGTATGAAGAAACCGCTGCTCGCTGTTCCCGGTAACAGCATTCGTGTTTCTATCTGGGTCCATAGAGACGGGCATTGGTACTCGTTATCGGAATCAGGCTCAGATTCCTGTCCGCGCCTGTTCGGACCAACAATACGTTTAAAACGCTAATTTCGAATGAGATCCTGCTGGCACTTCCAATAGGTCAAGCAATAAATTGAATATCGCCCCGCTACAACAAGCTCGATATTTGATGAACCGCATAGTCAGGGGCAGTACACTTTATTACAGGAAGACAAAAGGATCCAGTAGCCGTGGTGAGTCAAAGCGAGTGAAAACTGAATTTTAAAAAACATGTTGCGTGAACTGCCATCTGAAGCTACATTGCATCGAGACACCTAAGAGAAGGTCATATCCAAATTGAACTGGTATTCAAGCAGTACTATGCGAGACAAAATAATGTGTTACGTATGTAGTGAACAAAGTGTACAGCGTGTTTACATCACAACCACAACAGACAAACCTATCGTACAACAAAGATAAACCCAAAATGGTATCAAAGACCCTCATTGTCAATCCAATAGAACGACGAGCACCCCAGTATTATGCGGATCCAGTGAGTGCTCTAGTCCTAATCTATGGGACCGGCTTGGGTCAGTCTATAAAATCAGGGACGATCCATCGCACGCACTCTGTAAAGAGATCTTCCAAAGCTGGCCGAATCTTTGCCTCACCAGTGTCCGAGTGCAACCCCTTGCCTATGTCATCCGATTGTTATACGCACATTCTATAGAGTTTGTCAAAAGACTCACCAACTATGAAGCGTACAACTTCGTCACCCCTCCATCTAGCAGTCTGAACCTGATCCTCTGCAACCTGAATGGCTTCGGCGACGTACAGACCATGAAGGTCGATCTCCCCCTCATCCCTACGATTCTAGGTCAAAGAAAACGTCGAGAACAACCTTCAGCAAATCTCGGCGGATATCCATTTATTACTACACTAACCTTGTTGTTCTCTCTAAAAAATATTTTGGCTGCCCGCTCATCGAGTTCCTTCATTTCATTCTCGTGGGTAATAGCATCCTGCGTGTGTGTATGTGCAGCCCCGAAACATCCCTTCTTTCTCGCACTCCAGGCTCGACGATACGCCTCCGACATTTCACGACCTTTTCGTCGCGCCTGTTTACGCAGCTTCTTGGCGAGTGCGAGGTTCTCGATGCTGGCCGGTTCGTCATAGCGTGGGGGGGACGAGACGCCACCAACAGGTGTGATCAACAAATGAGGCTTGCCTCCGGTATGCACAGGTGAGGGAACATGAGAGGCGGCCTGAAAGTATTCGTATTCATCGCCGGTTACGTCGTCTTCTTCTTCTTCTTCGTATCCGTACCCATCTTCGTCTTCGTCCTGGTATCCGTAGTTGTCTTTGTTAGGGTATCCATATCCATAATCGCCTTCATATCCGTAGTCGTCTTCGTCTTCGTCTTGGTATTCGTATTCGTCTTTGTCTTCATATTCGTCTTCGCCTTCGTATTCCGGTGATCCGTGGACGTGGTTGGTATGAAAGAACGAAGAATACAGACGGGGAGCCTGTGTGCAGGTGGAGGACGGTTGTGACCGACTAGGCGTTCCAGTGTAAGGTACACTTGGGTGATGGAGGCCACGACTGTGGTCAGAATATACGGGAGTCCTGGCTGTAGTCCGGTTGTAAGCATTAGTTGCTGGGGGTCGATGGGTAGAGGATAGGGACGGCGGAGGCGGCCTGTAAGACTGCCGGGTCTGAGTCCAAGTAGTGTCGCTGCTGTACGAAGAACTCGGGGAATAAGAATTACGAGAAGGAGAAAGGGGAGGAAAGTCGTCATCTTCAAGGTCGTCTTCTCCGCCAAAAATGTATTTACCACTGGCATAGGCGGCCCCCGCAAGAGTGAAGTCCAACTTGAGGCCTGGCATATTGACTGAGGAAAGAGGGCGTTGCTCGGGAGCAGGCACAATCGGGTTACGAAGGGCAAGGATTCAGTTAGTACTATAAGTATAAGTATGGAATAGAGTTTACGGACCCCCCGCAAGCGCCGTGCAGTACATCAGAAAAAGGTCAAGGAAACTTCTATCGCCTTGCAGGAACGTGTTCAGGTTGCGCGTCAAACAATATAGAAGTGCGAATCGGAAAGAGAAGGACCTGTGCGGCGATTGTCTTGGGAATCCCTTACCTTGTGAAGTGAGGGAGCGGGTCAAGTCAGGAATGAGACGTCTGAGATCCACGCCAGGAAAAGTCTGCCTCGATTTCTCCATCACAAGAAGTCCAAATAGGCGTCACTTGAAGCTTGAAGATCAGCAGGAGAGGGCGTGTCAGCGTGCGTGTTTCCAATTGGATCAAACACCACATACAGTAGCTGAATTGACTCACCGGCGTGGTTGCCACATCCTATTGTCAGTCACGGCTTTGAGAATATAGTGTCACAGGATTTGGCCGTGGCATGAGAGTAAGTCGATCGAGGGGGAGAGGTAGTCCCATGATGCTGAGGTGGCATAAAGCCCTACAGGGCCTCGAGCCCAAGCTCCATGGCCACTGGCTGTTGCCTGAGGGAACTGTTCCACTCTTTCCGACAATGCCACTCAATATGCGACTTAAGTTACAGCCCCAGTAGCTCTATCGCGTGGTGCTCGAGGTCGTCGCAATTGGCAGTCAAAGGGAGAATCATGACGAGCCAACGTACAAGGAAATCGCGGTGCTCGCCTTGGTGCCCGCCAACAGTTGAGTGCGTATCCTGCTGTTCCCGGTAGCCATATTCATGTTCTTATCTGGATCTAGGTGAACGTTGAACACACCTTCGGGATCAGGCCCCGATCAGGCGCCATCCTGGATATGCTAATTTCAAATGCGATCCTGCACCCGGCCCCTTGCCCGGACCCTTGCCCGCCACACCGATAAACTGCATGCCGCATTGCGACCACTAGGGGGGAGTCAGCGATATATGATTCTATACCAGAAATTGTGCAGAAATTGTGTTAAACAACGAGCAAAAATCAAACAGGACATGTTCGAGGATATGTGCAAAACAGCCCTACTACCATGCCAACTACTGGGACGTTACGTGAACTGCATGTTTTAAAGGCCACATGATCGCTCCATGCTATCTGGTATCAGGTCCTTGCTGAGCCTCGTACGAAATCTCGGAAAGTAGCCTGGGCTCTAGAGAATTTAGCTAAAAGGTGTCATTCAAATCGAACCAATATTCGAGTGGTATGAGACAAAGGATTGCTAGGTAGTGAAGATATTATACAGCACGATTACAACACAAACGACTTATCATGCACCATGTACACCAACCAAGGATAACTTAAGATGGTATCCAACACCCTTATTCTCAATCCAATCGAACAACGAGCACCCCGGCATTGTTTGGGTGCAGTGAATGATCCAGTCCTTGTCTGGCCCAAGTCAGTCTGAAGAATCGGGGACAACGAAGCACCGCACGTACTCAGTACAGAGATTTTCCAAAGCCGGTCGAATCTTGGCCCCACCAGCGTCTGAGTGCAACCCCTTGCCTAAGTTGGTCCGACGGTTATGCACAGTCCGAGAGCACTTGTCAAATGACTCACCAACTATGAAGTACACAACGTCGTCGCGCTTCAATTTAGCAGAACGAAGCTGTTCCTTCGCAAATCGAACGGCCTCGGCGACGTACAAACGGTGAAGATCGACCATCCCATCGCCACGATCCTAGCACAAAGAGAGGTTGAGAATGACCTTAAGAGCAAACGACGGAATCATGACTGCAAACCTTGTTGTTTTCCCTAAAGATAATCTTAGCAGCCTGCTTATCGAGTTCCTCCATCACACTCTTATGGGCATCACCTCGCCGTCTGTGTTCCTGTGCGGCCCAACGATCTCCCATCCGTTGCGCGCTCTTGGCCCGACTATACGCCTCCGTCATCTCCCGACCACTGCGTCGTGCTTTTTCACGTAATTTCTCGGCAAATTCGAGATCCTCGACGGCGACTAGCGTGTCAGAACGGGTGGAGGACAGTTGTGTCTGACCAGACGTTGGGGTATAAGGTGAGTGATAAGCGCCACGATCAGGAGGTGCGGATGCCCTGGATGCGGTCTGGCTGCGAACATAGGTTGTTGAGGGTCGATAAGTGTAGGGTGGGGACGACGGGGGTGGTCTGCGAGACTGCTGACTCGAGCGATACGGATCACTGGGAGGAATAGGGCCATCGTCATTTCCACCAAAAAAGTAGTTGCCAATGACAAGGACGGCCGCCGTAGCAACAAGAGCCAAGGCGAGGGCTGGCATGTTGATCGAGGAAAGAGGGCGATGCTCGGGGTCGAACACTAATCATTACGAGGGGGAAGGGTTCAGCTATAAGTACTGAACCGAGTTTACGGACCCCCTGCAAGTGCAAGCGCCGATGCATCAAAAAATGGAAACATTCATCGTCACCGCAGGAACGTGCCCAGGTTCCGCGTTGAATACACAAAAGCACTAAGTTAGTCGGAAAGAGAAGGACCAGTCCGGCGATTGGCGATCGTCTTGGGATCTGCTACCTTCGTGAAGTGAAGGGAGCGACTCAGGTCAGGAATGAGATGTCAAGTGTTTACAATGGGGGAACATCTAGACCTCGGATCACGGTCGAAGTTCTTCGCTGCCACATGTCCAGATAAGCATCGCTTGGGGGCCAGCAGGAGAGGGCGTGTTGGTGCTGAGCGTGAGAGCGGAAAAAATGCAAACAAGGGACTAGGGACCGACACCGCCTTGCAGACAAACCTGCACGTTGTGTTTCCCCATTAGGGCGGTACAGTGACTGAATTAAATCAAGTGCCACATACTCATAGTCAGTCACAGCTTTGATCAAATAATGACACGACAGGGCCGACATGGCGCAAGGCGACCGGTGACTGGTGAGCGCGCCAGGGCCCCAGCTACCATGCCCAAGGGAAATTCTGGGCTACGACCCCAGCAGTACTATTCTATGATAACTTATTCGACTCGGCTACAGCAAGTAATCAAAGGGCGAATCGTGATGAAAGCAAGCGTACAAGGAAGGTCACGAAGGTGCCGCCGTGCCAGCGCTAGTAGTCTTGGTGTGTGTCTCATGGTATCATAGCTGTATTCCAATTTGGATCTACAGAACGCGAGAACTCTCCCCATCAAGGTTCCCATGGTTCTTACCTTTAATTTGTACATAGGTAGACAACGAACACTCCTTCGTGTTGGGATCTAACACAGATTCTGGTCCGCCAAGATATGACCCAGAACTGTGTTGGTTCGGACCCAGAATACATTTCACTGCAAACGCTACTATAATTTCAAACGAGATTTTCACCGGCATTGCCGCCTTGGTAATAATTCAGTATCATAACTTCGCCCCAGCACTTGGTGAATTACATAGCCACACAACCCGTGATGGAGAAAGGCAGAAGTACACTTTATTCCAGGAGGGTAGAAGGTCTGTAGCGGTAGTTGGCGAAAATGCTACATATGGTCACGGTGTACCCCAGGCCAGGCAGAAATCGAGTCAAACAAAAGACACGTTGCGTGAATTGCCACTGGGATGTAAGGCCACGATATCACTCCGTCCCATCTAGTATCCGGTCCCTGCTGAGTCCAGGTCCGTCGTATAAAAACCTGAGAGGTAGTCTGGCTCAAGAGAACATCGAGACACCTAGAGGAAGGTCATATTCAAATCGAACTGATATTCAAGCAGTATGCGAGACAAAGCCTTGTGATACAAAGGAGTGTGTTAGGTATTGAACACATTGTACAGACACAGACAAGACTCGGAAAAACCTATCGCACACTAACCAAGGATAAACGCAGCACAAAGTGGTATCAAAGACCCTCTGTCAATCCAGTTGAACAATGAGTACCCCGGCATTATATGGATCTAGCGAATGAATCAGGCCCCGTCTATAGGACCCGGGTCAGTCTATAGAATCAGGGACGATGCATCCCACGCACTTGGTAAAGGCTTTTTCTAAAGCTGGCCGAATCTTGGCCTCACCAGCATCCGAGTGTAGTCCCTTGCCTAGGTCGTCCGACTGTTATGCGCACATCCTACAGAGTAGTCGAGAGACCCACCAACAATGAAGCGCACAACTTCGTCACCCCTCGACCTGGCAGTCTGAAGCTGGTCCTCGGCGAACTGAAGAGCCTCATCAACATGCAGACCATGGAGGTCGATCTTCCCCCCATCCCTACGATTCTAGAAAGGTTGAGAACAACCTTTAACAAATCTCGCAGATATCCATTTAGTTACTACACCAACCTTGTTGTTCTCTCTAAAGAAGATTTTGGCCGCTCGCTTATCGAGTTCCTTCATTTTGCTCTCGTGGGCAATAGCATCCTGTTTGTGTGAATGTGCAGCCCCGAGACGCCCCTTCTTTCTCGCGCTCTTGGCCCGACGGCGCGCCTCTGACATCTCACGACCTTTGCGTCGCGCCTGTTCACGTAGCCTCTTGGCGAGTTCGAGGTCCTCAACGCCGGCTGGCTCGTCAAAGAGAGGGTAAGACGAGACACTACCAACAGGCGCAATCGGCAAATGAGGCTCGCTCCCAGTATGAACGCGCGAGGGAACATGAGAGGTGGTCTGGAGGTATCCGTATTCATCTGCGTATTGGTCTTTATCTTCTTCTTCTTCTTCTTCGTATTCACCTTCGTATGAATCGTATCTGTATTCGTCTTCATCTTCGTCCTGATATTCGTAATCGTCTTCTTCGAATTCGTAATCGCCTTCGTCTTGGTATTCGTAATCGCCTTCGTCTTGGTATTCGTAATCGCCTTCGTCTTGGTATTCGTAATCACCTTCGTCTTGGTATCCATACCCGTATCCATCTTCGTATCCATAATCGTCTTCATCTTCGTATCCGTATTTGTCCTCATCCTCATCCTCGTACTCTGGTAGTTCGAAGACGTGTTTACCACAGGCGCAAGTATGTTGACGGGAAGCCTGTGTGCGGGTAGAAGACAACTGTGTTTGACCAGGCGTTCGACTATAAGGTGAGGATACACTCGAGTGATAGACGCCACGATCATAGTCATGAGGTGCGGAAGCTGGGGCTGTGTTCTGGTTGTGAGCACTGGAGGACAGTTGTGACTGAGTAGGCATTCCAGTGTAAGGTACACTTGTGTGATGAATGCCACGACTGTAGTCAGAAAGTGCGGGGGTCCTGACTGTAGTCTGGTGGTGAGCACTGGAGGATGGCTGTGACTGAGGAAGCGTTCCAGTGTAAGGTACACTTGTGTCATGGACGCCACGACTGTAGTCGGAAAGTGCGGGAGTCCTGACTGTAGTCTGGTGGTGAGCACTGGAGGATGGTTGTGACTGGCTAGGCGTTCCAGTGTAAGGTACACTTGGGCGATGGATGCTACGACTGTGGTCAGCAAGTGCGGGAGTCCCGACTGTAGTCTGGTTGTGAGCACTGGAGGACAGTTGCGACTGACTAGGCGTCCCAGTGTAAGGTACACTTGGGTGATGGACGCCACGACTATGGTTAGAAAGTGCGGGAGTCCTGACGGTAGTCTGGTTGTAAGCACTCTTCGCTGGGGGTTGATAGGTATAGGGTGGCGGTGGCGGACTCGGAGGTGGTTTGTAAGACTGCTGGGTCTGTGTTCGAGTAGTGCCGCTGTTGTACGAAGAACTCGGGTAATATGAGTCACGAGAAGGAGTACGATGAGGAGGGGTACGAGGAGGCGGAGGCGGAGGCGGGGGAGGTGGAGGCGGAGTGTCGTCTTCGCTAAAAATGTATTTACCAAAGGCATAGGCGGCGGCTGCGAGAGTGAAGGCCAACTTAAGGCCAGGCATGTTGACCGAGGAAAGAGGACGTTGCTCGGGAGCAGGCACAAACTGTTACGAAGGGGAAGGATTCAGCTATAAGTATAGAATAGAGTTTACGGAACCTCCGAAAGCGCCGTGCGGTGCATCAGAAAATAGGTCATGGAAACCTTCCTCGCCACCGCAGGAACGTGTAGGTTTCATGTCAAAGACGCAGAAAGTCTAGTCGGAAAGAGAGTGACCCGTCAGGCGATTATCTTGGGAACTACTGCCTCTGTAAAGGGAGCGACCGACCATTAGGAGCGACTCGAGTCAGGAATGATTTCTTCGCCGTTACACGCCCAAATGACCACCACTTGGGGGCTAGCAGGAGAGGACGTGTGACTTAGTAGTGGGCGTGTAGTACGTGCGATGTCGGCACCACCTTATCTGCGTATTTCTAAAATCGGATTAAATCAAATGTCACTTACAATAAGTTAACTAAATAAATGGAATCACGCAACACGCAAGATTTGACAACGGCGTTTTCCCTATGATTCCAGCCCTGCTCCAAGCGGTCCACGCCTGGATTCGAACCGTCGTTACAGCAATTCAGACCCAGAGTACATTTTAAATGTCAAGTTCAACATGACCCTTACTAGCACCGCCGCCGTGGTCAGAATTTTCCTAGCAACAAACCCGACAATTGATGAACCGCATGGCCGCATTACCCGAAACGGGGAGGTCTTACCGTAAGAGGCAGTACATTTCATTCCAGGGGAGGGGGCAGCGGGACATCAAGTCGCAGTAATTAGCAAAGTGCTACATGCGATTCTGTACTCCATCGGAAACCAAGGCCGAAATTGTCAAAGAAATTGTGTCAAGAACAACAGGACTTGCGCAAACACGCCATCGACGTTGCGTGAACCGCCATATTGTCAATGGTCACATACCATTCCCTACTATCTGGTATCCGGACCTTGCTGAGTTCAAATCCGTCGTACAAAAAGTGGGGAGATCAAGCCGGTGAGGGAGCCTAGGGTCTAGAAAATATTGAGACACCCAAAAGGGAGGAAAGTGAACTAATATTGTATTCTAGTTAAGCGGTATGAGATAAGAAATGCATTAGGTAGCGAATGTGATTGCATTACAGTCACTGCACAGATGACTGCACCAACCAAATGGTATCAAAGACCCGAATTGTCAATCCAATCGATCAACGAGCACCCCAGTATTACGCGGATCCAGGAAGTAATCCAGTCCTCGTCTATGGGAACGACTCAGGTCAGTCTGAAGAATCAGGGACGAAGCGCCAAACATACTTAGTAAAGAGATCTTCCAAAGCTGATCGAATCTTGGCCTTACCGGCACCCGAGTGCAACCCTTTGCCTATGTTGATCCGTCTATTATGCGCACATCCGACAGGGTTTGTCAAAGGACTCACCAACGATGAAATGCGCAACTTCGTCGCCCCTTGATCTAGTATACTGAAGTAGATCATCCGCGAACTCAACGGCCTCGGCGACGTACAAACCGTGAAGGTCGATCATCGCATCCCTACGATTCTAGGACAAAGAAAGGTTGAGAACAGCCTTAACCACATATCGGCAACTCCTAACTGCAAACCTTGTTGTTCTCACAGAAGATGATTTCGGCTGCATACCAATCGTGCACCTCCATTGAACTCTTATGGGCATCACCTTGCTGTCTAAGTTCCTGTGCGGCCCAATGATCTCCCATCCTTTGTGCGCTCTTGGCCCGACTATATGTCTCTGCCATCTCCCGACCGCTGCGTCGTGCAATTTCACGTTGTTTCTTGGCAAATTCAAGGTCCTCGCCTTCTATCGTGTCAAAAAGATGGTGGGTTAGGCGTGGACGCCCAGATCTTCGAGTATAAGGTGAGGGACAGATACCACCGTCCTGGTCGGGAGTTGCGAAACTCCGTGGCACGGTCTGGCCGTAAGCATAGGCCGGTGGCGGTCGATAAAGATGATAAGTGGAGGATAGGGGCTGCGGGGGCGGTCTGTAAGACTCCAGGGGCTGGGTCCGAGTTGTGCCGCTGTTGTACGAAGGACTCGGGTAATACGAATCACGAGAAGGAGCATCGTTATCTTTTCCACCAAAAAATTCACCAATGACATAGGCCGCCGCCGCAAGGGTGAGGACCAGATACAGATTAAGAGAAAGAGGAAGAGCGCCGTCGTCTCCGCCAAAAAAGTATATGGCATAAGCAGCCGCCGCAAGAGTGAAGGCAAACCCGAGGCCTGGCATATTGACCGTTGAACGTTGACCGAGAAAAGAGGACGTTGCTCCAGAGCACGTACTACTAAGCGTACTACTATGCCTTGGCCCTCATTCGGACCCCCCCCCCCTCCTCAATAGGACACTTTCAATTTTTCGCTCATTTCTCGCTCAATCGTTACCAAATTAAATATAAGATGTCCTGCATGACCCCTCAATACTCTGACCTTTTTTTTCTATTAAAATATGTTGTGTTGCGAAGTTGGCAAAATGGCCATCCGTCACGCTTGCCGGCCCATGCCATGTCGGGGCTTGACTTAGGTGGCTGATCGCTTTCTAAAAACGGAAGAGAGCCCCCACCAAACAGTCAGCGGAGTCCCAAAAATTCCAAAACGGGACTGTGACTAGGCGTGACTGTCCTATTGAGGGGGGGGGGTCCGAATGAGGGCCAAGGCATAGTACCAGCTACGAAGGGGAAGGGCACAGAAAGGGCTCGGCTATAAGTATGGAACCGAGTTTATGGACGCCCCTACTTCAAGCGCCATGTGTGCATGTGCATCAGAAAAATGCCAAGGAAATATGTCGCGTCCAGCGCTCCGCGTCAAATATACAGAAAGTACAGGTCGTGACCGTCTGACTTGGGAACCACCGCCCCTGTGAAGTGAAGACAGTGACTCAAGTCAGGAATAAGATGTCAGGTATTCGTGATGGTGGGGGAGACGGCTAAGCCTCGTCGGATCACGATCGACGTTCTGCGCCACCACATGGTCAAATAGCATCGCTTGACTGCCCAGCAGGAGAAGGCGTGTCAGTATTGAGCGCTATTGAGCGCTGACCGTGAGAGCAGGAACAATACTAACTAAGGACCGACCGGCATGTGTTTCCTGCGTGTTTCCCCGACAGGCCGATAACTGAATTAGATCGAGTGCCACATACTCACAGTCAGTCACGGCTTTGACAAAGTAATGACACAGCAGCAGCCGTGGTGTCCTTCGGCCGAGGGGAAAAAGTGGGGCCAGGCCAGAGAACACAGTCTTACGTAATCGGTACATCTTGAATTACGACCTCAGCGGCACTTTCGTATGATACTCGAGTCCGCTAATTGAAAGGCGAATCGTGATGAAAGCGAGCGTACAATGAAGTGCCAGTACTCGTGAGTGCATCCCATTGCCTCGTGTAACTGCATTCCTATCTGTATCCACAGAATACGAACCCCTCCCCATGGTCCCAGCTGCTTGATAAGTAGACAATGAACACTCCGTTCTTACGGTCTATCTCAGATACTAGTCCGCGCCTGGATACGAACCTCGTTAGTTTAGACTCGGAAAACTTTTGCGTTAATTTCAGATGAGTAACCCTTACCCTTCTATGTGTTCTCGTAGAATTGGTAAATATTTTACCCTTTGAGTGCTTTCCTTTGCCTGAAAAGCACCTTAGAGGCGATCAACGCAGCGCCCTACCAACCAGGGATAAGGCATATCATTGCTCTTCAACGTGATGCTTTGTTCTGCCCCTTCGATAGCTTCAGGGACGTGTGGTGAATGAAGGTCAACTTCTCCCGGTTTCGGACACTCACTCGAAACGACATACGAGGTGGTGTGGAGAATCCCCAAACCTAAACGAAGAACCGCCGCGCCTTATTGGCCTTATCATCCACTGAGCTACCCGATCGGAGAACTACATTCAGTCGCCAGACTTCCCCGGGCCTAGGTCCGACCCACCGCCACTGTGACTTACCTCTGAAAAAAATCACCTCCGCTTTCTTATTAGACTTCTTCATCGCTTCAAACACTTCTCTGCAAGCCTCTTGAGCTTCTCAAAAAGGCGGAGGTTCCCCAACCCAAACGCCTTTTGAGCCCGCTCGAGCGACTTCGCTCTCTTTTCATCCTGTTTGTAAGCTTGGAGTCGCAGGTTTTCCAACTTCCGCGACCCAGACTGACCGCTCCGACCCGGCTGTGTTATTGAGGCAGGTACTACTGCTTGAGCGAAATTGCCGGCAGGTTCATGAGACTCGTGGGCAGAAATTCGTGCCGTATGGAGTAGTCTCTTTTTCTTTCGTCTCTTGCCCCACCTCGTCCGGCGGGGGGGTCTTTGAGGACTTCACTGAAGTCTGAACTTCATTCACATAGTCGGCTCGGGTGGGTAGGGTTAGGCCATCGAGGACCTGCCTGTCATATATATCTCCGCAGACGTACTCTCCTCGAGGCGGCCCACTTGGTAAGTCATATTCAAATGAGCTGGTATTCAAGCAATAAAAAGACAGAGGAACGTGTTTGTTAGCGAGCGTAATATACAGCGTGTTTACATCACAATCACATCATGATCAACCTATTATTTAAATTGTCCAATCAGTGCAAACCGAAAAAGTTATCCGAGACTGTCAGTCTCAGTGTCAATTCAATCGAACGGCGACGAGCACCCCAGCATCATGTGGGTCTGGATTCTCCAGCTCTTGTCTACGGGATCGACTCAACTCGTACTGAAGGAGTTGGTTCGCGGACCCAACAGCCTCGGCGACGTACCAACAAGGTCAATCTTATCCCCGTTCCTACGATCCTAGCAAAGTGTGTGTGAGTGAGAACAACAACCTTTGGAGGATCTCAGCAGTGATCCATCTGGCTACTAACCTTGTTGTTATGATCCTGGCCGCCCGCTTATCGAGTTCTTGCACTCTTACGGGCATCACCTTGCTACCTGTATTCCTGTGTGGCCCAACAATCTCCCGTCCTCGCTCACTCTTGGCCTGACCATACGACGCATTGGATGCAAGGACGCTGAGGTGTTCAAGTGAGTTCGAAGGTGGGGTGAGTTCCACCACCAAGGAGAGAGAGAAGAAAAGAAAAGGCCAGAGGTTGGAGAGAGCGGGAATGAGTGACGAGAAAGAATTGCTGTCCCAGGAGACAGAACGAGGCGACGGTCACGAGAAGTTTAGATAAGAGTGCCCGAACTCGAGCTAGGATCACACCAAACAAGGGAGGAGAACAAGTGGCGACACGGCGCTCCTCGATTCTGTAAATACAAAGAAACCTACACCTAAACAAGCCGGTAGAGGAAAGAAAAGAGATAGTAGGGAGGTGACCTAGGTGGGAGTCGAGCGACGAGGCGAGGTGAGGGTAATTGAGCCACGGAAGTAGGACAGGAGCGAGAGGAAAGGGAATGGTACGAGTAGCGAGACAAGACGGGGGATAAAACAACAAGAGAAAAGGCGCACCCGATGCAGGACGACGGCGCATGCACTGGGATAACAAAAGTCAGAAGCAATTCAATCAAAGAGAGAGGCCACGCCTTTGCCAAGGACAAGGCAGGATACGACAACAAGGGAATGGATGACGAGTGTCAAATGACGATGGACAAAAAACGTATGAGGCGCTATGAGGCGCGGCCTATGAACGAACCAGTGCGAGGTGAATGGTGTGTGTGTGTGTGTGTGTGTGAAGATGGAGGGCGAAACGACTGAGAAGTAGGTGACATCGATCCAAAGTGTTTTGATTTTGGGCCAACCTTACAACGCATCCATCGTCGCTCATTTTCGTGTAGTTTCGTTGTTGGGGGTCGATAAGTGTAGGATGGGGACGGCAGGGGTGGGCTGTAAGACCACTGGGTACCGGTCCGAGTCCAAGTAGTGCCGCCGTCACAAAGAAGAGGTGCAGGAGGGTCGCTTTCTTCTAGTACAGTAATACTCTGCGCCAGATGCGAGTACGATTGTGCAGCCACAGCTCTACCTGGGTACTTAATCTTACAATATTCTCGAACTGCGAGATCAATATGAACGACCGTTCCCAAGTCGTGAACATGTTGCATGTTTTACCCACCGAGGTGACGCTCAGTGTGCTTTCTCATCTCCCGATACCGTCGTTACCGTATTTACCAGTTCTGTCTCACCAATGGCCTGATTTTTTCACCACAAACCAATCGGCGATCTTTCATAGCGCCGCCCTGTTACATGAGTACATACAACCCGAGACGTTGTCACTAGAAGATGCGCTGTCCGTGAATACGGGCAGGCCTTGGGTGGGATCGGTGAGCTGGAAGGACTTTTGTAAGTCGCGCCTCACTGGCATCCAAGCCCTCATTGAGGCCTCATCGTACGGCGGACGGTACCCCTCTGATCTCTCTCCTTGTGAAGGCCGCAGGTCATTTCAACTACGCAAAAACTGGGAAGGAAAAGGGCGTGCGCTTGCACGCGTATTGTCGCCTCCAAGTTCCAACGTCCATCGCATCAAGGTCGACGAGAAGGTAGGGATATGCATCACCACCTACACGTCCGGCGGAATTTCCGTGATTCACCTCATTTCCAGCATTGTCTTGTGGTGTCTTCCCCGGGTGCGAGGTTTTTTTGCCCCTTGGATTCCTCTGCGTGCTCAAATAACCGTTTGCAGTTGTACGTTCGTCCCTTTGCCCACTGCGAGTGCGACAATGGGTATCCCGTCTTCGACCACATGAGCGAGGAGAAGGAAGTTTGGCGTCTGGCCAGCGACTTTTCCGCTGAAGGCGAGGTCGCCACCCATTCGCCACCGGACGTCGAGCAGATGGACGCGTCCGCCTGCGCCGCGGGTATGTTCACCCGTACCCCTGGTTCATACAAAGATCTATACTGACCTCCAATATAGCCCATGTCTCCAGGGACGGCCATGATCTCGTCGTCTTATCTCATAAACGCCGCGTTGTCTTCATTCGAGATTTTGAGCGCATTTGTCGTGGAGAGACCAGCCTCGAAAGGGGTTGGCTTTCTCTGAGCATTCGATCGAAGGATGTATGTTATTATCTGGGTTTCGAGCACGGTCGCGTCTGTGTGGTAACCGTTCGTATTTCACGACCTCCTTTTGTGATTTCCCATATTCATGTTGATTTGAAGATGCAAGGGCTCTACATATTCACCTTCGGCCCTGATCTTTCGGCGAAGGCTGTGTTCGTGCAACCCTCCAAAAACGTTTCGGCTGGCTCGCATGCGATCAGTTGTATGCAGCTCACGGACCGTCACATATATTTTACATGGGGCGATGCAAGGCGTCGGCAGGACATACCGCTGTTCAAAGACGCAGAAAACGTACGGGAACTGCCACCGCCAATAACACCAACCTTGGATCAATAATACCAAGTGCCACCGCTTGGTGGGTACTCCTTCACAAAGATCGGTCCCATTGGGTGCTGACTTCGATGCTCTGTTTCCTTTTCTTTTCGTCGTAAGACCCGACCGAGAGTGTCTCCATGGGTTGCATTGACTTTACTCGAATGCCCAAGGGCTACGCGAGGAAGATTTGAAAAGGGGTCAGTTACAGGCATAGTCATAGGGAGTGAGAGTGACACCGTCAGATTCGGATACGAAGATCGTGCATACAATTGTATCTCCTGCACGTCACGGTAAAACAAGCTGCCACCAGGCAGAAATCGAGTGGACAAAAAAAGACCTGTACACCTTGCTGTACGCTTCCTGTACTGCCTGTACCTGAAACGCGTGAGCTGCCATGTAAGACTACTGTACATCCTTATTCTGTGCAGTCCTTGCTGAGTCCAGATCCGTTGTGCAAAAACTCGGGAAGTAAGCCCGGCTCTAGAGAACATCGAGGCAACTAAAAGGGAGGTCATATTCAAACTGAACTGGTATTCATGCGGTAGTATGTAAGACAAAGTATGTGTGATATAAAGGAGTTTGTTAGGTATTGGACATATCGTACAGCGTGATTACATTTTACGATCACAACACAGACAAACCTATCGTGCACCAACCAAGGATAAATCTCAAAGTAGTATCAAGGTCTCTCACTGTTAACCAGTCGAACAACGAGCACCCCAGCATTAAACGGATCCAGTAAATGCATCAGGCCTCGTCTATGGGATCCAAGTCAGTCTATAAAATCAGGGAAGATAGATCACACATACTTAGTAAAGAGATCTTCCAAAGCTGGCCGAATCTTGGCACCACCACCGTCCGAGTGTAACCCCTTACCTAGGTTGTCCGACTGTTATGCGCGCATCCTACAGTTTCATCGAAAGACTCACCAACTATGAAGCGCACAACTTCGTCACCCCTCGACCTAGCAGTCTCAACCTGATCCTTTGAGATCTGGATGGCCTCGTCGACATACAGACCATGAAGGTCGATCATCCCCCTCCCATGGTTCTAGGACAAAGGAAGGTTGAGAACGGCCTTTGCCAAATCTCCATTGAGCGAAAGTACTGACTTTGTTGTTCTCCTTAAATATGATCTTGGCCGCCCGCTTATCGAGCTCCTTCTTTGCACTCTCATGGGCCATAGCTTCCTGCTTGTGTGCCTGTGCGGCCCCGCGCAGTCCCTTTTTTTGGGCGCTCTTGGCCCGACTACGCGCCTCCGACATCTCCCGACCTTTGCGTCGCGCCTGTTCGCGTAGTTTCTTGGCGAATTCGAGGTCCTCGACGCCGACTGGCTCGTCAGAGCAAAGGACGGACGAGACGACCACAGATGCAGTCGGTGGAGGAAGGTTGCTTCTAGTATGAACGCGCGAGGGAAAATGAGAGGCAGTCTGAAAGTATTCGTATTCGTATTCGTATTCTGGCGGTTCGTGGACATGGACAGTATCAAAGAACGAAGAATACAGACGGGAAGCCTGTGTGCGGGTGGAGGACGGCTGTGTCTGACTAGGTGTTCGACTGTAAGGTGAGGCTACATTTGAGTGATAGACGCCACAATCGTAGTCAGGAGGTGCGGAAGTCCTGGCTGTAGTCTGGCTGTAAGTATTGGATGAGAATAGCGGAGGTGATCTGTAGGACTGCTGGGTTTGGGACAGAGTAGTGCCAGTGATGTACGAAGAACTCGAGTGAGAAGAATCACGAGGAAGGTTGTCGTCTTTTCTGCCAAAAAAGTATATACTAATGGCATAGGCGGTCACTACAGTGCAGGACAGTGCGAGAGTGGAAGCCAAATATGGATAACGAGGAGGAGGGGGTTCTTTTGAGTCAGGAAGGTATGTAACAATGGTACGGACCCTGGTAAGAATGGTGGCCAAATACGAGTCGCAAGGAGGAGGGGGTTCTTTTGCTTCAGAAAGGTATGTAACAATGGCACGGGCCCTGGTAAGAATGGTGGCCAAATATGAGTCACAAGGAGGAGGGGGTTCTTTTGCGTCAGAAAGGTATGTAACGATGGCACGGGCCCTGGTAAGAATGGTGGCCAAATACGAATCACGAGGAGGAGGGTCTTTTCTGCAAAAAACGTATTTACTAATGGCATGGGTCACCGCGGCAAGAGTGGAAGCTAGGTACGAATCACGAGGAGGAGGATCTTTTTCACTAAAAAAGTATTTCTCAATGGCATGGGTCGCCGCGGTAAGAGTGGGGGTCAAATATGAATCACGAGGAGGATCTTTTCGAAAAGTATATTTACCAATGGCATAGGTGGCCGCGGCAAGAGTGAGGGTCAACCTGAGGCCTGGCATGTTGACCAAGGAAAGAGGGCGATGCCCGGGAGCGGGTACTGATGGTTACGGATGGGAAGGGTACAGGAAAGGCTCGACTATAAGTATCGAAAAGGAATTGGGTTTAGGGTCCCCTCACAAGCGCCGTGCGGTAGGGTAAAGGAAAACATCTATTGCCACTACAGGAACGCGCCCAGGTCCCGCGCCAATACACAGAAAGTAATAGTTGGATAGAAGGTGACCGGTGACCGGTGACCGGTCCAGTAGTTGTCTTGAAACTACAGTCTCTGAGTCGGAATGTATGTCAAGTATTCGCGAAGGAGGCCCGGGGGTAAACAGCAAAGCCTCGGATCGCGATCGAACTTCTTCACGTCACACATTAGGCAGTATCGAGTATCACTTGACGGTCAGCCGGAGAAGGCGTGTCAGTAATTAGCGCTGAGCGTGAGAGCAAGAACAATACAAACAAGGGAACAAAGACCAGCACCGCCCGAGCGATGAACCTGTTTGGAAGTTTCCACGTCGGGCAGATAACTGAATTGAATGAAGTGCCACGTACTCATAGTCAGTCGTATCTTTGAAAAACGATCAGCAGCTGTGGCGTGGAACCACGTCGGTCAAGGGGCCTCAAAGGCCTCAAAAGCCGCCGAAGTTGCCACTACTGTACAGTACCCCGGAATTTCAGATGGTTCCGTCGGATCTTGATTACAACCTCAGCGACACTATCCTATGATACCTAGGTTCAAAGGGGATGAAAGCAAACGTGTAATGAAGTGCTAGTGCTCGCAAGCTGTGGAAAGTAACCGAATCCCTATTTGGGTCCACAGAAAACGAAACCCCTCCCTATGGTCCTTGTCTCGGACTCGGAAGGTGGACAATGAGCACTCCTCCGTTCTTACGATCTACCTCAGATACTAGTCCGCGCCTGGATACGAACCGTCGTTAGTTTGGACTCGGAATGCCATTTTGAACGTTAATTTCAGATTTGACCCTCACCTTTCCATGTGCTCTTGCAGAGCTGGCAAAATCTCTGGCCCTTTTTTCGAGTGCTTTCCTTTGCCTGAATAACGCCCAAACTGTCAGGGTCGGTGATCAACGCGGCGCACTACTAACCAGTGATGAACCGAACTGTCTGGTCCCCCTTTGACGTAGCCGTTTGGATACTTTGTTCTGCCATTTCAATGGCTTCGGGGACATGTAGTAAGTGAAGATCAACTTCTCCTGGTTTCGCACCCTAACTCGAGACGACATACGGGTTGGTCAACCGGCATCCTCCAAACGGTGAATTGCCGCACCTTATTTTTCACTGAGCGACCCGATCGGAAAGACACATTCAGTCGCCCGACCTGCCTCAGGGCCGACCCACCACCACTGCGACTTACCTCTGAAGATAATCTCTTTAGCCTTCTTATTAAACTTTTCCATCGCCTTCAAACACTTCTCTGCAAGCTTCTTGAGTTTCTCCCAAAGGTGGAAGTTCCCCGACTCGAACGCTTTTTGGGCCCGTTCGAGCAACTTCGCTCTCTTTTCACCCTGTTTGCGAGCCTTCAGTCGCAGGCTTTCGGCGTTGTCCAGCTCCCGTGACCCAGACCCACCGCTCGGACCCGGCTGTGCGCCTGAGGGGGGTACTGCTGCTTGAGATATATCTTCGGCGGGTTCATGAGATTCATGGGGGTAGGAATCCGTGCCGTCCGGAATACGCGAGTAATCACTTCTTCTTTCATCTCTTGCCCCACCTCGTCCGGCAGGGCGGCGTTTGAGGACTTCGCTGAACTTCATTCGCATAGTCGGTAAGGGTTGGGTAGCGTTAATCCGTCAAGGACCTGCCTATAGATTATATATATTCTCCGCACACGCACACCCCTTGAGGCGGCCCACTGGTAGGCATGTTACTATGAAAGGTAACTCTTTGCGCCAGATGCCGCTGCGGTCAGCACGGGACACAATATGTGGCGGCGGAAGTGAGGAAAGAAGAACACGACTAATAGATTGTCTTCACAGTTGCGCATGTTGCCACGCCTTCTTAATATCTATGATCTCCAGTACTAGAAATACCCGTTCAAGTCCCAGTGCATCGTTCTGTCCGATCTGGATCCCGTCCTTTAAGTCTAGGTCCGTCGTAGAAATTCTCAGGCTCTGGATAATATTGAGACACCTAGTAGGGCACACGGCCGTGAGGAAGGTCATATTCTGATATTCAAGCAGTAATCAAGCAGTAAAGAAGAGACAAAGATTCTGTTGGTTAGTGAACTTAGTATACAGCGTGTTTAGAACACGATCACATAATCACGGACAGCCTATCGCCCAATCAACGCTATCCAAGACTATTGTTGTCGATTCAATCGAACGATGAGCACCCCGGCATTATGCGGATCCAGTGAATGTCCCAGTCCTCGTCTATGGGATCGGTCCAGGTCAGTCCAAAGAATCAGGGACGAAGCGCACGTACCCAGCACAGAGATCTTCTATCGGATCCTGGCCCTACCGGCGTCCGAGTGTAACCCTTTACCTAAGTTGGTCCGACTATCATGCGCACATCCGATAGGGTTTGTCGAAGGACTCGCCGACAATGAAGCACATAACTTGGACGCCCCTTGATTCACCATACTGAAGCAGTTGGTTCGCGAATCCAACAGCCTCGGCGACATACAAACCATGAAGGTCGATCTTCCCCCCGTTCTTACGATCCTAGCACAGAGAGGGAGAGTAAGAACAACAACCTTTGGCGGATCTCGGCGGGTATCCATATGGCTACTGACCTTGTTGTTCTCCTTAAAGATGATCCTGGCCGCCCGCTTATCGAGTTCCTCCATTGTACTCTTATGGGCGTCACCTCGCTGCCTGTATTCCAGTGAGGCCCAACAGTTTCCCATCCTTTGCTCACTCCTGGCCTGACAATATGCCTCTGCCATCTCCCAACCGCTGCATCGCGCTTTTTCACGAAGTTTCTTGGAAAACTCGAGGTCCTCTACGACGGCTAGTGCACCAGGAGTGGAGGACAGACGTGTCCGACTAGACGTTCGAATGTGGTGGACGTCACGACAGTCAGGATGTGCGGAGGTCCAAGGTGAGGTCTGGCTGTGAACATAGGTTGATGGTGGTCGATGAGTGTAGGATGGGACTGCGGAGGTGGTCCGTAAGACTGCTGGGTCTGGGTCCGACTATTGTAAAAAGAGGTCGAGTAGTATGGATCACGAGGAGGGGGAGGAGGACCGTTGTCTCTTCTGCCAAAAAGGTATTTACCAATGGCATAGGTAGTTGCCACAACAGTGGCCGAATACGAATCACGAGGGTCGTCATCCTTTCCTCCAAAAAAGCGTTTACCAAATGTATAGGCGGCTGCCACAAAAGTGGAGGTTGAATATGAATCCCGAGGAGTGTCATCGTTTTTTCCGCCAAAAAAGCGTTTACCAAAGGTATAGACTTCCGCCACAAAAGTGGAGGCCGAATATGAATCACGAGCGTCGTCGTCTTTTCCACCAAAAAAGTAATTGCCAATGGCATAAGCGGCCGCCACAAGTGTGGAGGCATCACGAGGAGGGTTGTTGTCTTTTCCGCCAAAAAGGTATTTACCACTGGCATAGGCGGTTGCCGCAAGAGCGAAGGCCAACTTGATGCCTGGCATGTTGACCGAGGAAAGAGGGCGTTACTTGGAGGCAGGCCCTATCAGTTGCAAAAGGGAAGCGCTATATGTATGGAACCAAGTTCGACTTTACGGAACCCCTGCAAGCGCCGTGCGGTGCATCAGAAAAAGCCCAGAAACCCTCACCACCGTCGTAGGAATGTGGGTTCCGCGCCAGATACACAGAAAGTACGGCGATTGTCTTGACTCTGCGAAGTGAAAGGAGCGACTTGAGTCAGGAATGATATGTCAAGTATTTGTGATGGGTGGCGAACGGTTGAGCGGCTACGCCTCGAAGGTCCTTCGCCGCCACATGTCCAGATAAGCATCGCTTGAGCCAGCAGGCGAGGGCGTGTCAGTGCTGAGCGCTGAGCGTGAGAGTGAGAGCGAGAGCAATACAACAAAGGGACCGATAACCTACACCGCCCGACCGACCGTGACGAACCTGCACTCCATGTTGCCCCTTAGGCCAGTAACCGAATTGAATCAAATGCCACGTACCCATAGTCGGTCACGGTTTTGACAAAATAATCACATAGTAGCCGTGGTGCCAGTGGAGAGGTAGGCCACAAACAGCAGGGCTACCGCGAGGCAGCAGGAATACAAACCCATCAAGTTAGTAGCGCCACGTCCACCGGTTCTGGCTCCCTAATCAACAAGCAGGCTGTAATGAATGAAATGATTTTTGAAGAACTCAAGAGTGCTACATTCACCATCGATTTAACCACTCAGGGTAGTCTCCTGCAGGAAAACGCGAATGATGTTCAGATGTCACCTTCGGTAGAACTGCAGGCTTACTTGTGAGGCTTTGTTCGATGGCTTGGAATCGACCAAGGAGGCCCCGCGACTCCCATTCGGTGGTTTTAAGGAGGAGAGAAAGTCATACGATCCCCTCACACACCTCCTTAATCTCGTCGTCCACGTTGCCAATACTCACCTCACTCATGCGTGCTACCTCAAAGATCTTCACTTCGAAGTTTATGATGACCAAATGGGTAACATATTGGACTCGGGGACGCCTGTGAAGCCTGACATTTCGGGGCTTCGTCATCCACGCACACCAGATGGGCACAAAACTATATGGGAAGACGTTGCCGTAATTGTTGAAGTCAAGGATCACTTAGTTGATATCGTCAGGCAATTAGCGACATACGCTCGCAACCACCTCTCACTTAATCGAAGACTGTCATTTTCCATCACCATTGTCTTTGGCCGCAAAGCACTGACGTTGCGCTTTCTCTGTTTCCATCGCTCTGGCGTATCTGCCTCTGAACTACTGAAGAGGATGGATTCCGAAGCGTCGTCGACTATATGGTCGGAATCCTATCCATTCGAGACGAGGCAGGATTTGGTCTGGATTTGACACGCGTTAACGAAATGTATCACCTCAACGGCCGTTACTGTGATATTGTGCGTACGATCCAGAATCGCGACAGCATTCGCGGGCATGCTACAGCTGTGTACAGTCTAAAATGTGCGGGATTACCATTTGATTTGTCCACAGCCGACTTACATGTCGTGCATCCAGTGCAAACCACAGATACCATCCCGGGAGCTGACGCTCGTTGACGGGGTGTCTCAATTGCCCGAGAAGATGATGTATAAACCGTCATATCAGACCGAGGGACACCCTTCGGAAGGCACCTTACTCTCTCGTTTCTATGGCCAGTTCGGAATCGTCGACGTCATTGGACACCATGTTTGTACCGTGGAGGAACTATTCGGTTCAACAGTACATCACCTCTTGAATGCGCAATCCTGGAAGGTCGCCGATGGCTGTCCGGTCAGCCCCCCTGAGATCAAACAACTACCATTGCACTGCGTTGGGGCTCGAGGGTCTGCCGCTCCTGGATAACTCAGAGCCAGGATACCGACACCAGCTGAGCTCTTGGAAACAATCCTTCATTCGACGATTGGTGAGTAGGATTTCACCTTCATTCTTTATTCGATCTCACACTGCTCCCCATCTTAGGTCACTACAATTTGTTTCTCAGGGGTGTCCTTCACAGGGACGTTAGCATCGGAAATATCCTCTGCCTACAGAACCAATCGACCCGTTCCTTGGCCCCGCCGTGAGCTTGTTTGTAGGTACTAGATTATGTTCATGTACGTTCTTCTTTTACTTGGGTATGCTTCCAGGCTCGACCTGCCTGACCAAGATGTAAAGTTATGCCGAGGCTTTCTGATTGATGGTGATCACGCAATTGAGTGGTGCAAGGACGCAATTACCCCATCGTCAGAACGATTAGTATGTTGCAATATATTGGACGCTCTTTGGACCACGTCCTTATCTATGTCGTGTACAGGGCACGCTACCCTTCATTTCCATCCGCCTCCTGGGTGAATGGTACTTAGACAGACCAGTTCTGCACATGGCAGTTGACGACCTCGAGTCGTTTCTATGGGTCCTGGTCTGGTCACTCGTCCACATCTTGCAAAGATACAAAAACAAAAACTCGATAATCCACCGCCTAGGGAATATCCTTCCCAGCCGCAATTACACCGACATGTTCCTAAAGGAACGCCTCACAAAACAGGAATGGACGGACAAGGCCTTCGGGGGCCTCATTCAGGACTGGCAGCGTATCTCTGAGGCATCTCAAGGTTATGTTAGTGAACTCCAGAAAGTTTTGATTAGATTAGTGAACGACGGTGGCAGTGACACCGGTGACGCCCAAGAAGGGATTTTTGACGAACTTAACGAGCACAGTAGAAAGGTTTACAGACAGTTACATACGCTCAACCTCATCGATCGCTCTGGCTTTTCTTACGCAGTGCTATACGAATGATACCATTGTAGATCTCGAGTCGAGTTCTCGTCATGGACCTGGCCTGGGGTTGGCATGTGCCTGACCAAAGCCGACTTTCTTGTGTGCCAGTGTACGGTACCTCCAATGTGCTCTGGTGGTCAAATCTTCGGCACTTCTTTCCTTTGCATGAATAACACCCAAATCGTCATCGATCTTAAAAGCGTTGGGGATCAACCCGGCGCGCTACCAACCAGTGCTGGAGCGTATCATCCGGTCCCCGTTCGACGTCTTGGACGCGGACGCTTTGTTCTACCCTTTCAAAAGGCTTCGCAGACGTGTAGTGACTGAAGGCCGACCTCTCCTAACTCGAGACGAGATACGAGGGGGTCAACTGCTACGTAAGGCCACATCAACATATCTGGTATCCGGTCATGCCGAGTCTAGGTTCGTCGTACAAAATTTGGAGAGGTAGCCTGGCTCTAGAGAACATCGAGACACCTTTCGAGCGGTAGTATGTAAGACAAAGAGTAGTGATACAAAGGATTAGATATTGCCAATGAACATTGTACTGCATCATTACATTACAACTACAACACAAACAAACCTATCATGACCAACCAAGGATAATCTCAAAGTAGTATCAAAGGCCTTCGCTGTCAATCCAGTTGAACAACGAGCACCCCAGCATTAGACGGATCCAGCCAATGTATCAGGCCTTGTCTATGGGACTCGGGTCAGTCTATAAAATCAGGGAAGATATATATCGCACACACTTAGTAAGGAGATCTTCCAAAGCTGGCCGAATCTTGGCACCACCACCGTCCGAGTGTAACCCCTTGCCTAGGTCACTCGACTGTTATGCGCGCACCCTACAGTTTTGTCAAAGGACTCACCAACTATGAAGCGCACAACTTTGTCACCCTTCGACCTAGCAGTCTGAAGCTGATCCTTTGAGATCTGAATGGCCTCGGCGACATATAGGCCATGAAGGTCAACCTTCCTCCCCTCCCCACGATTCTGGGACCAAGAAAGGTTGAAAATGGCCTTTGCCAAATTTCGTTTAAGCGAAAGTACTAACCTTGTTGTTTTCTCTGAAGACGATCTTGGCAGCTCGCTTATCGAGTTCCTTCATTTCTCTTTCGCGGGCAATAGCACCCTGTCTGTGTGCATGTGCAGCCCCAAGATATCCCTTCTTGCTCGCGCTCTTGGCTCGACTATACGCCTCCGACATCTCCCGACCTTTGCGTCGCGCTTGTTCACGTAGTTTCTTGGCGAGTTCGAGGTCCTCGACGCCGACTGGCTCGTCAGAGCAAGGGTCTAACAAAGCGACTACAGGCGCAGTCGGTGGAGGAGACCCGTTTCCAGTAGGCACGTGCGAGGGAACACAAGAGCCGGTCAGGAAGTATTCGTATTCGTATTCGTATTCCGGTGTTTGCGCGGTATTAAAGAGCGAAGAATACAGACGGGAAGCTTGTGTGCGGGTGGAGGGCGGCTGTGTCTGGCTAGGTGTTCGACTGTAAGGTGAGACCACACTTGGGTGATAGACTCCACGATTATAGTAAGGAGCGGGAGTCCTGGCTGTTGTCTGGCTGTAACTATTGGTTGCTGGGGGTCGATAGGCATAGGATGGGGTCGGCGGAGGTGACCTGCAGGACTGCTGGGTTTGGGCCTGAGTGTTGTCACCTTTTTCGCTAAAAAGGTGTTTACTAGTGGCATAGGCAGTCACTGTAACAGTGGAAGACAGGTGTGTCTGACTAGGCGTTCGACTGTGATGGATGCCACGGCCGTAGTCAGGAGGTGCAGAAGTCCAGGGTGCAGTCTGGCTGTGCGCATAGGATAGTGGGGACCGATAAATGTAGGATGGGGACTGCGGGGGTGGTCTGTAAGACTGCCGGGTCTGAGTGCCAGGGTCGTAAAAAGAGGTCGAGTGGTACGAATCAAGAGGAGGATGACGACGATGACGATGACGAGGGCCGTTGTCGTTTCTGCCAAAAAGGAATTTGCCGACGGCGGTAGCCGCCGCAAGAGTGGAGGCCAAGTACCACAAAAAGAATTTACCAATGGTATAGGCAGCTGCCACGAAAGTGGAGGCCAAGTATGACGAAAAGGATTTCCCAATAGTATAGGTGGCTGCCACGAAGGTGGAGGTTAAGTACGACAAAAAGGATTTACCAATAGTATAGGCGATTGCTGCGAATGTGGAGGTTAAATACAAATCACAAGGAGGCTCATTGTCTTTTCTACCAAAAAAAAAGTTATCAACGGTATAGGCGGTTGCTGCGAAAGTGGAGGCTAAATACGAAGCACGAGGAGGGTCGTCGTCTTTGGGACCAAATAGGTGGTCGCCAATGGCATAAGCGGCCGCCACAAGTATGGAGGAATCACGGAGAGGGTTGTTGTTTTTTCTGCCAAAAAGGTATTCACCACCGGCATCGGCGGCCGCCATAAGAGCGAAGGCCAACTTGATGCCTGGCATGTTGACCGAGGAATGAGGGGGTTGCTCGGGGGCGGGCCCTAACGGCTGCAAAGGGGAAGGGCTCCGCTATAAGTACGGAACCAAGTTTAAGTTCACGGACCCCGCAAGCGCCGTGCGGTGCATCAGAAAAACGCCCAAGGAAGCATTCACCGCCATCGCAGGAACGTGTCCAGGTCCCGCGTCAAATACACAGAAAGTACGGCGATTTGTCTTAGGAACTACTGCCACTGTGAAGTGAAGGGAGAGACTTAAGTCGGGAATGAGATGTCATGTATTTGCGATGGGGGGCGGCCGGGGGGCGAATGGCTAAGCGGCTACGCCTCGGATCACCGCCACAGGTCTAGATAAGCATCGGCCAGCAGGTGAAGGCGTGTCAGTGCTGAGCGCTGAGCGTGAGAGCGAGAATAACACAAACAATTGACCGATGACCACCGCCCGGCCGCTGAACCTGCAAGTTTCGTCATCAGGCTAGTGTCTGAATTGAATGAAGTGCCACATGCTAATACTAAGTCACGGCTTTGACAAAATAATGACACAGTAGCCATGGTGACAAAGCACGTTGAATCGTCATTATTTGAGGCCCAATGGGGAGGTGTGCCAGAACAATGACATCTTACGTGTATGAGGACATGCGTAGAGCAAGAAAGGTCACGCTGGCAGGGCCCTAAAGTTACCACCAGCGAACTGTCTCAAATTCCCTGAATGATGACCTCAGCACTATTCTAATACTCGACTCCGCTGGTCAACGAGCCGGGCGAATCATGATGAAAGCGAGCGTACAAGGAAATGCCGGTGGAAAGTAAGGGTGGGTAGTGCCGTGGAATTTCATTTTTCCGCGCGATCAGATTCTAGTCCGCGCCTAGATGCTGACCGTCGTTGATTCGGACTCAGAAATACGTGTTCAACGCTGATTTCAGACGCGACCCTTATAATGTACTCTGGTGGAGATGGTCTAATCTCTGCTTTCCTTTGCATAACACCCGAACCATCATCTATCTTGGAAGCGTTCGACGTGTTTGTCGGGCACTAACCTCTCACTACATTTCGATACATTGTCGTCACAGTTGTGCATGTTACTTCGTCAACGCTTTCTTAGTATCTATTTGATCTCCTCTGGTTGGTCGTGGTCTGTGCATGTCTCTAGTACTGGAATATATGTCCTCGTGTATCGTCGTCCTGTCTGGTTTCCGGTCCTCACCTTTGCGAGATCTTCCAGGTTCATCGTACAAAAACTCGGGAGATAGCATGGGCTCCGGAGAAGATCAGAGCGGTAGGGTACATCCAATCGAGCTGGTATTCAAGTAGTAAGGAGACAAAGGATTGTGAACATATTATGCAGCGTGTGTACATCACGATTACACCACGGACTATCATGCATATCGTCCATTCAATGCGGCCCCAAAATGTTACCCTCGTTGTCAATCTAGTCGAACAATAAGCACCCCGGTATTCCTCGGATCCAGTTGAGGCGTCAGCCCTCGTCTATTAGTTTGACTCAGGTCAGTCTATAGGATCAGGGACGATGTGCCGCACGTACTTATTAAAGAGACCCTCCAAAGCCGGTCGAATCTTAGCCTCACCGGCGTTCGAGTGCAGCCCCTTGCCTGAGTCGGTCCGACTGTTATGCATACGACACCTGACAGGGTTTGTTGAAAGACTCACCAACTATGAAGCGCACCGCTTCGTCGCCCCTCGACCTAGCAGACTCGACCTGATCTTTTGCGAGCTGAACAGCCTCGGGGACGTGCAGACCATGAAGGTCGATCATCCCCTCCTTACAATTCTGAGACAAAGAGAGGTTGAGAACAAGCTTCAGCACATGTCTACCCCCATACCTTATTGTTCTCCCTAAATATGATCTTGGCCGCTCGCTTATTGAGTTCCTTCATTTCACCCTCGTGAGCAAGCGCATCCTGCCTGTGTGCATGTGCGGCCCCGGGACGTCCCTTCTTTTTCGCGCTCTTGGCCCGACTACGCGCCTCCGCCATCTCCCGACCTTTCTGTCGCGCTTGTTCACGTAGTTTCTTGGCGAGTTCCAGGTCCTCGACGCCGACTGGCTCGTCAGAGAAAGGGCCGGGCGAGACAACCGCAGGTGCAGTCGGCAGACGTGGCCCACTTCCAGTAGGCTCACGGGCGGGAACATGAGAAGGTGGTGGCGTGCGAATCGAGGACAGCTGTGTCCAATTTAGCGTTTGAGCGCGAGGTGGGGCTACACTCGAGTGGTAGACGCCACGACCGCTGTCAAGAGGTGCGGGGGTCTTGAGGGATAGCTGTGTCCGACTTGGCATTCGAGCCTGAGGTGAGGCTACACTCGAGTGATAGACGCCACGACCGCCGTCAGGAGGTGCAGGGGTCTTGGGAGACTGTTGTGTCTGACTCGGTATCCGAACGTAAGGTGAGGATGCACCCGAGTGATAGATGCCATGACTATAGTCGGGAGGTGCAGGAGAGGTCTCAGGTGCGGACTGGCCGTGAACATAGGTCACTGGAGATTGATAGGAACTTTGAGTGTAAGATAGGGACAGCGGAGATGGCCTGTAAACCGGCTGGGTCTGGATCCCAGTCGCACCACTGTTGAAAGGACTCGGGTAGTAGGATGTGTGTGGAGGCGTAAGGTGGTCTCTTCTTCTACGAAAGAAGCGGTAGGTACCAACGGCAGCGGCGGCCAAGACGGCGGCCACCGCAACGAGTGTGAAGAACAACGCGAAGCCCCGCATGTTGAGGATGTTGAGGAAAAGGGCACTATGCTCCGGGGTCAAGTACTCATAGTTGGTTTAGTAGATATAGGTTTGGAAATTGGGGTCGAGTTTACGGAATGTCCCATAAACGCCGTGCGTGCATCAGAAGAAGCAAGTTTCGCGTCAAACACAGAAGGCGCGTCCAGTCACGATCTGAAGAAGCACCATCTTGGCAGAAGTGAAGCGAGCGACTCAAGTCAGGAATGTGTTGTCAGGTACCCGCTCCGGGGAACGAAACATCTGGGCCTCGGACCATGCTAAGCTGTACGGGACGAGTAAAGTGTATGTCGAATAGCCTCTGGAGCTGGCAGCATGCCGCCATAAGTCCAAATAAACATCGCTTGAGGGCCAGCAGGAGAGGGCATGTCCGAGTCTGTTATGGAATCCAGACGGAAACCGGCGATGATCGATGAGCTGGCAGACGAACCGGTTTTTCCTGTCAAGCCTGTGACAGGCTAGAGACCGAACCGTGCCACATACTCATAGCCACTGGCAGCCATAATGACACAGTATTTACCCCAGCATGAGAGTACGTCAACCAAGGGGGACATCTCAAGTCATATACACTCATGACGCTACTGTAAGGTGACACGAAGCCCTGCACTGCCAGCCTCAACTTAGCTGAAGCACTGAGGCTCAAGCTGAGGCTCCAAGGTCGCCACTGGTTACTAAGTTACCCGTAGGAAACGTTCCACTCCAAACCCCAGTAGCAAGCTCAGCAGCACTCAGCACCGTACGATGCTAATCAAAGGTCGAATCGTGATGAAAGTGAACGTAAAAGGAAATCCAAGTTGCAGTGCTTGCCGGCCCGCACCAGAGTGCATCTCACTGTTCTGCGTAACGGTAACTGGGACCGTATTCCTATCCGGATCCACGGAACTTACTGTAGAAAACGAAAGCCCTCCCTAAAACTCCTGCTCCGGTAGGTGGACGACGAGCACACCTCCGTTGTTAGGATCCAGCTCAGATTCTAGTCCACGCCTCGATACGTGCCAGCGTAAGGAACCCAGAGTGTAAAGGTTAATTTCATGATGTGACCTACTCTGTTATGTACTCCTGCAGAGCCGGTAGGATCTTTGGGCCGTCTTTTGAGCGCTTTCCTTTGCCTGAACCACGCGCAGATTTTAGTCGTCATCGCCGTCAGTGTCTTGCAAGCGTTGGCGATCAGCACGGCGCGGAACTTACCAGTAATGAAGCGTATCGTCCGCTGCCTCTTTGACATTGCCTCTTTGATCTTCTTTTTTGCCTTGTTAATGGCTTCGGGGACGTGTAGGAAGCGAAGGTTGACTTCTCCCGCTTTCGCATTCTAATCCCAGACGAGATATCAGGTACTCAGGCGAAGCAACTACGAAGGATCGCCCCACCATATTCATGACTGGAAGGCCAAGGAATTCCAGACATATATTCAGCTCGCCCTAGGTTCAACTCGCCACCACCCACCACTGAAGATAATATTGCCAGCCTGCCAATTGAGCCGCATCATTATGTTCCGACAGATGTTTGCAAGCTTCATCAGTGCCTTTGCGAGGATGGAGTCCCCTTGCTCGCGTGCTATTCGGGCCTGCTCGCGCAACTCCTCTCGCTCTTCGCCCTTCTTGCGGGCCTGTTCTCGCAGGTTTTCTGCTTTCTCCAGCTTTTTTGACCTGGACTTAGAGTGACCACTTGGACCAGGCTGTGCGCCTGAGACAGTCACATCTTCAAGATGAGCGATGTCCTCGGCGAGTTCATGAAATTCGTGAGGGGGGGGATCCGAGTCGTCCGAAATACGCGAGTAATGTTCGTCTCTGGCCTTTCCCTTTTGAGAGACACGGAAAATGGACTTCATTGCTTTGGTTGGTACAGGTAGGCGAGTATAGGTTTCATAGGCCCTTTTTACATGCTAGCACATATATCCTTTGCACACGCACATTCCTCGAGGCGATACATTGGGCGTAGGGGTAGGCGCTATGAAAGGCAACCCTAGATGGGACGTAATGTGACGAATGAAATACTTAAGGTTCAGAGATGTGAGGGTTTGGTTCTTGTGCCCCTGTGAAAATACAACAGGTTCGTGCGACTGCGAGAGTCGTTGGGTGGCATCCGTAAATGGTAGAAAGTAAGGGCGTCCTGGTTTCCTTTCAGGTTAACTTAGGAACTGCTACAACTTGGTACAACGGAAGGAGGAAGATCCTACACGAACGCTTCTCCGCTAGTCCTTCCCTCTTTCTTCGTACCAATCAATCACTTCCGCCAGATCCGCTACCGGTTCCTTCGCCTCTTGGGAGAAAAACATCATAAGTTGCTGGAACACCTCTCTTCGCGCCTTGACATTTTCCGGGGTCACGCTGACCGGTGAAGGATTAGGTGCGACCGGAGAAGAGGTAGGGCGTGCGAGGAGGGGGGCGAGGAGCTCGCGTAGTACGTCGCCTTCTGACGAGGCGTGATCCGCAACTTCAGCAACCTCAGTCTGGAGGAACCGAAGGGCCTGCACGGCGGGGAGCGTCGAGCAAGCCTCGCGGAACCTGTGCGCACAAACAATATATACAACGACCGAGTCACGACGCAGAAGAAAGGCGTACTGTTGACAGCGGATTCGGAACGTACCGCG
Organism: Lactarius vividus; assembly: GCA_021527035.1. Classification (NCBI taxonomy): domain Eukaryota; kingdom Fungi; phylum Basidiomycota; class Agaricomycetes; order Russulales; family Russulaceae; genus Lactarius; species Lactarius vividus. Next base: position 66,708 of record JAKELG010000019.1, on the reverse strand, counting down.
CCGCACGATTTCCTCGCGTCCTGGTCTACAGAAACGATTAAAGGGGATCAGTTCAAAGGCGAACCGGCTCACCGCGAAAGCGACATGCTCCAAAAGTCACTCAACCTTTGCTCCGCTAATGCGTCATTTCCGTGGACGTTGTCGCCCAAAGCGCCACTTTCGAGCAAGCGTCCCGCATTCCCGCCGTGCAGGTAGCCGATGCGTGTCCGTCCGTCGTATACGACCTGATGTGCGTAGCGTGCGGGTGGCGCGTTGTCGGCTCGCGACGGCGGTAGTAGTGTGCGCGTCCAGTTCGCCGGCCTCGAAGAGTAGCGAAATACCCAATGTTCTCCGTCGAGCCGCGGTAAAGGGGTCGTTCTTATGCGCTTTAGGCCACAGAACCTGTGATGTGCCGTGAATCCCGAGAGCAACAAAAAAAGAACACACGGGGGTATTTACACGTAAATCTCCTTCAATGTGGGATCGATCACCGCGCGCTGAGCAAACATCTTCTCTGGGCCACCAGATGTAGAGGAGTTCGAAAAAAGTTCGGTGGCCGTGTTCGTGTCGAGATCGTACTTCTGCACGTCGGAAAGGTAGTGCTCGCCGTCTTCCATGCCACCGAATATATACAGGGCGTTCTCGTTCGGTTCAAATATCATTGAATGGCCTGTGTGCGGGGACTCAATCTGGTTCGAGTTCATTCAGGCCCGATGCACGTACCGAACCTACGAGTGAGCGGGTGGGAATTGGACGAAGGGCTCTTGTACCTGACCATGCCTCATCATTAAATGCGCTGGGAGAGAAAAGGCTGAAAACAACTCACGGTAATTGAGACCACACACGCTCCGCAACATCATAGCTATAAAGCCCTGAGAACTTGGTAGCCTCACCGGGTGGCCAGTCGTTGATGCGTCCCCCACAGACGTAGAGACGCCCTCCAGCTGAGTTCACGACCATCTGGTGATCAATTATCCATGGAGGGCCACCTGAAGCCTGTAGATATGCTTCAGAGGAACGCGCAAGCAACTCGGGAGAGCCCCGCTACCTCTGTGTCAGCAGAAAGCAGTTCCCATGTCCCTGCGTCGTCTCCGCGTGTGTGGTACACGTAAAAGTCAGCGTGCTGTGCAGGCGCGCGTGGCTCGGCAGCTGCCGTCCGCACGCGCATAGCATCGTTTTCTCTCAGCTCGTCGTCGGTGACGCTGAGACTCCCCAGCATGTATATGTTCCCTGCCCTGGCGTCGAACGCCATCTTATGACAGGAGCGTCGGCCGGGCCAGACGGCGCCCTCGTCCTGTGGCACCACGTGCCACTGGCCGTCCGCGATCACGTACACCCAAAAATCGTCGAGGCTGCGCTCGCCGTCCCACCCACCATAGAGGTATATCCGACCTGCGTCCTCGTCAATGCACATGGCGTGCCCCCCGCGCTGGCGGGGCGTGTCGCCGTCCGCACTCGGGCCGCACAGACGCGTCCAGGTCGCGTGGGCGGGCGCCTCGTGCGCGAATGCGTCGAATAGACCCGCATCGGCGATGAGCTGTAGCACGCGTTCGGCTTCGGCCCAGTCGCCATCGGACACGATGCTGTCGTAGAGCCGCGTGACGAGTGGGTGCTCGAGCTGGACGCCCGCGCTCGTGGTGAGGGCCTTAAAGGGCACCATGAGGCGGCGAGAACGAAGGTGCTTTAAGATATGGCGGAGGGCGGTTGCTTCCATGTACTACGATGCGCGTCACGGATAAAGGTTACTGGGAAGGCAGCGATCATCGGGCATACCTCCTCGTGCCGCTGCTGGGCCTCCTTCACGTGGCTCTCTTCATCGAAACCAGCAATGGAGACAAACCAGATGGATATATGGAAGCTATGGCTATATGCGCTTTGGAACCCCAAAGTGTCTATTTTTTCTGTGACGGAAGGAAATGTCAATGACGCACGATATGGGGACTATTTTTAAGTATCGGCTCGGAAAGGGTACCCCTGCATGATTGACGTGTCGCAGGGTGAAGGTCTCTGGCACGCTGTCGTCCTTCAGAGTAGCAGAGAGGACCTCGGCCATGCGGTCCTTGGTTAGGCCAACGCAAATCTTGAACTCCTTCATGTTGCATGGATGTTCTGAATACCTGTCAAGGTCAGGTATTGGTGGAAGGCATCTCGAAATAAGAACGGACGTTTGTAGTGCTGCGGGAAGGACAACATGGCGCGATTGGCGGGGATTGCTTAAAGTCGGGACTGAATATTACTGAATACCCACCTTCCCGAAAGTAATGCTATCTGGGTAGGTTTGAGCAGCTGTTCTGTGCCGAGTGAATCGCGAGACCCACCGATAACGCTGAGAGTATCGAGTCGCAGGAGTATCCACTGCTTGATGCTCGGGTTCTCATGCAGCCCGCTCCACCTGCTGTTCGGGTCTGTAGGTAGGTCGACCATGATGTTCTCAGCGACAAAGCGATTGCTATGTTCTGAACAGCCGGCTATGGTGTACGACAATTGTGTCGGAGATGTGCTATTACCGGCATCGTAGTCGTGAGCAACAGGGTCATCAGTGAAAAAAGCCATATGAATCTGAAGCGATGTTACATATGCGACTTTGAGTCCATGTGCCGGTGTGAGCCGGGAATGGTTGTGGCGTATTTCACGCAAGACAAGGCCAAACATGTGATGATTTCAACAAGATATTGCTTCAAACGAAGGCCATACACGCACATGCTACAGGTCTGACAGGAGAAGAACAGTCGACACACACAAAAAACAAAAAAAAATAATAAAAGGAAAAAGAACAAGCAGTGATAGAGCTGGATGTATAGCACAAAGGGGTAGGGTACGCGCTAGCGTGAGAGATAGAGAAAGGGGGTAATTATGTACGAGGAGCGGGGATAATGAGAAATCAAAGGAGGGGCAGTAAGTGCTGACGAAGATCATGCGTGGGAGGGATTCGGGAACACGGGGGGTGGTCGTGCTTGTGCGTCGCGAGGTGGTTTGACGCGGAACTCGCTAAAGATCGGGATATGACTACAAGACGGTTGTCAGCTAGTTCGGCAACGAAACGAAGAACACCTACTCGGAGGGGTTGTGCGCGTCTGGGAATCCAACCACCTTCTCCAAGTATCGGCGATCCACCTCGCTGAGCACGGCGTTAACAGAGATCGTTGACGTCGAGTACCAGATATAATCAATCGCGCCATGGAAGCCTGGAGTGTAATTGGTAAGCGGAAGCTCGCCAATGCCCGCATATGCGCTCTTCAACCCCAGTCGGTGTCGTAAGCCCTCGCCTGTGTATCTACCATATGAGTGGGCCAAAAAGTCCGGGTGGTCCCCTGCGAGTGTGCCGTTCGCGAGAAAATCGTATACCCCACTACCCGGAACAGAGTTGCAGTCCCCACTGATGATGATTGGGATCTTCGTTCCGTCCGAGTACATCGGCGGTGGTTTCGCCGTCGATGGCGTGTCGGACGGTGGACGTGGTGGATATTTCGCAAAGTTATTCGCGACTTTCTCCACTTCATCGACAAGTAGTGCGACCTGTACCAGCTTGACGTCGCTGTACTTCGGGTCCCAACAGATGTGCGCATTCGCGATGACATGTCGCGTGCCCGTCTCGATATTTTCGAAGAGGCAGATGACAGCGATGTCGCTCCGAATCAGTACCCGATTGAACATGTCGTCCGTTTTCTTGAAATCGGGTCGCTGCATGGCCACTGCGCTGAATTCGAGAGGATGCTGTTCCACTAGCTGGTATCTGTGATATTGGTCATGAGGATGACGCTCGGGTGTTGAAGGTGGCATACGTACTTGGACTTCTTGAAGAAAACTGCGCACCCATCTACCAGCCTGCGATCCAACTCGTTCATCGTCTTGTAACGTGACTTGGGATAGTACACGCCCTCGTAGCCTGCATCTCCAAGCTTTGGGACAAAGTATTCTTCATACTGCGCTGTTTGGACCTCCTGCAGACACAAGAAGTCTGCTTGATGCTTGAGGATCTCGGCCATGATGATACCACGACGGTAGCTCCATTCAAGCGCCCACGAGGGGGTGTACCCGTACAACCTTTCAGTTGCGTACATCTCGCACAGGATGTTGTAACACAAGACGCTGAACACTTCAACATTCGGATCTTCAAGTAGCGCTTCACGTTCCCCCGGTGCCAAGAGGTCACGTAGAGAGCGAGGTGGCGGCGGCGCGGGAATTGGACACGAGTCGCGCAAGAAAGAAATGAGGGCAGGAGTGCCTTCCTTCTGCACAATCGCCTTGAGGGAAGGTTCCAGAGGGTTTCCCTCGATACCTAGCGTCTGTAATTGGTGTAAGGTACCGAGTTCTGGTGGAATAGTGGCGATGTGGTTATCAAAGAGATAAAGTTCCTTGAGCTTGGTGAGCATGCCCATCTCCGGCGGGAGCGTTTGGAGGTTGTTCCCAGAGAGGTCGAGAAGCTCAAGATGTCGTAACCTGGCAATCTCCGGGGGAATCGTCGTGAGAGCATTATGGTTAAGGTAAAGGTTGATGAGGAAAGTGAAGGAGAAGAGGCCAGACGTAGGCGGTAAGTGCTTGATTTGTACGCCACCCATGTCGAGCGAGCTCCAGCTATTCTCCGGAGGTTTGGCGGCGGTTGGACGGGGGGCTTCTGCGACGGGTGCGACGGTTGATGACGGGTGGTTGACATTCGAGTTTGCACCGTTTGTGGTAGCCTCCCCGCTTGGACTTGGACTAATGGTACCTTCGAGGCCGTCTGAGTCCTTAGTTACCACGGTTTCGGGAGGGGGCTTGTTGGGATTTGTAATGGGAATTGCGGACTTTGTCACTGTGCGAGAAGCCATGGCACTGGCACGAGCACGATGATGAGGTGACCGAGAAGCACGGATCATCTAGTGAAATGAAAGCAGTATTAGACGGAGTTGTAAGGAGAATGGACCATCACAACGCACCTCGCACTTGAGTAACTGCTGCTGCCAATGAGGGGTGATGATCTGGCTTGAGGCACTTCCCGGTGAGCCCTGTCCAATGGGTTGACCAAGAACATTGACGGCGACACCGTTATTCGAGGGTGGGGATGGATAGTGTGAGATGGAGTTTTGGTGGTGGTGAAGGGACTGCATGTGGTGAGGTATATTCCCGTTCGTATAGAGGGGATAACCGGGAGAGGGGGGAGGTGGACCAAAGGGATGTGTAGGACGAGCCCATGGTGAGGGATCGGGATGTGTTGAAGAAAGTTTGTGGGCGATGCCCGGGGATTGCTGAGGATAGTACATCGCATTGGCGGGGGGAACTGGGGTGTTGAAAGGTAATTCGGAACAAAAAGGGTTTATCAAATAAAAATAATGGATATAAGTGAACGTACCAAGCAGACAACAACCACTTTGTTCACCAGTCCGAGGTTGACAACTGGAACTGAGACACTCGCACCGCACCGGAACTCACACACACGTACACACTTGCTCTGAGAAGTGACGCCTGTCACACGACGTGACATCTCCATCAATGGCGTTGGTCATCATTCGGTCTAGATTACTTGACCAGCGTTCTCTTCGCGTCTCTGGGTTATAAGTACCCTTGCTCTCCCATCCGAACACCATCAACGACTCTCTTCCCGACTTTAGAAATGTCTGTTTACCAAGCCACCGTATCCGCACCTGTTAACATTGCTTGCATAAAGTGCGACACCTCCTTGTTGTGTGTATCTCTCATCTTATCCTTACGTCCCTACTAGGTATTGGGGAAAGCGCGACACAAAGCTCATTCTCCCCACAAATTCTTCTCTATCTGTTACCCTCGATCAAGACCACCTCCGATCCACGACCACTTCGCGTGCTGATCCTTCGTTCGACAAGGACAGGCTATGGCTCAACGGCAAAGAAGAGCCCATTGAGCCCGTCGGACGCCTTTCGACCTGCATTTCAGAAATGAAGCGTCTACGCGCGGCCGTTGAAGCGCAGAACCCTAGCGCGCCAAAGGTACGCACACAGTTCCCTCTTCGCTTCTGTTCCGTCCCGTCTCATCCGACTTCGCTTCCGCCGCTTAGCTGTCTACCTTCCCGGTACATATCGCTTCCCGCAACAATTTCCCCACTGCAGCCGGCCTTGCATCGTCCGCCTCAGGTTTTGCCGCCCTTGTCGCTTCCCTCGCTTCACTCTACGACCTCCCTGCGACACCGTCCCAGCTTTCTCTCATAGCTCGTCAAGGCTCTGGCTCCGCATGCCGTTCCCTTTTCGGCGGTTATGTTGCGTGGGAGATGGGCACCTTACCTGATGGCTCTGACTCGCTGGCCGTTGAGATCGCTCCCCGTGAGCACTGGCCGGACATCCATGCACTTATCTGCGTCGTTTCGGACGATAAGAAGGGCACATCCTCCACATCGGGCATGCAGCGCACCGTCGAAACATCTGCCTTGCTCCAACACCGCATCGCCCAAGTTGTCCCAGCGCGTATGGATGCGATCAAGGACGCCATCCTGCGGCGTGATTTCCCCGCGTTCGCGCGTATAACGATGCAGGATTCGAATCAGTTCCACGCCGTAGCTCTTGACACCGACCCTCCGATCTTTTACCTCAACGATGTCTCACGCGCCATCATCGCGCTCATCACCGAATACAACCGCGCCGCAGGTGCTATCAAAGCCTGCGTACACTTATGACGCCGGTCCGAATGCGGTCATCTACGCACCGAAGGAGAACATCAAGGAGATCGCCGAGCTCTTGCTGCTATACTTCCCCCAGGCCGAGCCGTTCGCGGACCCTTTCTCGCTTGGCGTGGACAACCACGGCAAGTTACCCAATGGATTCAACGAAAAGGTGGCAAAAACATTCCCCGTGGCGAGTGTCAAGGGATTCATACACACTCGTGTGGGCGATGGCCCGCGCAAGCTAAGCGCTACGGAGAGTTTACTCGGGTCAAACGGTCTGCCAACATTCTTGGCGTGATTTTTGATATCTTCGACATAGATCTACTAGGTGTATTGTATAGAGCTCGTAAACTAGCATACTGACGTACTTTTACAAGTGGCACAGTTAACAATGTAGAGGTTGTCACGTGATTGAACTCTAAAATTGGGAATTGACCTTGACCCGTGAACCTGTCGAGATGCAACACGCGTTTAGGATCACTTTCAAGGGCACTCTCCTCCTGCCGACAACCCCCATCTTCCTACCGACACCTTCTAACTTCTACTCAGTCGAGGAAGATATGTTTCTACTCGCCAAACACCTGCGAACCCTGCATCCGTAGTCAACAAAGCTGCTAAAAACAAGCAGAAATTACCACAAAGCACGCCGTCTTCTCTTGACCCTCTTCCTGCCCCTCCCCCGTCACTCAAAGGCACGCCGCCAATTATAAACACACGCGATATCGAAGAGTACATACAACCTCTGTACTCGCGAGGATGGGGGCTCGGTCCAATTCTCCCCAACGGTAATGGCATCCCGGTGCTGCGCAAGCGGTTTGAGTTTGCGGACGCGCGCGCACTACAAGAGTTCTTGGCGGATCTCAGAGAGTACGAGGAGAAGAAGCAGGTCCGTTCCCCTTCACGAGACGACCTCTTCGTGCCGCTTAATTGCATTTCCAGCACCACGCAAAGAAGAACGTATTTGAGGACCAGCACTCCGTACTCGTCAGCACATGGACGCATGTAGCGAGAAAGCAGGACCCAGACGCAGGTGATAAAGGCACACGGACGCAGGGCGTGACCGTACGCGATATTCACCTCGCGTATGCCCTCGAGGAACTGTTTGAGAGTGCGCTGGCTGCGAGCGGAGAAAATTACGTCCCCCAACTGCGCCCAGAGGCAGATCGACCCAGGACGTTGGAGGAGGATAGTTGACCATTCCGCATTTATTCCCTATCTGCAATTTCTATCTTTCGTCCTTCAAAATTCGGGCATAACTACACCTGAACTGTGTGACCGCTGGGAATGCCAGGAGATGTAGTTGTCTCGGTTCCGTAGTTTTTCGGTAGCCGTATTTCAAGAGCGCACGCACCTCAATGGGTACCATAATTACCACTTTGGATTTATATTCGGGATAGCAGCTCGAGATCCCATCTCGTGACTTGTGCGCAGGTCGTCCGGGATAAGCCGGTTCGCTGTGATCACCATGACGCGGTACACGAACGCTGGTCGAAAAAGAACGTATTTTCAGGCCACTTTTGACCCCAACGACCACGAAACTCTCACAACGGCCGTTTCTGGAACTGAGCTAGACTATTCTGATCCATTGCGAGCTCAGCAAGAAGCTAGGGTGGGCACATCGCCCAACCCCAGTCGTAAACGCCGCCGAAGAAGCAAAGTGGGATCAGAAGAAAAGGTAGTAGCGGGCGATGGGGAGGATAAACCGGTAGTTAAGAGTGAAAAGATAAAAAAGGCGCTGGCAAAGCTGAAAGCCAAGGAAAGAGCGAAACGGGCCAAAAAAAGTACGTTATCTCGTGTTTGTGAAGAAAGAAAGTGACCCTCGAGCCTATGCTCGCTGCAGGCGCTGCGGACAGAGCAGCCGCATCCGAGACGCGGCGCCTCAAACGCAAGGTGGAACGGGGTACGAATACGACGTGCTTCGCCTGCCGCGAAGTCGGGCACTCTGCCAAGGACTGCCCATCAATACTGCCTGGGACTGGCGATGGCGCCACAAAAACAACTGAGAACCTTATCGGTATCTGCTACCGGTGGGCCAATGACCACCCGCCACCACTCTTATACTAAAACACTTTTGCACCAGGTGCGGTTCTCGAAAGCATAACCTTGCGCGGTGTCGCAAGCCGCCGGAGCCAGACGGCTCTTTGCCCTTCGCGTCGTGCTTCGTGTGCTCCGGACGGGGCCATCTCGCGAGTTCGTGTCCCAACAATAACGGAAAAGGGGTATACCCAGACGGAGGCTCGTGTAAACTGTGTGGAGAAACGACTGCACCTCGCAAAGGACTGCACCCTGCGCAAGAAAATTGGTCGGTCATCAGCGATCCCTACTCCCTCTTTTGTGATTTTGACCAAACGTTTGCAATTGGACAGATGAGGGCGCCGCGGCCGCTTTGTTAGGTACGGGTCGCGAGGCTGGTGCTGACGAGGACGACTTCCACATGATTCGAAGAAGAAATCTAGAAATCGACAGAGATGAGCGGAAAGAGGCGAAGGCGCTACGGACGGGCGCAGTTGCGGCTGTCATCAAGGCGTCTGGTAGGATTGCTGTCAAGCCAAATAAAGTGGTGCACTTCTGAACCCCAGGATGGTCTTTGCAAACCCTTAGCCAAGATCATCCGGGCGGCACCAGCACACTTTGTGCTTTCTCGATTGCTATCATCAGAGTATTTCCGATTTACCTATCGCTACAGAGTTTACGATAGAGGGGTTAATAAGGACCTGTATGCATACGCAGAATGTGCTGTCGTTCCACAGTTATTTATCGACATGGCGACGTATGACGTCAGTGAAGCCCCACCAACCAAACCACCATGAATGCAAGTATTATATACGGCACTGCATGGTAAGTGCTAAGTTAGGTTCTTGTGATGGTATTCAATCAGTCACAGGAAGAAAGAACGGACGACAGCTTTGGTAGTGAGTGCCGTGTTGGCTGGTTTCAAAGCTATCGACACTGGTCAGTCATTCGAATACTACGTAACTCTCCGAACCTGAGAGGTACATGATCACCAGCGTGTCAACCCAAGCACTACCGGTGAGTGCCACCGTATCCTTGGAGTCTGACCGGTCTGACCTACAAATCGGGGCCATTCAAGGGAAGATCTTGTCGGAGAGGCCTTGGGGATCTTGTACCAAAAGCATGGATACAAGCGAGAGGACCTTCTTCTTCAGACGAAGTGAGCTATAACCAGTTCATGGCATCGGTGACGGATTATCATACTGGCAAACACAACAGATTCACATCAATCAGTGGGCAAGACACCTCCCAGCCACTTCCCTACGACCCTTCCAGCACCGTGGAAGTGCAGATCCGCAGCTCCTTCGCAACCTCCTTACGGCAACTACGTACAACGTATCTTGACTCATATATATTGCACTCCCCTTTGGACACCTATGCAACGACTCTGCAGGCGTGGCGCGTACTTGTTACTCTACAGGACGAGGGCCGTGTACGCGCAATCGGTCTCAGTAACGCGTACGACCCGACTCTTCTTACTCGATTGGGGGAAGACAGTGGGCGCGCGGTACAGGTCGTGCAAAATCGCTGGTACGAGCGAAACGGGTGGGACCGTGAGGTCGTGAAATGGTGTCACGTCAACAATGCGCAATACCAGTAAGTCACACAATTTCCTCAAGGGCACACGATCTACTATATCACTGATCAGATCATTCTGGACGTTAACGGGCTCGCCGAGCCTGCTTTCGCATCCGGCCGTTGCTACCTTCGCTAAGGAAAATAAGTGCACACCTCCCCAGGCAGTGTACCGCTTTGCTCAGTCCCTAGGCATCACACCACTCTCCGGGACAACCGACGAGACCCACATGCGAGAGGACCTTGTCACTGAGAGCCTTAACCAAGGGGAGGAGTTTTTTGGAACGCTGATCAAATTCATATGGGGTTAAACGTTTGAAATGTCAAACACTGTACAACAGACTGATCCGCAAAATTGGGTATTCATTGTCATCACGCATAGTGTTACACTTTTGTCGTGCGTAGCTCTTCTGTCAGTTCTTTCCCACATTCCCGATTTGGACTTCTGCATGTCTCAACCTTCGTTCCACGCATCGTTACCATAACTCCTGCCCTTTCCTTCTTTCGCCTTCCATCACATTCCCCAGGACGGCTACCCGACGATTCTCGATGTTTCCAATGACGTAGCACTGACCCATTGCCTCACGTTCTGTATGACTCGATTACGTCTCCATGCCTCTCCCACTTTCTAGTAGTTTCTTTCGCCTCATTGCTCGTAATACTTAAGGACACCCTGTAACACCTAGAGCCCTAAGCTCGACCTACTGTATTCAACTGCAGTAGCTTTCCGAATACGATTCTCTTGGCTTCACGAACCCCGAACCCCGAACGATTCCCTCTCGTCTTGTGAATCACCGCTCCGCCGTCTTGTTGTCGGCAATCGCCTTTGAACTTTCGAACTCCGAACGAACTCCGAACCCGAACTCGAACGATACGCCTTACTGCGCGTAACACATAGTGAGGCCCCGACCACATCACCCCTCCAACGTCCAAGCATTATCCTTGACGAGTCGCTCTCGCTCAAGAAGGTACTTCCCTGTATTCTCAAGGGTTGGTGGAGCACATAAATGAAGCGCATAGAAAGAGCCCGACCTTCTTTGTACTTTTGCGATTGATCCGATGCTTTGTGGTAGTACCACCCAATCCTGTCGCCGCACCCGACACAAAACACATCGGCAACGGTATGGACGCCAGTACTGTATAAGCATTAGTTTCTTTTGAGGGGAGGGAGTCCAGAACTCACAGCAATGGGCGATCTTCCTTGTTACCCATCCTGACGTTGACGGCGGAATGCATTAAACTGTCACACGGGTCGGTTTCCAAGCTGCGATGAAGTACACTGAACGCACTATCCGCGTCCATCTCGACCAGAAAATGACTTGCTGATAAGTTCGTCTTTCAAAGCCTATGTGAATCGAACGGAAGTAGCATGAGTCTTCAGATCTGGCGCAGGGGAACGATGATGATTCGCACAATCACAGCCGAGCAGTTTGAGCAGCAGAAACTCGGGTGACCTTCGAAAACATGTGCGACTTTGGAAGAGGGCTGCTTTGCCGTGGAAGACATAGTTTCAAGCCTTTGGGCTGTACGCTAATGGATGAATAGATACGGCGCGCGGTGTACTCATGCACATGGTAAAACCGGAAGGCAATCCCAGGCTTCCTTATCCGGTCTTGCACTGCACCAGTACCGTCTCTCGGGCCGTCTCTTCGGTGTCAGCCTCTGCCTCGTGTAGCGCTGCGCTTGACAACTTGACTACCAATGGGCAAAAAGAATAAAGACGAAGCACCAAACCCGAACGGCATCGTGAATCGAGATACCCTGCAGCGGCTCAACTTCCTATACCAGGCTTCTACATACCTCGACTCTATCTCGTATAAAAGTGATGTACGCCCCAAGGTCGATTCTCCAACAGATACCACCGAAGAAGTTCCAACGGGTGCCTCGGGGTCTGCACGTCTAACTACAGGCCTTGCAAAGACGCAATTGGGGAGAAAGGAGCGACGGCGTAAAAAGCAAGTGATACAAGCAGCAGACATTGGGCAAGGGTACGTCCGTGCTATGAGATTGATTGGACAGAAAACAACGGTGAAGATGCAAGCGCTTTCAGCCTGTGACGTGATCCCCGTCTAACACCTACGCTGCGCTCCTAGGGACCCTACTGTGAAACGGACGCTTTGCAAGGGGTGTGACACGGTCCTTATCCCCGGCCTATCCGCCACCGTTCGCGTGAATGGCGAGTTGTTGTCCTGGACGTTCTCGTGTCCGGATCGCTGAACCCCTGTCCCAGGTTCCAATAATCATCGCCACCTCGTAACCACGACCTGTCTTCGTTGCAAGTCGTCACGTCGCATTCCTGCTCCCCCTGTTCTTAGGCCAGAGTCGGCGGCTCCTCCGCGTGGGGGCGCGGCGATGGAGGTCGACAAATCTAGGGGTTTGGCCCCCCGCAAGTCTAAGCGCAGACGCGGGCCACCGCCTCGCTTCCCACCGCTTTTCGAGCGAGAAGGGCACGTCGTATTTCGCGGCCTCGTTCAGATAGAACCGAAGCTTCCGTAACAGTGAAAGTTCGTGTGTCTGTAAGGTATGCGTGGAATATGCAGGAGGGACCTTGGGCACTCCCTCAAATTCTTTGCTGTCATCCGTAAACATTGTCATGTTTGTACTAAACAGGCTAAAACAGTTTGTGCTAATGAACCTGCAAAGGACCCTTGTTGTTTCAAGATTGGGAGGGGAGTGAAATACAGTTGAGTACTGCGCCGGATTGCAGGAGTCGTGAGTGGAGGGCGAATGACCAACTTCATGACCTGCGCAAGAAGTTCGGCATCGTGGTCTTCGTGCACGCAGATAACATTGGGCAAACGACTGTATAGAAGTTAAACTAAACATGAAATGTTGGTTCTCGAACAGTGATGCGCGAAGAAAACACGCGTGTATGTGCACAATTGGGAACATGCCAAACAACGGTATCGTTTGTGGAGTGATCGTTGATCAGGTACACGTTTGTAGGTTTACACTGAGTAGTCTGGAGGAGAGGACCAGTAGTCTCTGAAGATGGAACGCTTGGAGATAGACATACACGAAAGGAATTGAAAGTAAGGGGGGATAGAAGAATTAAGCGCTACAGTATCAAAAGAGCGTAACCAAATGAGGCGCGGGAGAAAGCACGTGATATAAGACCTGCCCTAAACACCTCACTCTATATAAGACTGTCGTCCTGCTTACCTGTTTTTCTTTAGAACATACTCAGCTAGGATCTATTCTATAGAAACTAACTCGAGTCTTGCATGTTTACACATGCCACGTCCTTCATCTCCAGTCGATGACCCCCGCGCACACTCGTTATACAGAGAACATACTGTCTCCTAGGAGCAGATCGAGGACGTTAGGCTTGGGAGCTTGGGAGCCTTTGGGTGACCTGCAAACCTTGCCTGCGAGTTGTGCGTTTGTCTGATGGAGCTCCTCTGGATGTGCGTTCTTTTTGTCATTTTGAAGTCCTTACGGAGTGTTTTTGTATGTATGTTTTGATGAAAGAAAATTTTCTCCAAGTTTTTTCAATGTGTTCGTCGTCGGAAAAAAAGTTTTTCTAAACTGTCTTGTCATCAAATCAATCATCCACGCATTGGATCAATCACAACTCAATTACTGATTAAAGCTGGTCAACGCTGACTAGAGTATGCTGGCTGCTAAGTGCTGTTTTGGTTGTCAAAAGTCACACGTCCCCAATGAGCTTCACCAATATCTCCTTTACCGTTCTTCTCCTCCAAACTCCTTCGTTACTTTCAACACCCACTGGTACCCGGGGAGCAGTTGCTAAATATACAACCCCTGCCATCATCTCATCCTCTGGTCCATCGCGCACCCGCAGTCGGTGAGAAATGACACGAGGCACGACCTTCGCAGCGTCAACTTCTGACACGTCCCACTTTTCTCGTGGGTCCACGTGCAACCAATCTGCTTCCGCGCCAGATGCGTCCGACCGCGAGGGTAGCGATGTCGCGGAAGGCGCTATCCTGGCCCATTGCAAGTGCACGCTTGCATGAAGGGATCCCGAGCTTCCAGCCGCAGGCGTGGCTGGGAACGCGGCTACGCGCTCGATGAGGGCGGATCCTACGTCGCCGGCACCGAGGACACGGTGCGCGCGCACCAACGCCTCCGCGTCTTGCACGCACCGCGCGCCGAGCAGCGTACCGTCGAGCTCGTGGTGGTGCCGCGCGGCGCCGATCAGGTCCGCGATGTAGAGTCGGAGCGACGCGTGGATGTTCACGTGAGCCGGCGTGCTGAGGGAGCGAAGACGCGGGAGTAGATCACGCGGGAGGATGGGGGCGGTCTGTTGCTGCGCGGGCGTCGAGGCCTGGGACGGAGACCGCGTGCCGGGAGACTGCGAGGCAAGATACGCAGTGTACGCTTGTCGGGTGCTGGGATGCAGGGCGACGGGCACGCTGAGCGAAAATTTGTCGAGCTGCAAGTGGCGTGTTTTTGGTTAAGGCGCATGAGGAGAGACAAGTTTGTGGTGGGGTGACATGCCAGGCTTTTATGGACCGAAGGGCGCTCGCGCGGGTCGAACGGACAGACGCAAACGAGGACGAAATCTTCGGGAAGATCCCAAGAGGCGTGGTTGGCGCTGCCTGGTTCCTCGTCAAATGTGACGCGGTTCTCGAGCAGGGTACGAAGTAGGGCACGATGGCATGGCACACTGGCGTGCTCAAGCCCCGTCACCACGATGGCCGTCGGCAGCAAGGAGGTTGATGAGGACCGTTGTGGCACTCGTGAACTTTCAGGATCGGTAGGCCCTGACGGACTGAAACGCGTTCCCGGTGCATGAAATGGGGCACGAAAGGGGAAGCCGGACCTCGTACTTGCACGTTCGCGCTGAGAACTGGACGAGGAAACGTCCAGTTCGCTGGCCTGTCGTCTATGTTGTCTGTGGTCGTCTGTGATAGCATGGGACTGCGAGCGCTTTGCGCGCATCCTCGAAGAGGAGTCCATCCTGCTTGTTGGTGCTCCTTGATGAGGTGAGGAGAAGATGGACGGGACGAAAGATGGTGGCGGGATACTTCCTGACAAAGGTGATATCCTATGTTTGTGGGTTGCATAGCCAAATATGTTCGCAAATACCTGATAGGAATAGTAAGCATGCGTGGGCCGGGCTGGAAAACGGCAAGAAGTGTCAAACCGTCAGGCTGGCCCTGACCAGCTCGCGGGGGTGGCGAAGACAAATACGAAATTACTGACAAGGGCAGCGAGATTCTGGACGACGGCAATATCCTCCTCTCTCGGTCTTAGCAAAACGTGTTTGTTGCCTGCCATGACGCATAGTGAAATCGCTTGAAAGATGACAGGGTCTAGAGGTAAATCGGGTGCAGTTGCGCGAATAAAATCGAGCAGGGAAGCGAAAAAGTCAGGTGTCCCCGGAGTTCCCAGGCGCGGAACAATGTTCTGGCTTTGCGGTAAATCCGAATGATAATAAACGGAGGATGTGTCGCCCATCCCAAGTTGGGGTGTTACGGTCAGTTACCGTTCCTGTTACAGTAGTAGCGGTCAAGCAGGTCAGGGTAGATGCAAACACACGTGACGGGGAGATGAAAGTCGAGTAATTTAGAACGAACTATAACTTTAACCCATTCACTTTGCGCTTCTCCTCCGGACTCCCCGCTTACCCGCCTAGGAATCCCCTCTCAGGACTCACCCTGTCTCTCACATATTTTTACCCTCTTCCTCCTCTCGGGGCTTTCCCTCATCCTACCGTTGTAGGACTTTCCGATCTCTGCCCGGTTTCACTAGCTATCTCCCCCAGAACGCGAAGTACCCCACATCCAATAAAGCTCCCCTACCACCATCTCCCTCCCAACACGTTCCCTCCATAGCACATGGCCAGCCTTCTAACCGTGGTTCCTGGCTCACGCCGTCCAATTCGTGTCGACTCAACTGGTGTCGTAGTTAATATCGCGATTCAAGGACCTGACCGTTCCTCGTTCTCCAAGTCTGGCGCCAACTCCTCTACCTCCCGCAGGAAGCCGCAGACTACCTACAGATCACCCTCTCTCCAGTTCCCGAGCGATTTGTGCATCGAACACTCCGGTCAAACTATTCGTTCGTCACCAACGGGTCTCGGCCCGCCACCGGGCCTCCCCGCGCGTCGTTCACACGCATCGCCTGCCGCCACTACCAATGTACCAGTCAGAGTGAAATACCCAATGAAACCACCTTTGCCAATCTACCACCCGCTCGGTCGATTGGCACTCTCCTTACCGGAGCTTGACCCTGGCATGCGTAGTTCATTAAACTCAGCCGAGGATGCAGTGCGTGGTACTGCTTCGCGACCTCGGCGGCCCGCTACCAGGGTGCGAGATGCCGCCGATGCCGATAACGGAGATACCGGCACACCCTTGGCTGTGCCTGTCGAACCCGCACCGTCCGAGAAACCGAGCCCTCGCAAGCGACGTAGTGGCGGACAAACCAACTCCCGTCGCCGTAGGCGTGAGGCTGACGACGGCGATGCGACGTACCCTGCAAAGCGTACACGTGCAAATCGCGCCCCTCCTGTTCCTGCTTCAGACAGCGGCTCGCTGGGCAATGGTGCCGATGCGCCGGATGCGGATGGGACCGAGGAAGGCGTGAAGGCACCCGAGAGACGCTCAACGCGCTCGCGCGCCGCGGCGCAGGCGAAACCTCCTCCCGTCAGAAGGAATTCGAGTGCAAGTGATAGAACGCAAACGTCTGTGTCCGTATCCATCGCGGGTGGCCAGCCAAGGAAGGAGGAAGCTGACGTCACACCGACTGGCGCAACTGCGCGCTCGTCAGCCGAAGCCCCGGTGGTCCAAATGGCTGTGGACGAGCCCCCAACGCGAGGTACCTTGACCGAGTCCCAGCCGTCAAAGCCCGGGGTAGAAGGGCCCTCCCAGACAGCAGCTCCAAGTTCGGATGGTCCCCTTACGTCTGGTGCCCCACAAAAAAATCCTCGCGAGGGCGAACCCGGCGAGGAAGGTGGATTGCGTTTGCCATCTTGTTGACTTACTGTATGACCCTCGACAGTACTATATCTATATCTCCTTGGGTATTCTTTTTTTAGTGACGAAACCACTTGTTTACACGTGACGTGGATTTCTTGCACACTGCGCACAGTCCCATCTCGTTTTGACTTGATTTCTATTTATGTATCGGATTATGTGTATTCTACAGGCACCGATGGGCCAGAGCAATGCAACTATTTCAACGATGTAGTATTTCGGAACGATGCGTACTGTGTTTCACAAACAACATGTATCAGAATTTTCGAAGAGCAGCGACCGCCGAGGGGATATCCTTTCTTTCAACAGAAGTTTTAGGGCTGGAATTGTTGTGGAAAAGGCACAGAAGTGGAGCGTAGCAGTTACGTGTCCAAAAAAAAAAAAGAAGCGGGGACCACCGATGAATTACCAGGTGGGTCGCACCAGGACGGGAACAGTGAAGCTGGTGAGAACAGCCATCTTGCTACGTCTTGCTATTAGGGTGACAGAAAGCAACAAGGATTCCTGCAAGACAACATGATCGATCCCTTTACAGCGATGTTGTGCTATTGACATGGTTATTGACTTTAGCGATCATCATGAGTACCGTGGCCATGTGGGTGTGGGTTTGTGACCAACCGAAGGAAGGGACGGACCAATTGCGTCTCGATTGCCCCGTTGTCACGTCATGGGGAAGGCGAACTCGGCGCACAACTTCTCACCTGGATTATTATGGTCGCTAGACCAGCAAACTCATCGGAGGGTGCCTCTCCTGGCCCTTGGTTACTAGTAATTCTGAATGGGGTTTGCAGATTTTAAATCACCGCGTTTTTTAACCTATGTGCTCCCTTTCAACCCTACCCACTGCAGTGCTTTGCCCCCCCTGGGTTGTCCCTCGTTCTTTCCTTCTTAACTACCCCGTCTCGGAACCGCTGTGAGCTGCTGAGCTCGATGGAGGAGTACCACCAGCCCCATCTCGGCAGCGATATTCTTGTTCGACCCTCAGGCTCAGTGTCTGCATCTGCAACAGCGTCAGTATCAGCGCTACCGTCCTCGTACAACATCCTTCCTAGTATGTACTTGTTACGTTGTGACGTCTTCGGATTTTATCGGCCTGCTATGCTCTAGCGAATACCCTAAATTCCGTTCTGACTCATCCGGTCGGTGATGACTCTGCTACACGGCCCATGACAGCTGGTGGTCCTGTTGGGCTAGTGGACGACG
This sequence comes from Lactarius vividus, assembly GCA_021527035.1. NCBI lineage: Eukaryota > Fungi > Basidiomycota > Agaricomycetes > Russulales > Russulaceae > Lactarius > Lactarius vividus. Next base: position 48,381 of record JAKELG010000019.1, on the reverse strand, counting down.
TCGATAGGCACTCTGCAGACCCTGCTCAGGCGACGATCGGAGCAGATGGAGCTTCTACACAAACGCCATTTTACCGGAAACGTTCGTTCTTGATCTCTCAGGCCATTGGTGCTCTTGTCGGGATCGGCTTATTTTTTCGTGTTACTCTATCCGGTTGTCAGGGCTATTGCCCAGTGTCACGGACGCGTTCATTTTCGCCTTTTGTGGATCATGTGACCTGCCATCACGTTCTCTAGTTAGTCACGTGAAATATCGTGCACTTTTGATCACGTGACCTTGGGAAAGTACTCCCTTAAATGGGATATCCTTTTACGGTCACATTCTATATACGGACAGACTCTCTGATTGGTAGATAAGGATAGAACCTTCCAGTACGCTCTAGATTACGCTTAGTAGGCATGTATTACGCGCTGTATTAGGTTTTACTCAGCGACACGTCATACGTAGTCAGCCTTGATGACAGTGCATCAGTCAGCACTAAAGATAAGGCTATTAATAGACACGACGCGTCAGCTCTTTAGTCATAGTCGATTACCTTACACTTAGTAACAGTGTTCAAGCTCCGACTTAATCGCAGCCGCAGTAGATACTTAAGCTTGCCTGTAGCGTCCTGAGTGGAACCAACTTGTCCTCTTGGTTCTCCACTCAGCCTGCCGCCGTGTGACACCGCGTGCTTTGACCTTGAATAAAGGTCTCTTAGTGTACGCCCGCTCCACGACGACTGTAGGTCTAGCGCGTGATTTATCTCCGCGCCAAGCTTGAGTCTCACCCATCGCAGTTCACCCACTTTCACTTGGCTTGGCGTAGCGCGATAGTCATACCGCTACATTAGGACAAGTTCCTTCACACTCTTGAGCCCTTCATCGCTCACCAGTCGTTTGATCTTTTCTCTAGGTGGTAGACGTCCACCAGTCCTTGGTGTTACCCACCTCACTCTTTGCCTGCGGACCTTCGTAAGCAGAATCTGTGCAGTTGTGGTACATTTGTAGTGTCCGTAAAACCGGCATACAGTGTGCTTGCCTTTATTGGGTCTATCTGGTCATCAGTAGACTGCTCTGGGCACAGGTTGCAGAACTGGTCACCACGCCAGATAAGCTGCAATTTGACTTCGAGCCAGCCAGGCCTAGCCTGCGACAGCTGTACGCGAAGTAAACAGAAAAGTTTGAGAGCGCTTCGGCGTGAGAGGCAGCCAACAGGTCGAGAAGACTGAGGCAGACAGCCTTGTGGCTCTACACCTTCCATATCATAACTCCTGAGTGTTCGGTTATCGCCGCAGCCTCGCGCAGTGTGAAACATCACTGTGTATTGGTCTTGCTTGATCCGACTCTCCATTCACCTTCGGCTTAGCGTTTCGCGGCCGTCGTATCCCGACGTCTCTTAAACCACCTTTCACATTTTCACCCTGCCTCGCTTCTTTGCGAACACACGTGCCCGCCTACGACGTCTCTTTAGGAGGAGACAAGCCCTTACACCCCCAATCCAGTTATCACCAGAAGCCTCTGCTACAGCATCGCTTCAAGTCCTTGAGGAGCCACGCTCACGCCCCTCATCTCCTACACCTTCTTCAGCACTCTCCTCCTCCCCAACCGTCGGGCACCTCTCCGCGGCATCTTCCGCAACTCTAGTCAACGACGAGTGGTACGAAGGCTTCCAAGTAGAAGCACCTCCTCGCACCACAGCCGAATCCATCGTCCAAGCCCTCTACTTCTTCCCTGGTGTGCGCCAAATACTCGAAAACGAATATCCCGGGACTACGCAAATCCCCGGAACCGAATTCACGGTCGCAGACCTTATCCTCTTCGCCGAGGAAATAGTCCCCGTACTCTCTCGCCCCCCGTCCCCGATCCACGAAGACCGTGGCTCCGAAAGGCAAAGCCAAAGCTCGTCTAGCTCAGGCTCAATATCCTCGAGGAGTTCACTCGAAATTCGCCCTCCCTCCCCTCTCTAAGCAAGAGAAGGAATACGCCGGGCGGATACAGGATTGGGACGATCTACATCCCGACGAGCAACTAGCGCTCTTACAGGATTTTAGAGAGGCTCAGTACCAATCAGACAAAAAGAAAAGGGAAGAAGAATTGGAAAAAATGTCGGCATCGTCTTCATCATCCTCACACACAGTACAGCCGGACCCCGCCCCGGCCCCCGCACCTACCGTACCACCACTCCCTCCCACCATCCAAGACTGCATCAACCTTATCAACCAACTCGGCCTGGCTATGGGCCACCTCGCACAGCAGGTCTCAGACCTAACCCAGCAGGTGGCCGCCACCCAGGCTAAGCCCAAAAAAGTCGGAGGCAAGGACATCGTGGCCCACCCCAAAGCATGGGACGGAAAGGGCAACTCCACAGACGCCCGCCACTTCCTCGCCGCCTTCCATAATTGGGCTTCCTCACAAGGAGACGCTCTCAACACATGGGAGCCTATCCTTCAGTCATGGATGCCGATAGAGGAAAGGTGGATTGCCGCCGCCCTAAATTTAATGGAGGGAGAAGCCAAGACCTGGGCTCTCCCCTATCTCGAGGCGGCCAATCAAGGCTCATTCCCCTTTGTGGGAATATACGACAATTTTGTTAAAGAATTCAACCGCCGCTTCTCCCCGATGGACGTACGTGACATCGCCCGGGAGGAGCTCAAAAAGACAAAGCAAGGGAGGAGGTCCGTTGCCGAATACACGTCAATATTCGAGCAATACAGCGGACAGACTGGATGGTCAAAGGCCGACCTCCGTGACCGCTTCTACACCGGTCTTAATGACGAGATCAAGGACATTCTCGCCACGACCGAAAGGAAGCAAGACACTTTCGACGACCTTAAGGCTACGGCCACGCTCATCGATCAACGTCTCCGCCAGCGCCGCGCAGAAAAGTCTGGAAAGACTAATCCGCCCGCGTCTCACGACCCCGATGCCATGCAGGTTGACGCTACGCGCCAACAAAATTCGCAAGGCAACAAAGGGAAGGACGAGTTCTTTAAGAACCAAGCGGAGTACAGAAAGTGGATGCAAGGAAAGTGTTACGGTTGCGGGTCGAAAGACCACACAAAAAAGGATGGAAACCACGAGCGGGACGTCTGCAACTGGTGCCAGAAAGCTGGTCACCGTGCCCCCGTTTGTATGATCAAAAAGCTGGGGAAACCCGCCAAAGCGAAGGCTGCGGCTACGACGGAATCCTCAGCCCCTCCGTCCTCTTCCAACTCATCCAGTACGGTGGCAGCAGCCACCTCTTCCAATACCTCTCAGCCAAAGACGTCCCAGGCAGACGTGGCAAAATTGATGGAGATGGTGAAAAAGCAGCAGGAGACTATTGAAGCTCTCAAGGCGGCTTTTTAGATAAGGGGTCGCGTGTAGCTGCGACCGGCCCCTCAAATACAGACTTTGACTCGGCTCCATGTTCTTGTAATATTTGTCTCAGGACTCGCCTCGTTTCGGACTCAAATTCTGTAATTCCTACGTACCCAGTGATTGCCTGTAAGTTAGATAGTAGTAGTGTTTCAGTTTCATCGTCTTCTGTCTCTACATCTACATCTGCCTCCGAGATGAACTTTATTTCTAGTTCCTACTCTGAAATAGCTCCTCAACCAGTCTTAAGGACATCGGTTTTGAGTGTAGCCGTGCCGCAAGTGATGAATCCTGATGCAGCACTTTCTTCTTCATTTATTATTCCCGAAACAAAAGATAAAAAATCACATTTCCATATTAGTGTCTATTTATCCGGACGTCATCGTACTGTAAAAGTAGCAGCAATGGTAGACTCTGGGGCAACTTCGTTGTTCCTAGACAAAAAGTACGCTGACCGCCATAAAATGTTGCAGATTCCTCTTGAGAGTCCAATCCTCCTATATAATATAGACGGAACTCTCAATGAAGCCGGCAGTATTACCCATAAAGTTCGACTAAAACTCAAAGTCGGGCCGACCGAAGAAAAGTACGACTTTTACGTCACTTCGCTCGGACCAGAGAATGTCATTTTGGGACTGCCATGGCTAAGGAATCGGAATCCGCAAATAGATTGGCAGGAAGGCACCATGCGTCTCGACTCCACCGCTGAAATAGCGCCTGAGGAGCACGAGATAGAGGTGACGCGCATCATGGCGAACCGAATGGAACGCCGCCGTCTCCTTGCGGAGAAAGTGTTGGACACGGTCCATGACGAAGTCTTCTGTCTAGCAGGCTTTACGTACTCTCAGCAGATCGCCGAGAAAGCCATTAATGCTAAACCTAAGAAAACATTCGAAGAGATGGTACCCCCACACTATCGTGACTTCGCAAAAGTATTCTCTGAGGAAGAATCCCAAAGGCTCCCCGAGCATCAACCGTGGGACCACGCCATTGACCTAGAACCCGATGCAGTCAGGCATTGGAAAGTCAAGACGTATCCCATGTCGCCCGCAGAACAAGTGGAACTAGACAAATTCTTGGACGAACATATTGGAAAAGGATATCTGGTCCCATCTAAGTCACCGATGGCATCACCAGTGTTCTTCATCAAGAAGAAAGACGGAAAGCTCCGTCTCGTCCAAGACTACCGGCGTCTTAATAAGATAACCATTAAGAACCGATATCCACTTCCACTCGCGGCCGACATCATCAATCGATTGAAGGGGGCAGAGTACTTCACTAAGTTCGACGTAAGATGGGGCTATCATAATATTCGAATCCGAGAAGGAGACGAATGGAAAGGTGCCATTGTCACCAACCGCGGACTATATGAACCAAAGGTCATGTACTTTGGAATGACCAATAGTCCCGCCACCTTCCAAGCCCTCATGAACGCCGTATTCGCGGATCTTATCGCACAAGGAGAGGTCGCCGTCTATATGGACGACATCCTGATCTATAGTCATGATTTGAAACACCACCAAAAAATCGTAAGAGAAGTGTTACAAAGACTACAGGATCACGATCTCTACCTTAAGCCTGAAAAGTGCGACTTCGAGAAACGCGAAATGGAGTATCTCGGGATGATTATAACCCCCGGAGAAGTGCGGATGGACCCTGGCAAGGTCTCCGCAGTAAGGGAGTGGCCAACCCCAACAACCCTGAAGGAAGTAAGGGCTTTTATTGGGTTCACCAACTTCTATCGTAGGTTCATCAAGGACTTCGCGGCTATTGCCCGACCCTTGCACGACCTTACAAAGAAGGACACTCCATGGCACTGGAATCCGGAACAGCAGAAAGCTTTCAACACGCTGAAAGAGCGCTTCGTACAGGAACCTATCCTACGAGTGTACGATCCACAACTACCTACGCGTGTTGAAACAGATGCGTCCGGATTTGCTACAGGCGGCATACTTACTCAGAAGTATCCCGATGGTCTCTGGCACCCTGTCGCGTACCGCTCAGAATCTATGAGCAAAGAGGAACGCAATTACGAAATATATGACAGGGAAATGCTCGGCTTAATCCGCGCCCTAGAGGATTGGAGACACTTCCTCGAAGGCATCTCCTTTGAAGTGATTACTGACCACAAAAATATGGAATGGTGGGCCAGTATGAAGGACTTGAATCGCCGGCAAGCTCGCTGGGCGTTGTATTTAAGTCGCTTCACCTTCAAAATCACTTACAAGAAAGGAGACTCCATGCAAGCCGACGCATTAAGCCGGTTCTCTAGAGACCACGTTAAGGATAACGAGGACAATCGCCAGGTTCAAGTATTAAAACCTGAGCATTTCCTCAAAGCCGCACAAGCTCACTTCGTGCCCGAAGTTGACTCCCTGGGCAGTCGCATTAGACTCGCATCCATAAAAGAAGCCGAAGTCATTGAGGGTCTTAAATCATTACAAAAGACTGCTCCTAAGGCTCTTACGGATGGAGTTGCACTGTGGGAGGAAGAAGACGGTTTAGTCTATCACAGGGGGAAACTTTATGTTCCCAACGACCGAGCTCTACGTCGCGACGTGGTAAAGTCATGCCACGACACTACGACGACCGGTCACCCTGGAAAGAACGGAACCATCGAGCTGGTCAGCCGCTATTATTGGTGGCCACGCATGGCAGGCTTCATTGCCTCATACGTAGAAGGATGCGATCGATGCCAACGCTATCGCAAAGATCTACACCCCAAAGCAGTCATTCAGCCGCAAGAAGTACCTGAGGGTCCATGGCAGATTATCGGGATCGATCTAATCGGTCCCCTGCCCATGTCACGTGGAAAGGATATGATCCTTAACATAGTGGATCATTATACCAAACAGATCCATCTATTTCCAGTGACCTCTCAAATCACGGCTGATGGGGTAGCATCCATCTACTTTGAGCAAGTCTTCCCCTTGCACGGGATCCCGCGTAAAATCATAAGCGACCGCAGACCCCAGTTTGCTGCAAGGAGCATGCGTGCCCTCTATAAGCGGTTAGGGATAGACGCAGGTCTCACTACAGCCTATCACCCTCAAGCTAATGGACAAGTAGAGCGCAAAAACCAAGAAGTAGAAGTGTACTTGCACTTGTTCATTAGCAAGAGACAGGATGACTGGGCAGACCTGCTCCCCACAGCGGAATTCGTGATCAACAGTAGGCTCAACTCAGCTACGGGTCACACCCCCTTTGAGCTACTCTACAGCTATACGCCGGACTTCACGATTCCCGCCGGTAGACCCACGGGTATCCCGACGCTCGATAAACGTCTTCAAAAGCTGACTTCCTCTAGAAAGGATGCAGAGGCAGCGCTTCGCTTAAGTAAACAGCGAATGATTGACCAAAGACATGGGTCTTATGTCTTCAAGGTCGGAGATAAAGTCTGGTTGCAAGCCAAGCAGATCAAGATACATCAGCAGTCGTCCAAACTGGGCCCTAAACAACTAGGCCCATTTGAAGTCACTGAAGTACTAAGTGACGTCGACTACCGGCTTGCACTCCCACCTGCGCTACGCATCCACGACGTATTCCACGTGGATCGCCTCTCTCCTTATAAAGGAAACGAAGTTAATGGCCTGCTACCGCCTCCTCCTGATCCAGTCGTTATCGAGGGAGAAGAAGAGTACGAAGTAGACCACATAAGAGATTCAAAACTCTTCGGTCGTACTCTAAAGTACCTCGTTCGCTGGAAAGGATATAGCGAGGGCGAGGACACATGGGAACCCGCAAAGAATCTAGTGAACGCCCCAGAAAAAGTTGAGCAGTTCCATCAACAGAACCCGGGCGCTCCTAGAAAAATAGCGGCTCTCCTTTACGCGTCCTTACCTTGGCAGAATCCATTTGTTAACACAGAGGCCAACGCGGACGTCAGCCCTTAAGGAGGGGGGTGATGTCACGGACGCGTTCATTTTCGCCTTTTGTGGATCACGTGACCTGCCATCACGTTCTCTAGTTAGTCACGTGAAATATCGTGCACTTTTGATCACGTGACCTTGGGAAAGTACTCCCTTAAATGGGATATCCTTTTACGGTCACATTCTATATACGGACAGACTCTCTGATTGGTAGATAAGGATAGAACCTTCCAGTACGCTCTAGATTACGCTTAGTAGGCATGTATTACGCGCTGTATTAGGTTTTACTCAGCGACACGTCATACGTAGTCAGCCTTGATGACAGTGCATCAGTCAGCACTAAAGATAAGGCTATTAATAGACACGACGCGTCAGCTCTTTAGTCATAGTCGATTACCTTACACTTAGTAACAGTGTTCAAGCTCCGACTTAATCGCAGCCGCAGTAGATACTTAAGCTTGCCTGTAGCGTCCTGAGTGGAACCAACTTGTCCTCTTGGTTCTCCACTCAGCCTGCCGCCGTGTGACACCGCGTGCTTTGACCTTGAATAAAGGTCTCTTAGTGTACGCCCGCTCCACGACGACTGTAGGTCTAGCGCGTGATTTATCTCCGCGCCAAGCTTGAGTCTCACCCATCGCAGTTCACCCACTTTCACTTGGCTTGGCGTAGCGCGATAGTCATACCGCTACACCCAGCACGTTGTGGACGCGTCGACACTGAATGTTGACAGGGTGGAGATCATGCAGCCGTCAAACACTTTGTAAGTTCTAGGTCTGCACCGATTTCGTCCAATGGCATTAACTATCTTTCCTTCTTTATAGCTTCTCACTTCGCCTGGACGGATGGGTAACAGCCGTCTTGTCTCTCGTATTTTCATATGCTAATGTTTCTATTATGGTCGCTCACGCAGACATCTTCTCTGCTCAGATTGCCTTCACGTAGCCTTTGCGCGTCTCTTGGGTCAATGGCACTGAAGAGATCCAGATTGGCCAATTCACCCTCGAACCGCTCAAGGCGAAGAAAAAACGCGCTTACCTCAACCAGACCACCGAGTTCTCAGTCACGGATCAGGAGGCGTTTGGGTGGTTCACCCAGTACATGATCATGGCTAGCAACTTTACATAGCGTCTTCGCAGTGACCAGCTAAACGCGCGGGCATTGAAGTTCCCAGTATCAAAAGGGCTGAGCTACAAGTTTGCCCGCATTTTACTCGTGGCGTGCTCACACCGACTTTAGGTCCCGGGCTCAAACAACATCACACTAATAGGTAGACTTGTCCCCCACAATGGTTCAGACACTGAGCTTGTGGCTATTGGACAGCTCTTTACCCAATACATCAACAGTGATACCTTGCCTGTAATTGCTCAGGGTGTGTCAACTCAATTCCATTACCTTGGCTTGAGTGACTTAGTGAAGCATACATCATGCATAATGTTCTTGTGGTAATGTTACAGATGATGCCAGAGTGAGAAGGTGGTCACATGCTGGTGACTAAGAGAAAGTTAGGTCAAGCAAGAAACAGAATGCAAGGCAGAGGGATTTGTTTTGGCATGTGAGGGATTTTACAAGTCAGAGAACACTTTGTTACACTTCTGTGGCCCTTTTGTGGCACATTATATAGATACAAGTACAATAATATCAAATGAATTTGCAAAAACAATGGAAAACATGAGTAAGAAACCTCAGGGAGCAGTACAGTAAATTGGGCATGGATACTGAGTCATAGAGCCATTGCACTTGCTTTCAAGGCTGCAAATCATCCTTCAGACAAAAATGGATATGTGCAGGAAACTTCAAGAATGTGAGATCATAGTAGTAACATACACACATCATAGCTGCTTGAAGCAACTTTCCAAGCCTGTCATCCAAAGAATGATAGAAGCATACAGAAAGTGCAAGAATACACAAAACAGGAAAACATACATGCTCCAAAGGGGTGGGTCCAAAAATTGTCCAGGCAAGTACAAGACAAGCCTGAGGCCGAGCATGGTACGTGTGGATGCTACTGCCACTCGAGCTCGGACCCGAATCCGCCAACAGCTGTCAGATTACTATACTATTGCTCATGAATATGACAACCCTTTCACTGCAAGTATCAACCTTCTCGATGTCACGACTACTGTTACCTATCAGCAGCTCACCATTGGCAAAATTGATCATGTCGACCTCTCATTCTCCCCCGTGCATGTCAATGGTCACTCAACCGTCACTTCGTTGCAGCTACCTTTCAAGTTCAATTTGAATCCGCTCGCTATTATCTAACTTCTGAGCTCTGGCGCGCAAAATAATCATGTTGATTTGGGCCCCTTACTCAACTGTTTGGGATCGTGGTACAGAACCCAGATTGTCGCCCTCCTGTACGTCGAGCTTGAAACGATTGCGGGGGGTGTACATTTAACCCTCATAGATCACGACCGCCGTGAACACAGAAACACCAACATGCGACAGGTGAGGCATCCTCCGACGTATCTACGATGAACTCGAACCATTTTCCTCAGCGGGAAGCAATTTGACGTTGCAGCCGCCGTCCTCAACACTCTCAAGAACTTGAAGGTAACATTGAACATCGACAGCTTGGTGAAGATAGACGATTGTAAGTCTTTCCCCCTCGAAGTCGACGCGCGACCTAACTCGGCATAGACCCCACTGAGCTGGCTTTCAATCAGACCAACGTGCCTGCTCTGGTGAGTTGGTCGTGCTCTCCTGTTGCATGCTTCTGATATAACCTCATAGACGGATCAAACTGCCCTCTACTTAATTGGCGTTGTGGCTCCTCCTATTGTACAAACGCTTGTGGACGGCGCGAATCTCACTTTCAGCGTCGCCAACATCACGTAGGTCAGGTTTTCCCGGTAGGGCTCTGGTTGACTTAGTGCTTCAGGAACTTTTCGGACGGCGGGTTTGATCTTGCACTGCGGGGAGCCTTAACCAACATTGGGCCTTTGGGTGCTCTTATCGAGTTCGAAGAGCCAGTCACGTAAGTGATTAATGCCTAACTCATCTTACACGTCTCACGTCGTAACGGTGGTCAGTGTCACCTGGCAGGGACACGACATTGCGACCATTATTCTTCCTTCGAGTACGAGTTCTTATATCTCTGACAGCTCAAGTGAGACCTCTAACGGCTCCCTAGTCTGTGCCGCTGCTAACTCTAGAGTTCCTGACTATCGTGCTAGTGGTCGCTTGACGATCACGGACGAGGGACAGTGAGCGCTAGCACAAAACTCGCTGAATAATAGCACTTATTCTCGTAGGTTCACCGCTGTCGCCACGTTCCTCTTGCACAATCCCAGCTTTACCTGGACAATCCACACCGACAAGCTCAGAGTTACGGCGCTTGGTACAATTTTCGATGGTATCTCCCTCAGCAAGGATGTCACCATTAAAGCCTTCAACGGCTTGCCTGGAATCACAATTAGCAACTTCCAACTCCCATCCGATGATCCTGCAGGGGGTATTCACATCGAGACTGATTCTCTTATACCATCGCCTGCTCGTTCGTGCCTCTCATGCGTTCGCGTTTTAACACTGGCTCACTTTATACAATGTTCCAGAACTTGGGATAGATTTGGGAACAGTTAGCTTCCAGGCATCTTTTGAGGGAACTGTAATTGGGCGTACGTTCTCCTCTTAGTTCAACAGTGCATTCCCGCTAAAAATACTCACAGCACTTTCGACTACGTCTTTGACTCTTGCACCAGAGTCGATGACTTACGCACATCTATCTGGCCATATCACGCCAAAATCTGGATCTGACCTCAATGCCGTTGGGAAGCCTTTCTCTCAGTTCCTTTCCGGAAAGAATCAGACTCTGAGTGTCCAAGGAGACTCCGTGCAACCCACTGGCACTGGGGCGGTGGGCTGGGTAAGCAGTGCTTTCAAGACGCTTATGTTGCAAGTCATCCTCCCAGGACACGTATACCAAGCACGTTTCACTTCATATTTAGAATATATACCCCATTACTCATTGTTACCTGAAAGATCATCGATTCCATCACGCTGTCAAATCTTGAGATCGCTATGACTGAGCAAAACCAGACCTTTGCGCCGTTGGCAAGCTCCCAGCACACCCTTGCTACCTACAAGAATCCGTTTGGGTTCTCTTTACAAGTTATACGATCTGCCGAAGACATCTCTCTCGGAGCCAGTGGCTTAGATGTTGCTGAAGTACGTGTTTTGTACGATATCCTCCCGCCCTCTGACGCTCTCCGAGTGTAGCTAAAGGTACCACAATCCGACACTGTGGGCGGCGTCTCGACAGGAAACGAAGCTGATCTCGAGATTGTCTTCTCGAAGCAACCTTTGCAGTCCTTGAACAATGCGGTCTTCGCCGCATTCTTTGCAGCTGTCACCGACACCCAGGGCGTAGAGTTTGAACTCAAGGGCTCCGCCAACGTCATAGCGCGCACTACAATCGGTGATGTCCCCATCTCTGACATTCCCTTTAACGTTACATCCGCCCTGAGAGGTACGCTTCCTCGGTTCGTGGAGGTTCAGCTCAATCCCAATACTGTGTGTGTAGGAATCGATAGCTTTGGACATACCGCAGGCCTCACCAATGTTAGTATTACAGGACGCGGTGGCAATGGGGGAAACGAATACATCAATGCGGACATCACCACAACTCTGCAGAATCCGTCCAATATCTCCCTTCGGACCAATGACGTATCTCTTGCTGTGTTCTACAAGGACGTGAAGATCGGTCGCGCTGCCATTAACGTTCGTTTTTCGGATGAAAAGTTGAAGGGATTCTAATTCTGCTTTACAGACACTAAACCTCTTCCTAGGCGAGAACACCGTCGCGACCGAGTTCCACTACGAGCCCGACAATGCCAATGGCACAACAGCGCAGAGCTTCCTTTCACAATTTCTCCAGTCCGGCGACGCCCTTCCTTTGTCCATCAAGGGCGACCAGTCAAGCTCGCCATACTCGTCATTAGTCCCAGCATTGGAGGGAGTCTCTCTCACTACAAGTCTCGCAGGTATGTCCAATTTACCCTTTACTTTGACGCATCCTCAGCGTGCTTTTAATCTGATTAGGTTTCAATGCGCCACCAATTGTCACACACATCAACGTCTATGTCCCACTATCTGCCGTCGTTGACAGCCTTGTGTCTATCGACTTCGATGTCAGTCCGCGTCACTACTACTACGTTGCACGGACTGATTCATATATATATATCTGGGCAGATCGCAAACCCGCTCGATACGGACATGCACATTGCATTCGCACAAGCCGACGCGGGTGTCAACGGGAAAACGTTCGCCCGGTTTAATCAGCCGTTCGCCGGCTTCACTGTTCCTGCAAGGGGCATTGCGAACAGCGGGAAATTCGGAAACGTGCTACTTACCAAGGGGACAATACGCTCGCTGCCAATCATCCCGTTGGGTCGTCTCGACGTCTTCGCGGCGACGACAGTCACGTGGGTAACCACGTTCTTTCTAGACCAGAAGAAATGTTGACATTGATATGGGCGTGCCTGTAGTATCGGGGATGGCAGGTATACAATTCCATGGTTACACCTTACACAACTCAACGTCCCAACACAGTACGATATTTTGGGGATATCCCTTGACGACATCGAGCATGCATCGAAAAACACAACTGCGAATACACCATCCTCCGGTAGCCATGTCCCACGCAACAATGATTCTGTAGTGAGTGCTGCAACAAATGGCGTTCGGCCACCAAGCGTACCACTCGAAAGTACGGCGGGTGATGCCATCAGCGACATACAACCGTGACAGGCCGCCTTTATCAACCGAGCCCGTGTTCAAACACGGGGAGGGGGGGTGACCCCCCTACCTACTTACAACCTGGGACCCCCGGTATACCTCTGTTAAATCGTGTCACATTCGTTTACCTGGACGATAGCTTTTTCCTAACCATCTGTAACGATAATTGCATCTGGCTGAACTGGTTGATGCGCTACCACAACTTCGCTTTACGTTACCATATCACGTACGAACTGTTTGTTGTTTTTGTACTGTTGATGACACGCGACAGACTCAATGAAATTGCCTTTTTCGTAACCCGTCTGACTGTCAGCTACATCCCACATTTAGAGCCAACCCGACCCGAGGAGACTTTACAGAGAAGAATTTAGTGTTCAGCTCCCGTGGCCCGTTTGTGCCTCAGTCCCCACGTATTGATGCATAAGGAAGCGTACTAGATAGGGTGCTGTACCCCCAGGCGCATGTAAATAGAAGGAAAAAAAAAAAAAACAACCATTGTGTGCAAAGGAATACAGAAGGAAGTGGGACAGAGATGGGTGCTTATACTCCCTTCATGTACCACCTCCATCGCGAGCCAGATGGATCTGATGGCTTTGCAGACTGTAAGACGACTTGGTGATGATTGGTTTTGAGTAGAGTAAGTATGTGAACATTTGTAGTACAGGTCAGTTGATTCACGGTGTGTGTGAAACTAGATGTGGAATAGGCAGAACACCCGCCAGCCGATAAGCCAGTAGGCACCAATATCGCGAGTATTATGCCTACGCGGGAGGTAAGAAAGCAGCCCATAGCACGATGCTCGTAGCCCCCCATAGTACCGCCCATACAACATAAGCTCGGCCCCACCGTGGTCGCTCGACAAGTAATGCTGCGGCCGCCCAGTACGTGCTTGGCAAGGCTGGCAACAGCCGGAGTGCGATTTGAGTATGCGCGCTCGTAAGAAGCGTCGTACTGAGAAACACAGCATGCACTGAATGGGCCGCCGTCGTCAGCGGTCTCAAACCTCCGAGTTTTTTTCCTCGTAAGAGCGAAAGGGTATGTGGGACACTGTAGTACAAGAGAGGAACAATGAGTGGGAGCGCGAGAGCAATGTTGGGGAGCTGAGAAGGGGTCCAATAGGAGAGGAACCCGACATTCCAGTATGCGCGCTGGACGTGGGCATAGATCGAGGGTATGAGGTCATTGCACCAAGGCGATTGTTGGGCGTGATTCGCAGCCGGGGTAAGGCAGAAAACGCGGTATGCGTCGCGTTGGTGAAACAGAGACGGTAAAAGAGGGAGCGTGGCATGGAAGAGGGCAGTGAAGACGACGCCGAAGTTGGGAAGGGTAGAAGATATGAGGAAGGGATGGACAATTAGGGACCAAGGGACGTAAAGAGCGAGAAGGACGCCGTTCGAACGGAAGGCGGCGGCGATGGAAAAGTACAACGTGGCGCGGAGGTATTGTCTACACGCGCAGGCGAACATCCCTAAGGTGTGTGAGGATCAGAGCGGGACACAACAACCACTAGGATCCAGAGGAGATATACAAACCTGCGTAGGAGAGGAAGGTGAAGATGGGTTCTGCATATGGGGCGAAGTACAACGTGACAGGGCTCGCGGGGAGGAGAGAGAGAAGCGCGGTGAGGAAAGCGAAAGAGGGTGAGCCAAAGTGAATTAATGTGAGGTTATAGATGACACGGGTGGTGGGTATCGCAATCACGACGTGGATGAGTGCAACCCGAGCGAGGGCGATTGCTGGGTCGGCGACAGGTGGCGAGAAACTCGCAGCAAACCGGAGCAGTGAGGGTACACCAGGGAAGAACGCCCAATGGTGTTCACGAGAATATCCCGCTTTTGCGATGGCCGTGAAGTGAAAGGCATCCCATCTGAGCAGAGAGGACGAGAACGAGGGTAAAGTGGAAGAAGGCGCGAGGACGGTGTGAGGAGAGGCGTCGAAGAGTGGAAGATATGAAGAGGTCAAGTAAAGCAAAGCGGCGACAGACACACGGGAGAGAATTGTGAGCGAGTCGAGGAGGCGGATGTGCTTTCGCTGGATGTCGGAGGTAGACATAAGTGGTGCTTTGTTGGCAAACCGAGCTCGCCGGTCTCTCTTCGAAACCCCGCACACCTCGGAAATATGCACAAGCGAACGGGTTCTCAACCTCAACCTCAGGCTCAGGCTTCAACAACAGCAGCACCAGTAATAACTACACAACCTTCCCAGATCCTACCAGAACCTGCCAATGACCAAACCGGGGGCGGTGGGTTGGCCGGCTCATCCACTCTCATCGACTTCCTTCATTCCGTCCCCACACCTTTGGTCGCCCTTCTTGTTCGCTTGGCCCAGTCAGTGTCGTATTTACGTCGTGCAGCACAGATAGTCAGCTGGCAGTCATCTTGGGTGGACAGCTGGCTAATCCTTGCTACCTGGTGGGCTCTCGT
This sequence comes from Lactarius vividus, assembly GCA_021527035.1. Lineage (NCBI taxonomy): Eukaryota > Fungi > Basidiomycota > Agaricomycetes > Russulales > Russulaceae > Lactarius > Lactarius vividus. The sequence continues at coordinate 33,015 of JAKELG010000019.1, read as the reverse complement.
TATTTTCGTCGACCCCGCGCTCAGGTCCGTGGTGTTCTCGTTTCTGTATCTTCGTGGATTGACGACCTCCTAGGTATTTTCTCCCCCTCGTAATAGCTTCTGTGGTAACGTACTTCCGATGGCGACAACCCCCAAAAGACACGTCACAACAACCTATCACGGAGGCGGCGATTCAAGCTGCATTGAAGGACCTCGCGTCCCTCCATATCCTCCTCCCTTCTCTCCCCGCCTTTCCAACGTCACTCTCTCCATCTACATTACCATCTACTTCTCTCGTCCGTGCATGTACAATTGCTTTGATCCCCCACCTCATCCTCACCTACCTCATACCTGTGCGCGTCCTGGTTGGTCTCCTAGGCACAATCCTCTTGACCTATCGAGCACCCTTCGCACGTCTCCTCCGTGCCGCTCTCTGGCGTAGCGCCTTCATGCGCTGGGCCCTCTACCGCTCATGGGCCGTGCTCTCCGGGATCCCCATGCCTTCCCCGATCCCTAGCCCGGCTGTCGGCGCCGCAGCCAACACGACGGTCGCGGCAAAATTCCGTTTCGCCTTTATGGTGTACGAAAATCAGCGCTGGTGGATGGGGCTCGACTGGACCGCCGCCCTTCTCCCTGGTGAGCGGCCTTCGTGGTGCAGTGCCTCGCAGGCCCCGCTCTCGCCGCCCGCCGCATTCGCGCTGCCTGTGCCTACCACCGTCTTCTTACCCGTCGACGGCGTTCCCGATGCGCGCGAAAAGCGCACCGCGACGTGGACATGGGCCGAACCCGAGTGGCAGGTTATTGTGCACCGAGATGGAGAGCCGTCGATAGCGGTCGAGGGCGTGGAGAACCTAGAGGGGACAGATGCGGACGGTTGGGTGTATGGCGATAACAAGTGGGAGAGCCACAGTGGCAAAGGTGGGATCGGCAAGGTTCGTGCGCCCGCTCGTGGCTCTCTTTCGTTTGCCTAGCCCTGACCTCGTTGTAGTACACGCGTCACCGCCGTTGGACGCGCGTTGCCTTTCTGACAGAGACGACAGAGCGCGTAGGACCTGGGCCGACAGGTATTTCGCGTGAGGACGGAGATCTGCGCTCGCTTGATACGTTGCCGAGCGGCGACAGTAAAGAGAAGCAGAAAATCGGCGAGAAGGAGAATGAGAAGAGGGACAGGTCCCCCGGAGACTCCACCCTTTCGAACGACAGGCGTAAGTCGATCGGATTAGGCGTGGTCGGAAGCGGCATTAAGCAGAGACTGCATGCGGCAGTGTCGGGTTCACACTAATGGTTATCCGCGCTATTTTTGTTGTGACACTGTACAACATGTATCGCAGTGGGAACTGTCCATCTCGCTGGCACCCGGGCGACGTTTGATATGCGTACTCTTGATTTCAACGAGACACCGTTGTAATAACGTGGCTAAGTCCAAAATCAGCGATGGGTCTTCGCCAGTATATTCACTGTGGCAGTCGTCGTACGATTACGCTATTGGTCGGCGCTGTCGACGTGCACTGACTGTGTGAGAGAAACCTTATCATGTTTCAATTGGCTCTCTGTCTATCTCTCGGTCATCATCATGCCCACTAGCGATGAAAAACAGACACTCTTGTCCAAGGAAAGAAATCCGGAGGAGTCAAAACATGTCCTCGTCATTCATGGTGGTGCAGGAACTATACTTCGCGAGAGATCTCCACCTGAGCAGCAGGCGCACTACCATGCTGGGCTGCGTGCGGCGCTACAGGCTGGGAACGCAATCCTGAGCACAGGTGGCGAAGCGATGGATGCCGTCGTCGCAGCCGTCAGCGTCATGGAAGGTAAGTAGTAGCATCAACAACTCCGAAGCTAAAAGCCAATCCTTGATCCGTCGTATAATTATCAGACAATCCCCTCTTCAACTCAGGCAAGGGCGCCGTATTCAACTCGGCCGGCTTCGTACGTGCCCTTCCCTTTGATGTAGGCTTGCACGATAACCCACACCCACACCCACACAGAACGAACTCGAAGTCTCACTGGCGCTCTCTTCTCCGCCCGCGTCTCACCCCTACGTCCCGCCCTCGCACCGCACACTCGCGCTGACTCTCCTCACACGGACGCGCAACCCGTCGCAACTCGCACGGGCGCTATACCTCTCCCCCGCTGCCGCACCCCACCCATTCCTCTCTGGTGCTCCAGCAGAGGACCTTGGCGGCCTCCCGCTCGTCGACAAGTCATATTTTTACACTCCTGCACGTTGGCGGGAGCACCGACGTGGACTGGGGCTGCCAGAGGAGGAAGACGCGCGGGCGGGCGATGGGGACGAGGAGAGGTTGCTAGACATGATGCCGAAGGGCACCGTCGGTGCCGTCGCACTCGACGTGCGTGGATGTATTGCTGTGTGTACGTCCACTGGTGGGCGTACCAACAAGCTCCCTGGTCGCATTGGCGACACGCCTCACTACGGGGCTGGCTTCTGGGCGGAAGAGTGGACGGTGAAACGTCCATGGTGGGCGCCCCGCTGGTGGCGGAGCAAGGTACGCGCCGTTGGAGTGAGTGGAACAGGTGACGGCGACGTGCGTCTAATTCCCCATATTTGGCAATGGTTGCCAGTTGAGAATAATTGTCTCCTGATGTGTTCCTCGTCGACTAGTATTTCATCCGCCAGAATACCGCGGCGACGCTGGCACGCCGGATTCAATATCTCGGCGAACCTCTTGACCGGGCGGCGCGGTGGGTCGTCGAAGCGCTTGACAAGGAACATGGAGTCGGTGGTGTAATCGCGCTTGACAATGAAGGCAATGGTAAGCAGCTTGCCACTAGATTGAAGTGAGTGGCTGATGGACGAAGCAGTCGCGACACCCCTTAATTGTCCAGGCATGTATCGCGGGTTGGTTCGCGGGGACGGGGAGCTGAAGACGGCTATTTTCGATGACGAGGTCCTAGAGTGATGCGTGATTCGTGACGTCGGTGTGTGACGGATTCGTGACGGTACTGTTACAAGACGCGCCAGGAGCGGGTGGAAGAGCGCGTGCAAGTGGGAGTCGCCGTCAATGCGCGTCAACTGTCAACGCTAAGTCTGCAATAGACACCGCCCGTGATAGACACCGTCTCGTATTTTGGCTTGTGTACGCGAACTCATAGCCTTTTTTTATTATTATAAAAAGCGGTACTGTATACAAAACAAACGAACAACCCACAACCATGTTCAGAGGACGCTCTTCATTCGGTCGCGGTCGCGCTCAAGCTGGCTCGAGCCGCGGATGGAGCCGCCAGACAGTTTCGGAGCCTCATCATATCGAGGTACAGCACCTTAATTGGCGTTTTATGCCAGTAATATTCACGTATATATGCCCCTGTCTACAGTACAGCAAAAGTTCTAGGGCGAAATGCCATGGAAAACTCTGTGGTGGTTCCCTTATTGCCCAGGGTGAACTACGATATGGTCATGCCACCCAGAACGACTATGGAGAGATCGTACAGTGGAAACACTGGTAAGCTTGGAAGCTTTTGACCCTTTCTCTCTCTCAACAAGACGGGCTCCCCACAGGGGTTGTGTGACGCCCCAGCTGTTGGGAACTCTCTCCAAGTATGGTGTCGAACGTATCGCTGGTTTCTCAAGCTTGCATGCGGAAGACCAAGCACGTGTGCGCTTGGCGCTGAAGACGCGACGCGTAGCTCCGGCAAACAATACGCCTGCGTCGTCGTCCCAGCCAAGTCCCGCAACCCTCTCAGCAAACTTCTACCCAAATGCCCCCACCCCCACCGAACGACAAAAAGCGGAAAGCGGTCACCGTGTCAGAAGTGTCACAGAGCCAAAATGTAGCAACACCTTCCCCGAAGCAAGCTGCTGTCCGCAGAGCTGCCATAGGGGGCGCAGCTTGGGAGGAAGGCGCCGATGCTGACGAAGTCGTAGAGCAGCAAGTTGACGAGTTATTCTGCACCTTGTCGTCTAAAGTGGCTGGCGTGCAATACTATAAAGGTGGGTCTGTTCTTATTTTGATTCACTCTTGGCCTGATGGTACATGTCAGGTCTTGTTGACGTTGGAGAGCAAGTTCGCTTTATCAGAGAACCTCATAATAAATATGATCGGTAGGCCAAGAGTGGAACCCTATCGGGATATGTTTCTTACATATGGCGGTTAGAAATGCTATCGCGGTGCAAAACATAGGTCAGACGCAAGTCGGTCACATACCTCGGCAGATAGCTGTCAAGCTTGCACCCCTCATTGACTCGGGCCTGGTCACAGTTGAGGGCACAATGAACGAGGGGAATTGTGAGTCAACGTTAACCTATTTCTTACCTTTCATAATAAAGTCTTTCAGTACACAAGTTCGATTACTCCCTGTCTGTGTAAGTGGCAAGTAATTGTTTTCCATATACGGCTAAGTGAGCATTTAGTACTTTGAAGATCTACGGAGCTGCCGACAAACGCAATCAAATCGAGTCTTTGCTGACCTGGGCTCCAGCTCGGTCAAGGCCATCAGCTCCAGCTAGTCAGGGGCCAAGTGTGCGCCCGTATGATGCACCTACATCATCATACGCCTCCCATACAGCATATGATCACTCCAGTTATGACTCACGGTCATCCTCTGCGGCGCCCTCTGCCACTCAGAAGTCAGACCTCCTCAGGAGACAACAAGAAGAATTTGCTCGCGCAGCAGAGCTCAAGGATATGCTTGCCAATCTCGAAAAGGTCGACGATGAAGGTCGTCGCAGTTCGCTCTTGGACACTTTGTGTTCAACGGATGATGTCTTGGAGTTGCCAGAGCATCCTAGTCCACCCGGGATTGCGAGTGGCGAGCTTCGTGTCGATCTACTGCGGCATCAGGTCTGTGGGCTGCTCCGTCGTACGGGTCGGACACATACTCAATTCGCGAGTGCGACCTTAGAAACAAGCCCTACAGTGGGCTATTGAGCACGAAAACCCCAAACTCCCAACCCAAGAGAAAGATAAGCCAGTGCAATTCTGGCAGTACCGGGAGACACGTACCAAGGTGCGTACACTTTTTAAGTCGTGTTGGGGTCCTTATTCAGCACCATGCAGGCTTACTATTATAACGGTACGCGCCAGTCGTGATTGTGTCTAATTTTTTTGTGGCTGATGTTGGGTCTTAGTTGTAACAAAGACTCCCCAGGAGGTCCCGCCTGTACTCGGGAGGGGCGCTTTGTGTGGTGATAGCATGGGCCTGGTACTCAGTTGTCCGATGTTATCACGCATTCAGGCCTCACTTATTGTACAGGGGAAAACTCTGACGATGATCGCCCTGATTTTAGCGACGAAGAACGACATTCCCTCGGGCCACAGCAATAGCACACTCATAGGCACGTCTGCCCTAGTCACCCCACGTTATGGCTAATTTTCATCGCAGTGGTCCCGCTTTCTGTACTTTCTAACTGGGAAAAGCAGATCAATGACCATTGTGTGCCCAACACCCTGAGTTATGCTATATACTATGGTTCTGGTCGCGACATGTCTCCGAAGGACTTGCAGAAGTATGACGTTGTGGTCACCACATATCAAACCGTCGTTGGTGAAAATAGTGGTTTCGCGGATGAGGCCCCGAACAAGAAGAGGCGAAAGGAAGCAGGCAGTTTGTTTGCAGTCCAATGGAAGGTTATTGTCTTCTTCGTCTCTTCTAGCTCGTGCATTGTTGATGTCGGCACCACCACAGCGCATCATTTTGGACGAAGGTCACAATATCAGAAACCCCAGGACGAAGATGGCCAAGTCTGTGTGCGCACTTGATGCTCAGCGACGTTGGGTATTGACAGGAACACCAATAGTAAGCCCAGTATAGTGACAGTGACCCTGACGGATCTAGGCTAACTTCTTCCATGCAGATCAACTCTCCCCAGGTGAGCATTTAGTTTTGGGTTATAGCAAGTTAATAGTTAATATCCCACTAGGACTTGGGCTCCATCCTCACGTTCCTCAGAATATGTAACCCTCTTGATAATCCTGATTTTCAGACACGGTTACTGCTCCGTCCACTGAAGAATGGCGACCCATCTGGGGCAGAATTACTCCGCGTGAGTGATGTAGAGCGACGAGGGTTTTTATTCCCATCTGAGTATCAGTATAGGCCATCATGTCACAGATTTGTATTCGACGTACAAAGGAGGTGAGTAAAACAAATGGGTTTAAGTTGATGTCTCCTAAGTGACTGTGATGTAGATGCAAGATAGCAACGGGAACTTCCTCGTCCCATTACCAGGAGTATGTCAAGTTAATACTTGTTTGACAAAGTTAACGATTTTCATCACGCTCTAGGTGGAAATGACGGTTGTCCCTGTTACTTTGAATCCTGAGGCGAGGGTACAGAACCGCTTTTAACTGTCGAACTTTTTCTAATCACTGCGTTAGGAACTATACGACATCATCGAACAATTGTCCAAGGATCGTATTGAAGGTCTCCTCAATCAACCTCAATCAACCTCTGTACGATGGCTATCATTTCTATGTCGTCGCGGCTACTTACGTGTCATCAGTTCTCAACCAATGCTCTGAGCATGCTTACTCGCCTACGCCAGCTAGCGCTTCACCCCGGCCTAATCCCAAGTGATTATGTGGAGCAGCTGCGACGTATGGAAGAAGACAACAACGATCAGACGGTGCAACTCACACCAGCGGAGAAGGCGCGCGTACAAAGGCTGCTCTTGCAGGCGATTGAGGACGAAGAAGAATGTCCCATCTGTTTTGGTGTGCTCAGTGACCCCCGGATCACCGCTTGCTCGCATTGGTTCTGCTTAGCCTGGTGAGTCGAGGTGATTTCAGATGGTGTAATAGTAAGCTTAACTAGAACCAGTATTACGGAGGTCATCTCTCGTGACGCCAGGTGTCCTATGGACCGCCGCACTATCGGCATGGGCGATCTCATAGAACCTCCTCCACCAACCGACCTAACACAAGCACCCATTCGCGATGAGGAGGAGGAACTAGACGAGGCGGCCACCACCCTGCGCTCAGGGTCTTCTGCAAAGATAGATCAGTTGACACACCTCTTGAGACTGACACCAGAGAAGGAAAAATGTTTAGTCTTCTCTCAGTTCACCAGTTTTCTGGATAAAGTACGCCCCCAGTCTTAGTGTCGTTGAATGATTCACTATTGACGGCTTGTTCGAAAAGATCGCAGAAGGCCTCGATAAAGAGGGGTCAGTATCTCATTGCGGCTTGACCCTCCATGATTCACTCACCCTATTCCCTTACAGAATCCCATATGTCCGATTCGATGGTACAATGTCTGCGAGGCGACGACAAGAAACGATAGAGGCATTCTGTGTTCCGATTGAAGATACAAGGGAGATTGCAGATATTGACCCCACTCCAGTTGTTTCGGCGTCTGGGGTACAGCTGACGAGACGTAGTGTACGGCCCTCACGCCGCTGGGGGGCCGAGCCCGTGGATGGCGAACAAGATGCCGGGGCTATGATTGTCAGCGACGATGACGATATGTTCGTGCCGCAGGTAGATGTCATCAGTGACGATGACGACGACGACAGCGCTCCCACATGGAATAAAAAGGGCAAGCGCAAGGCTAAAGGCAAGCGCAAGGCAACAGCTCAGATCCTCTTGGAGGACGATATTGCCCCATTCCGGACGCCCGCTATTAATGGGGTCAACCCTAAAGTCATGCTCATCTCATTGAAAGCCGGCGCACTTGGGCTTAATCTGACAGTTGCAAATAATGTCTATCTGTGAGTGCATCCATGGTGGCACGAGTTACGCTGACCTTTGAGTAACTAGTATGGATCCGTGAGTTTAGAAAGAGTAGCACTGAGATACCCCGGCTAATATCTTCTACGCCAGCTGGTGGCAAGAAGGTATTGAGAGTCAAGCTATCGATAGGTGTAATAGGTAAGAATACAAAAGCTCTGTCGTGGGTGGTCCGATACAAGCACCTTCTAGGATTGGCCAGAAAAGAAAAGTTCACGTCTACCAGCTCATTGCCGAGAACACCGTCGAGGCAAAGGTCAGCACCCATTTACTGTTGCATATGTATTAAGCCACCCTCATCGACGAACTGCTTCTAGGTGTTGGACATCCAAGAAAGGAAAAAGAAACTGATCACAGAGGTGACAATGAATTGGCGTCGTGCTGTCAATGTCGCATTGACCCCACTCCGTAGGCATTTTCGGGCATGAAAAGAAAGGAGACACCCCGTCAGAAGAAAGAGGCGAGGTTGCAAGGTTTGATATCTTCCTCTACCGCTCGGAGACACTCTTGACACATGTTGTGTAGACCTTATCGAAATCTTTGGCTTACGGAGACAGACTGTCGGTTAAACCGAACTTCGATTGCTCCCAGTCTTGCATGGTGATACGTCCGAAACCTTTACTTGTCCTGTACATACCGAAATAAAAGTCCATACCCAATCGTAAATAATACTCCCCACCGTACATCATACATGTAAAACCTTTAAACAGCCAGTTTAACGCATTGCATTTGCTCCAAGTCTCGCCAGGAGATACAAGCGTTGTTGAATTACCACCAGGGTTTCTGCAAAGCACTGTTGGTTGTTGACGAAAGCCTGTATAATTTATGACTATAGGGAATGGCACTCGGTGATCCACTACATTAAGGTAATCGTAGTCGCCTGGCACACTACACGCCAAGTTTGTCCAATCGGGTTGTCAGTGCGTCTATCCGCTCCTCTAAACCAGCCACGTTCCCTTTCACGACGCGTCCATTCTCAGAAAGGCTCCCGTCAACGCCTTCGATGGCCTGAGTTAGAGCATCAAGCGCCTCACGCGACTGACGTTGCTCCTCCTCCAAAGCGGACAATGCATTGGCGAATTGTGCCGCCGAGGCGTGCAAGGTCGCGAGCGTGCGCAACCGCGCGAGGATGTGAGGAATCTGGGGGAGCGCGGGAACAAGACGGGATAGTGCCGGCGCAAGTTGCTCCTGAAGAGATGCGGGGAGGGCGGCGGGCGTGTTCGTCGGTCCGTCGTTCTCTGCAGTGCCGCCGCGTCTCTGTTGTTGGTTTGCGGTCGCGAGTCGATCGAGATCGGAGAGGAGCAACTTGAGACGGCGCGAAATGTTATCTAGGTGTCGAGGTTGTGCGAGCACGGTGAGCTGCGTGTTGAGTCTGGTGAGAAGCGGCAGAAGGGGCGTCGGCATGGCCGAGCTCTACGCGAGTGTCACTTTGCATGGTACTTTTCATGAGACTGAGAGGAATAGACGCACTTCGTCAAGCGACGTGCTAGCTGAGCCGACGAGCTTTTCCAACTCTCCGACACGTCGGTCCATCTCTGAGATGCTCTTGGCAGTCTCGGGTGTTTTGTGCGAGGTCTTCGCTTCCTCAACATCCGTGCTCGCGTTTTTGTCAGGAATCGTCTCCGCAACCTGGTCAGCCGGGGGCGGATTTCGCAGCACATCTTGAACGAGCCGTGCTCGTCCTTCGTGTCCCGTAGAGAATTTAGCTAGTCGGGCTTTGACATCGACAAGACCCTTGAGGAGGTCCCCCGGGTCGACCTGGCTCTGCTCGCGGTCACGAACAAGAAGTGGACTTGCGGGATCGGCAAGTTCGGACTCCAAAGAGGTAAGCTCGTATTGTAGCAACTTTAGGCGGAGAGCAAGAGAGGGCGGGTGTGTCGGAGTGGGCGACGGCGTGCGTGAAGGAGGGTACTTGTACAGAGATCGTTCGCGTGTCCCTACGGCGACGGGTGAGTCAGAAGCAAGCAGTAGGGGAAGCTACAGACGCTTGCGCTCTGCACGCCGAAATCGTCTACTGGCCTCGTTAGCATCAACAAGGCTGCTCTCGTCAATTCCTTCTGCCGCACTGTGTTCGGCCACCTTGTGAGACCGTGACGGAAGTCCTTCGTCATCGCTTGAATCGTTATTCTGTTCGCAATGTCATCCTACCGAGTTGTTTCAGAGGTGATCAGAAACTCACGTCGTCTCGAACGGATTGAAATGTGTCCTCGGTTTCGTATACATCTTTACCAGAGGAGTCCTATAGTTTCGATGACGGTACGACTTATACAGCCAGCCGGCGAGCTCGACAAAAAAGAAATACGTACGATGTCTGGTAGATTCGAATATTTGTGCGCACTCATGGGCGATTGCAGGTGTTATGCGCAAAGAAAGTGAGGTGAGGTGAGATACAGGCGCGGAAGATGGGCAGCGCAAAGTCGGTTCGGTCAAAGTGGACGGGAACTGATGGACGAGTTGGAGTTCACGCGAGATTATCAGGCGGATCGTTTTCGAGAATGGAAGATGGGCGATACTTCATTTAAGACGTGAGAGCCAGGGGTTATGTACATGGTAGAGAGGACACAGTACACAGGTGAAGTACAATAGATAGGCAGACACAAAGCAAAGGTACTACGATGCGAACGCAGCAATTGAGTCATCAATGGGCCGAAACTAGGTATCGTGGCCGAATCCCTTGTGGATCGTGGGTGAGTCGTCATGGACGTACGAGCACACCGAACGGGAGCGGTCGATTTAGCGTCTTTTGCGCACGTAACGCACGCGTGGTCCTTGGAATCTATGAGAACGGACGCAGGATCAAGATGCACTAGGTAACAAAAGGAATCTGCAAAAAAATCGTCACCTGAGCGATTCGAACACTCGCGGGCAAAGCCCAACCGCTTAATCTGCATCTTAGCAGGCGATCCCGTTAACCACTCCGGCAAAGTGACGTGGTTAGTCTAGTCGCTATAAAGTATACAACAGGTCAACGCCGTCTGAATGCCGATGACCGCAAATCGTCTGCGTGAAGGAGGCAGCAGAGACATGTAAGATAAACTCTATTTAATGCATTCTATCACATGGCCGACTCACGCTTCACATCGCAATGCACCTGCGTGTACAAGGTGATTAAACTCAGGGTGTGAAAGGCCGCACTTGCGCATAGAAACGATGGTCCTTTGTCAGGGGGATGTGGCGTCGGTAGGCCCCTCATCCTCATCCCCGGCCATTGATGTTCCTTTTTCGAACAAAAAAGAAATGGTGCCGCCTGGGACCTTGTCGATTCCGAGTTCTAACCCCAGACGCGAAACGTTGTCCAAATCGACAGCGTCAAGAAGAGCCGATATGCGACTCTTTGATGATTCGCCCGAAGCGGCCACTTGTGGTATTTGTGGAGACGGCGATCGGGGGAGTAAGCCGCAGAGAATCTGATCATGCACGCGTTCGCTAGCGTCTGGCTTTAAGCAGTTGACATGTGTCCACTCGCCCAGTGCAGCGAGCTCCGCTTTTTTCTTCTTCAAATACTAATGAACGCGTCACCCCGAATCCTTATATCACACAAAAGGAGTGCTTACTGCTTTATCCACTTGTTGAGAGTCAACTGATTTGACCTGTGATGCAACGATAAAACCAGGTGTGGCTCCTGCACCGGACCTGGTACCATCATCTATACTGGTTTCTATCATGGGCACGGCATCGACATCGTCTGACGTCTCTGCACGGTCGCAGGAGCAGTCCAAGAGGTCGTGACTGTGACAGGCGGTCTTAGGGTGAATAGTGAAGATATCGCGTAGCTACAGGTGCTTTTGTCAACCTCAATCTCGACCTACAAGCTTCGTGTCTCACCTCTTTGGGACTGAATGAGTCAGACTTAGAATCAGATTTCCCTCCAATCAACGCTGTGACAGGGAGATGTCAGCCTGGTCAAGTGTGGGAGTTGGAAGGGAAGTTGGAAGAAGTAAGGGACGCACTTCTACTCAGTCCCAGCTTGGTGATTTGACGCTGATAGATCTTTTCTAAATCCAGTGCATTGGCGTCAGGTATCGGCCCTCCACAAGTCGATCCGACTCACCATCGATCGTCCCTGCTGTCAGAAAGCGGTATATGTAGACACTTCGCTTCTGCCCGTCACTATGGCGAAATCAGTCCCGACCAATCGCAATGACGAATGTTTGTTACGAACCGATGGATACGCGCCATTGACTGAAGGTCGTGACTAAAGCACTAGTGTCAGTGAGCTTTACCTAACGAATAATAGCGTCGTACCTTGGATTCCAGTCAGAATCAATGAGACACAGTCTCGAAGCGCCTACAAGGTTGAGTCCGACGCCACCCGCTTTAGAGCTGAGGAGAAAGAGGACTAATTGCAAAGATGTGTGATGAAATCGGGAGGAAGCTAGTAGACGCACAACAACGCTCCTGAGAAGATTTATTGAACGCATTCACATGCTCAGATCTTTTAGCTGCAGGCGTCGATCTGGGGATAACAAGGAGTCGTCATCAGTGCGACCGATAACTATGAAATACTCACCCGTCCAACCGAAGGTAGCTGTAAGATTTTTTCTTGCAGAAAGCTTCCAGGATGTTGAGAGTAGACGTGTAATGAGAAACAACGATACACTTCTCATCTGTATGCTGTAGGGTGGCCGGTCAGTGCGTGTAGATGATGGGAAGACCAAGAAAGAGGACTTTTTTAATTGCTCTCAGAAGGTTTGCAAGAGCCGTCAGTTTCCCTGATCCACGACTAGTCAGCTTCATCACCACGAGTAATTAATTCTGGACCCACCACTCAGCGAAACGTCTTCAACTCGGGCGCGCTCGGGAAGAAGTTTCACGGCCTCTTCAACGACCGTGGTTCTCTCGACGCTGTCTTGCCCCTGGCTGATCTTTGCCTTCGCCTTATCTGCAACAGCCTTGAGAAGGATAGGGCTGTTGCTTATCTTTGTAAGGATGTTAATTAGTGCGAGTGACTCGGCCGTGGAATGTTCGATGATGTCGTCCAGACGATCGGGGTTCAGGATCTTAGAAAATATTGACAATTGTAGCGCGGTTGGAGTAACGAAAACGACATATTCGTCTTGTGTGTATGTTAGTAAACGCCTGGGATATCTCGGGCGCGCTCACATTTGGGTGGCAAGAAGCGTTTCAGGATGCTTGCGTCGCGTCGGAGAACGAAACTGCGAGATATGGCAAGAAGCTAAAGGACAGGGGTCGGGCTTCACCGACAGAACAGAAGGGTAAAGAACTACCTGTGCCGAACGACTCTCGCCTAGCTTTGCTTCTTTCTCGGAGCATCCCGGTTCACGACTACGGATAATGGGAATCTCGTAGACACGACGAAAGGTGGAGTATTCATCTACAAGATCGTCAGAGAGATGACCGATTTGGAAAATTTGGTCGAACCCAATAGTCCGGGATTGCAGAAATCGGCCTAGACAACCGCCGAAGCCAATGTCAATGGACTACTACCAGATTAACTGTTCTTTACCATTGCGTGGAACTCGCCGAGATCATTTTGAATCGGTGTTCCGGAAAGAATTATCCTTCTTGGGGTCTTTAGGACCCCAAACATGGTTGACGTCTTGTTATTGACGGACTTAAGACGGTGGCCTGCTATTACTCAACAGAGATTCGGCGAACTCAGCCCATGAAGTGCGCACCTTCATCTGCGACGATAAGGCCGATGGGTGGGCTAATATGTGTTATCATATCGTGTGATCTGGATTGGTGACAGGGCTTACATGCAGTAAACCAAATCAGCGCTTGTTAGTGTTAGCGGACGACCCCAAGACCAGCAGCTTCCTGATAACTCACACTACGGTACGGAGTCGCTCATAACCTATGAGAAGGACTTGGTGTATTTTTCTATGGCAGTCAACGGCTTGGATAAATTGCGTTGGGGAATGGTCTTAAACTGACGAATTAACAAACTGTCTGATCGCCGTCTTCCCCTTATCTGCAGTGAGCACACCGACGCGGTCCCGCCCCAACCTACCGAGAAATCAGACCTATAAAGGTGCGCAACTCGAAGGGGGCATACCACTTCTGGAACTCGCTCTTCCAATTCTAAAAACGACTGTTTAGGCTAGATCAGTATTTCGCGAGAGTATCACTTACGTTAACGAGGGTGACAGGGCAGACGATAAGAACTTTCCCAACAACGGGGCCCGCGCCTGCATATGGATTCTGCTCTGTATCAGAGTCAGCAGTACCAAATTATAAATGGGACAACAACGTGCTTAGCAGTGTCCAGATGAGGGTAATCGTCTGAAACATTATCAATTGCAAAAACCCCGGTCGAAGTGACTGCACAAACCTGGAGGGTTTTTCCCAATCCCCTATTGAATCACAATGCCCTCAATATTTGCGGAAGTCACAGAACGAGATACCGCACATTTCATCAGCAAGGATGCATCCTTGACCCTCGTGCTTTCGAAGTCCCATGACACATTCATACATGAACTTGACACCTAAGTCTGTGTGAGAAATAGCCCCAGGAACCTGATCGGGACGCGAGCCGACCTTCTACCTGATGCGGTCTCAACCGGCGCGCCAGGATTGGATCTATGACTACGGGTACGATTGGTAAAGATCTGGAAAGTTTTGTAAGTGTAAGCGCAAGATCTTAGAGAGAACCTCACTTTTTATTGAATCTATTTGAATGTTCTTCGCCAGGCACTTGCATTACGACTGCCCCTTTAGCTCCAGGATCATGCCCATGCCTGACCACTGAGATGAGCAAGAATGGAACCCGTCAGTCTACAGTAAGCTAACGCTCACAGTGGATTATTTGCTCTTGGCTTCGGCGACGGCTTTGCGTAGAATGTTGTTGGGGGGATAAATCTCACTCCCGATGAAGCTGAGTTCTTGATAGGCGATCCACCACCCTCTGTAGAACCAGTAGAGGACTGGACGTCGATTATCTCTATATCGTCCGATGGTTGATTCTCGTGCTCTTCCATTCCTAACGACGTCCCAGTAATGTTGGGGAATTCTGAGTAAGCTATACGAGAATCGAGCTCTATCTCCAACCCGCCTATGAATGTCTTTAGACCACAAGTAAGGCGCAGGTTCTCGAAAGGTTTTCGTCCAAGGCTGCCAAGTAGATGTATCCCGTTTAGTCAAGCGGGGAAAGAGATTTTCGCCTCACATTTTCCCGCGCTCAGAGACAAGGAGTAGGGCTTTTCCTTGCCTAGTAACATAGGCATCCCCGTCCCAAGTCTTATGCTTCTTGTGCTGCGGCTTCCTCCTGTAGATTGTGCTCGTTAACGTTGCTACAAAGAAGGTAGGGGCATTACCAATTAGCAGTCCAGTATGATTGTAGATCCTCATCGCCTCTTGACTGCCCCTCTGATGACGATGCTGTTCGCCCCGACAGTAAACTGACGGGTTCTAGCTCGATGACCTTTCTTCGAGAAACAGAAGACTCGGGCGTCATTGGGGGGCGAATGGTAGATGGGTTCAGCGCTACCGGCCTCAGTGGGACAAATTGCCTTGAAAGAGAGACGGAGTTTGTCAAAGGAGGTAATGGTGCCTCGATTATGCCACTACGACAGAAACAAGCTCCAGAAAGATACTCTGAGGGTTGCATGGCGCGGTCAATCTCAAGTTCCTTGTTGCCCACGGTCAGTTGGACGCCATTCTCAAGCATATTGGAGCCAATTTTCCCAGCGGTAAGCCTAGAATGTCGATATTAATTTCGGGACACAAAGTGGGAATCAGACGCATACATGCGACCTTCCAGGTCCATGAGAGCGGCCTTTGGCTTGGTCACAACGAGGACCCCATCCCCTTCCCATGTCTTGTGCTTCTTCGCCTGAGGGGCTCTCCTTCATAATGGCCCATTAAATTGTTGCTAGGAGGACCCTGGAGGATACATACCATTGGACCATCCAATATTGCGTGTCCCCGCTTGATCCATCTGGAACCGCAGCACCTGAGGCACGCTTTTTGCTGTTGGCAATTTCACTCTGCTCAGATTCAGGTAGTTTTCGTTTTAGAAGACGAGAATTTTCGGATGGAAGGGGACTCTGGAAGGACGGCATCAGGATTCTCACCCAGGCCCAGGGACGGCAACTGAGTTGCACAAGATACGAGAGCTTTTTACCGACTCCATGACCGCGACGCGACGCGACACGTCCAGACAGTTATGTAATATTATCTCACACTAATATGTCATGTGCCTGCGCGCCTCACAATCTGCTCGTGAGTCCGGCTCGATTCACATTGGCGGATTGTTGTCGCTGTTCGTAAATTTCCAAGTGAAAGCTGCCACCTCTTCGAAGTAAATGACGAAATCCAGGTGGGTCTCGCTTGGAGAGTCTGACCGCGTTCCAGTATGATATCCGCACAGCCGCCGAGCAGCCTGGGGAAACTATTGTTTCGCCAGTTGCAAAGAAGTCTCGGACGGTTCCTCTTCTAGATGATTCTGACGTGCCATTTGCTACATTTAGTCGATCGTCGCGTCATAGGGCAACTCTGTACCAACTGGTTGCACAACAAGGGATTGTTCCGAACGATAGCCGCTGCACATAACCCATTAGGAGGTTTCGGTGCATCAAGTACTCCCCTCAGTCGCCTGACCAGCTTCGAGGGTCAAGATAACAGATATTTTGCTCCCGTGCTCCGTAAAATGCACCCGGGCTTCTCTTTCGGCGCCTGAACACCGTATCATTGGAGTGCTATTGCCGTTTCACAATTCATTCTTATCCCTTGACGCCGCAAGGGTCACTAGCGTGACCTTGCAAAACACCAACCGTTCAGAATCGAACTGCCGCGTAGCGCTGGAGGTGCGACTACGCCTACATCAGCGCGGCCCTATGGGAATCCCCTCTATTTCGAGCGCTGGTCCATAAAAGGTGGTCGAATGAGCAGCTCCGCCCAGCGCTTGTCAATATTGTTCATTAAGGTTATTTGCCTTTGACACCACATGTCCCCATCTTGGCGCAGGGACGCTTTCACGAGGCCGGGGCACGCTTCAACTTCAACATCGAAAAGCGTCAGAACCTAGGAGTTGCTGCGACCGCGGCGCGGGCGAACCGATACCTTTTTCTTCATTACCGAACGTTAGTTATCTCTGTTTGCAAGCGCTCTGGCGAGGAATTCCGACAGTCGCAGGAGCGAAAATGGTCACGTAGGACCGACAAGCAGGAGTGCAACCCTGAGATCTGTTTCCAATTCACGAATACACAGGTCGCATTGTCGAATTACACCTCCCTTCCCTTCGAACGGGCAGCTCACGTGGCTGTCCTTCAGCCGCCGAGGAACGGGATGAGCCGGCGCCGGCGCCTATACCAACAGAGTGGCCAGATTACTATCCATCTTCTCCTTCCTGACCCTACTCGCAGCTAAAGGTGCCCATACACCGGGCGGCCATCGATCGCCGTGGTAAGGACCTTGGTGCTGAGGATCTCGCGCTCTGGAATAGTCATAATGTTCTTCGACAGGACGACGAAGTCTGCACGTTTCCCAGGTGTAATTGATCCCAGGGTGTTCTCATTGAATGATGCCCATGCGGGGTCTAACGTCATTCCTGCAACGTTTTTTTAGAAATCTGGCCCGTAAAGGAGCCTAGGAAGTGCACCATACCTTTGAGCGCTTCTTCACGTGTCAGGCGCTGTTCGGGGAACCTGCGACAAGTACATGAGGTCATCGAAGGGACTATCTAAGCTCGCTGACTTGCCATCCCCCTGGACCGTGAGGAGATGTGCCGTCCGGCGCAAGTCGCGTGACGGCAGCGAAGAACCCGGACAAGGGATTCAGGTCTTCGACGGGTGCATCCGATCCGAGGGTAAAGCGTGCGCCGTGGTCGATGATATCGCGGAAAGCGTAAAGCGACTTTACACGTTCTGGACCCTGCGGAGGGTGAGCGGGGCAGAACACCTTTTGGTCACCGAAACTTACCAGACGATCTTCGGCAAAGTACATGTCACTTATGCTGGCGTTGTCAACACGTTTAGCTACACGTGGTATTCGAAGCAACCTAATGACTCACGCATGCGTTGGCTGAACACTGGCGATGACTAGATTGTGCCTTGAATCAACATCTGTCAGTGCAAGAACAAGGTTGCTACATACCGCCGAGCTTGACAAGGCGCCGCATATCTGATTGCGTGATAATCTGTGCATGTTCGAGACGGGGCCGGAGGGCAGTCACGTTGATGCCCTGGAGCGCAGACTCGAATGCATCGATAACAAGGGTGTTTGCTCTATCACCAACGGCATGGACATTCTAAAGACAACCCATGAATATCGAAGAGAGGAAGGCGTGCACTACGTACCGTTTGCCAGCCGTCTCTCAGGAACTTATGAATAGTTGTGGTCAGAACCTGTTGATCGATTCTCATGAAGCCCCTTGTGCTGGGGTTGTCGGCATAAGCCTCGTGTAACTGACATGGCCGTAAGCCTAGAACCAAAGCCAGAACTCAATTGAACGTACAGCCGCTCCACCGGATCGCAAAGCGCCTGAAGAAATATTAACGCCTAATGCTCACGTAGCGAAGAGCACTTACCATCTCCGAAAATCTTGACGCTCCGAGCCGTGAACCGATCATTGGCAGCCCCGATAATCGGCTTGATCTGATCACCCCAGTACTCAGCGTTTTCGTCAAAATGTGTCATGCCATAAATTCGGATCTGAATGGTCATTAGCAAAAGAGCCAAGGAACATTTTTATAAACGCACAGGCAACTTTTCTTGTTCGGCAAGTCTGACGGACTTCAGACGTCGGTAATCGGGTCATTGAATGGAAAATACTTACGACTTGAAAAATTCCAGGGATCTCGGGTCAAAGCCGGCGTCATGAATGGACGTAAGTCCATGCGAGACAGCGTCCTCTACAACCAACTGAAAACGCTTCTCAAGGTCCCTATATGTGGGTGGAGGAACCGTGACAAGGAACTGGGCATTGTCAAGGAAGACGCCTGCAAACGCAATTCAATGTCATCGAAAAAGTGCAAATTCGGAATTACATTACCTGTAGGCTTGCCTGATGCATCACGTACAATGACACCGCCGTCGACGCTCTCTGGGAGAGGAGATATCTCCTCAAGGACTCTGGAATTCACCCAAATTGCGTGCCCGTCCTTGGCCTCCAGTACGACCCGGTGTTGTCTCACCAAGGGGTCAGAGTCTAGGTCTGCCTAATGGAAGCCGAGGCGCAAATGAGTTATGTGACCACAGAAAACGGACAGCTGGCCTACTGCAGTCGGGAATTCTCGCTCTGCCCACCTCGTGTGGTCCCAACCCCATCCTTCCACAAATTTCAGGGGGTCCGTTTTGATATCTTCATCCGATGAGATGAACCGACGAACCAGGGCAGTGGCGGCTTAGACAGGCTAATTTAGAATTCAGCCGATCAAGAAGAAGTGAACTCACCTTTTGCGCTCCGAGCGCTTTCCAGGGGAATGAGCCGGCTTGCGCCGTATTCGAGCATGTGCGCATGCGAGTCTACGTGTAAGGATTTTGATTAGATGGTAATTACATACCAGGCAATCGCGTTGAGCGCTTACCACTTATTCCGGGAACAACTATTGATCCCGATTCGATGAACCTAGTTACGAGACGGGGTTTTGGATGTGCGCGCTTAATTGCAGCCTCAATCGCAAGAATGGAGGACTCCCATCGGCGGTGCACTTCGTCTAATACGGGTTATGGTATGCAAGAACAACATCATATGGCTACATACCTATGGCGCCGACATCCACGATGTGAGAGCCTTGAACAACCATGCATTGTGCGCGGGGGTAATTGGGATCGACGGTGTATATGTGAGCGCCAGTGCGAGAGCAGAGAGCATATGCATCGGGGAGAGGTGTAGGCTCCTGCCTACTGACGTAGGCGAGACAAAGTATGGATAAAATTGCAGACGAGGTATAGAGTAGGCGTGTTAATAGATGCGTGCGAGGTGCCGGCGTAGACGGGAGTGAATACCCATCAGTAGCCTTTTGCGCGATGGGTTTGGGGGATGTTGAATTGGAGCGGAAGCGCAGATCTGCCATGGCGCGAGGCGAGTGGGCGACGGATGAAGGGGTAGGGTATGCGGAGGAAAGGGAGAGGCGAACCTGGTATTTATGCAAAAAAAAGTCTGAGAAATTGCTCCGTGTGGAAGGTTCAGGTTGCATTATTCCAGGCAGGCTCACCGGGGGTCAATCCAATGGAAAGGCGCCCAAAAAGGCGCCGAGGAGAGTGGGTCGATGCCTATCCATCCTCGGACGACCCTATGCCGTGTCGCCGTGGCGGGCGTCTGGGCAATAATGCCAGCGTGATTCCAGGGGGTAGGCCATGTTACTGGCCGAAATACCAGCTGTCTCCTCGCATCGTGTCCGGAGAGCGGCTCACATCCGAGCAGAGTAACGCCAACCTCGTCTCTCAAAGAAAAACCCTTGTCTCATGTCAAATTCCTAGTAGCGTTACGTATTGCGCTTCTGAGCGTTGCATATAGCTCCAACAACCCCCCAGCTATTGCGGTAATCTCGCTACTCCCTTCCTGTGCTGATCCGAGGAGTAGACTGAGCTCGGAGGGCTCTTGAATTGGCGAGTTACAGGTCATAACTTGGCGTACTTTTCATACCAGAACCCCTACAGTAGGAGCTATAGTGCGATAAAGAGGCCTATATGGCGTGAATGGCAAGTTGGTGCCACAGGGATGTTTGAGAAGTTTTTTCTGAGAAGTTTTTCAAGGGAAAGCAGAGGCACCGTGGCGCTTACAGTAACAGTACGGCAAAACACGTGGCTGTACGCGCTCACTAGTCACCGGTCGCCTTGCGCCACGTCGGCCCTGTCCCCTCACATCTGCGCCAACCTGCCGCCACATCTCGCCTCTCCCAACTCGGCCCTCGACACCAACTCCGGCCTCGTTCTACCAGCACCATTACACCTTCTCCCTCCCCTTCCTGTTTATGGCCGATTCTCTCCGTCCCAGATTACAATCCTTTGCTGGCTCAGTTCTCTCCCATCGCGTCTTCCTTTATAGCTTTGCTTCCACCCTCGCGGTTTCCGCGACCGTCCTCAATGCCCTCCAAAATCAGAGCAACTTTTACTCCGTGGCCGTATACTTATCCAAAAGCGGCGCGAGCGTTCTGGTCACGCCCTTTCATATGTTGTCTGCTTTAAAGCCACTGATCCTCCTATACAGGTACTCGCTAACTTTGGTCTGCTCTTGGCTTTGATGTGCGGCCGCCTTGTTCAACAGATATTTTTTGGCTCATTGCGGCCGGTAGAAGTCGAGGTGGGCTTGCATTTATTTTTGTATGTGCTAGGTCTGACCCCCTGCAAGAGACTTTATGACCGCATGTGGTTCTTCGTTACTGAGTCACTCCTTGCATTCACCATCTTTAGAGACGAATTCGACATCCCTCTCGCAGTTATGTTTGGCTTTCTCTTGTTCGTCAAATCGTTCCACTGGCTCCTGGCAGACCGCATTGAATGGGTACTTTCACTTCTTGCGAATCACTCTACGGTTTATTCACACTCTGCAGATGAACCAAATGCCTTATCCCGGTCCGACCACCTTGTTCCATATACGAATTAGCGGATTATTCTTCATGTTATGGGTTACGAACATCGTGATGTTGGCTTTTGCCGCGGAAAGTATTCTAACCAATGGAGTCGGAGTTATCATTCTATTTGCAAGCGAGGTTAGTGAAATCAACCTACTCTATGTTTCACATTACAATCGTGCGCCTTCAGTATTCGATCCTCATGGCCAGCTTGATAAATTCGAAAGCCAAATATATACTTTCTGCCATCGAATTCCATCGTGCGGCATCCCGCGGGGGAGAGAATGCGCCACCATGGGAGGACAAGAGCATGTGGATCTTTTACGTCGATTTGATCACTGGTACGTCCCCTCATCCTGTTATTTCGGATCCTTTCTAACCCAAGCCGAAGATTTTCTCAAGCTGTCCACTTATCTTGGTTTCTTCGCGGTTATCGTCACATTTTACGGCGTGCCGCTGAATGTGGTTCGCGACGTGTACGTGACTGCCAGGTCATTCATTACGCGTCTGCGCGACCTCATACGATACCGCACCGCAACCCGAAATATGGATGAACGTTATCCGAATGCTACTCAAGAGGAGATGTCTGCCATGAGTGATCATACTTGCATTATCTGCCGTGAAGAAATGGTGCTCCTAGATCCATCCCCTCGGGATCAAGCTGTCCCTCCAGGAACGGCGGCGCCCACGAGGGAAGGTCCGAACATGACGCCAAAAAAACTTCCTTGTGGGCATATATTTCATTTCCATTGTCTTCGCTCGTGGCTTGAGCGGCAACAAAGTTGCCCCACTTGGTCAGTTTACTTGGCGATGCGTGTTCAGCATTGATAATTGACACACTCATCTAGCCGCCGGCCTGTACTGGACACCACGCCATCACCCGTGGCTGGAAGGGTAGGACAAGTAGATGTTCGTGGAGCAGCTGTTGTACCTCCTGGTGCAGCACCCCCCTTTGGACCTGCGGCTGGTGTTCCACGACCTCCTGCTGGGCACTTGGGTAACCTCTTCCGAAACATGCTCCGCCCCCCGCCACAACCTGCACCACCCCCCGCACCCTATCCCCCAGTGCCGCCTCAGCATTTCCCAGTAGGCGCTCCCCCTCCACCACCTTACCAATGGGGTCCTGGGTTTGCCCATCCGCCAATGGGTCCGCACTACGTGCCGCCTCCACAGTTGCAACCACCTCCAGTTTTTCAGGGCTACTACGGCCCAGGCGGAGTATGGCAGCCATGGGGCGACCGGCGGTGGCCAGATGCAGCAGCACAGCAGCAACAGCAGCTACCAGCACAAGAGCAACACCAAGAGGTACCCCACAATAGTGTACCAGCCACCACAGCTCTCGCTCCTGCAGTTCAAGAAGACCAGTTGCCTTCCCAGCCCGCGCCCTCTGATGGTGAGCGTCCGAGTACACAGGACCAAACTACGCCGTCAACACCACAGGAGGCTGCTGCGTTAGCTGCCTTGCGGAGGTCTTCCAGCACCCCAAGTTCTCAGCACCGTAAAGACTCGGCCGCCATTTCGCAGCCCCAGCCGACAACGTCAGGACCGCCAACTGCGTCCGGGCCGTCTGTCTCACCAACCACCATCACAGAAACCATCACCCCTACTCCAGCCCCGCCCACCCCTACCATTCCAGCGTCTGGAACCCCACTGTCTGCACCTACCTCCACATCTCCGAATAGGACGGTGAACGTACCTTCTCTGATCCCCATGTCCGTTGGCATGGCTTCCGCTCAACGCCCTAGCAGCGCATTCCTTCCGAATCCCCCTGTTGTCTATCGCACCCTACCTTCGCGTCATGTGCCACGTCCATTGGGTATACTCCCTCCAACGCTGACGGATGCCCAGCTTGCCCAGTTGGACGTGCTTACCCGTGACGCAATTGATGAACGATTACGTGTGCTCGAGGGCGTTTCGCACGCAATGTACCGATGCGCTGAGGAGCTCACTCGCATGCGGAGCGTCCTTCCGATAGCATCTACCAGGCCGGCCCCAACACCGACCCAAGTTCGATCAGAGCCAGGGCAACCAACAACGCAGGTGCCGGCGAACGAGAGCGGAAATGTCCCAGATATCCCGTCCCTCGATTCCGATTCAGAATTAGACGCGCGTGCTTCAAATGCGAAGCCAGGTACTGACGTTAGCGGCGCCAGTGGCAGCCCGGCAGGCGGGTCGATTGAGGCAAACGGCGAAATCGCGGATACCCCTGGATCTACCGACTAAGGCGGCCTTTTACCAGACTCCAATTCATTTGCAAACCTATGTCGTAAAGACTTTATTATCGCCCACACTGTGTCTGTAAACATACTTCTCGAGAGCGAATAATCGTCATGTTCTGAGCGATGTGGTGGGCTCTATACGTGTGGGAAAGTGAAGCAATCAATGTCTCGATACTTACGGATACTCTGAAATGCGCAAATGCCCATTTGGGGATTTGAAACAATGAGATACGGAATTGGACTATAGAGAAGCGGCATGGTCATACAAAGGCACCTCATGAATTCATGTTGGCTGATGATCGGACACGCGGCTGCGGGTTCTTAACCAAGATACGACGTAAGGAAGGAGGCGCTGTGAATGTCGGTACCTGCGAGCCGTCGGGGCCGACGCTCCGCGGTCTGCAACCCAGGCAAGCACGGACACATACATCATGATTACTCCCATCTAGACAGGAACAACAATTTTTTTTTTTGACATTGACTCAAGAAGCCCCGTATGGCAGATTTCCGACGACGCCACATATGGGAAGCTTTGATGCGACTTTCGGGTCGTACAGTACCGAAGGGATTTGTTGTGGAATACTCCGATGTTACGCGAAAGGATACCGCGTGCAAAAAGTGGGAGCGCAGGGGTGCGTCTAGCGCCGGAGACTCATCACATATCGAGTATCATTGCTCCTAGAAAATGGCCTCAGTCGTTTGGTGTGTCAATCCATCACATAGGGTTCTTCGTGCAACACGATGCGTTGCTGGTTTCGTGAATCTGAAGTCTAGGTGGCGTGCTCTGGCCGTTTTAAACCCGATGACCACAAGCGTCTCATGTGAAACCGTAATGGTTCGAAACCCATCTGTTTGACGGCGGATTTGCTGTACAGGTAATGTAAGAGATCTTCTCCCCAAGAAACTCTTTCACGCGAGGGAAAAGCGGGGCTTTGCAAATTGTGCGGAACATACATCTATGAGAAAAACGCGCAGGAGCGAATGCCGGCCCTCTGAGTAAAAATTGGGGAATAGTTTCAAATGGTCGACGACCGAGCATCAAGTTAGGACGAGAGTAAGGCCTCTGTTCTACGCTTGAGAAGATCTGGGTCTACGGAAGCCTTGTCCACCCTGGCGTAAAAGGCCTTGAATATTCTTCCGATTGACTTGCGCGGGTCATCTTGTGCCTTGGAAACCTGTTCAGTCATCACTTCCTGGAGGATGCGATCGACTTCCACTTCCGGTAGAAGAGGGGGTAGAAATCTAGCAAGGAGATCTGCTTCTTGTTGTTCCTTCCCAGCAAGATCCGGGCGAGAAGCCTGGTTAAACTGAACGGCGGAATCGAGCTGCTCCAGGGAGAAAGGGATGAGTAAAATGAATTTCATGAGCGTGAAAGGGCATACACGGCGAGCATAAGCCTTGCGAATAAGTAATGCAATGCCTGAAGAATCTATTCTTTTACTGGACGAGACCTTGTCCGCAGAGTATACCTCTGATAGAACAGACTAGACACGATTGAACGACGCGTAAAGCTTCTCCTCAGTCCGTGGGTAAGACCTAGCCCTGGGTACGTACACGAATTGTTGTAGATGCGAGAGAATCTTTGGTCTAGCATGGCGCCATTGTCAAATACGATTCGTGGTATTGATATACACTAAAGAGCAAACCTTCAATGAGGTCTTCAACTCTTCCAAGAGGCGTGTGCGCAAGTCTATGCTACCTGCATCAGTCGCGTTGGCAACCAATTCGTCGCATAAAAAATTCACCGAGAGACGCATTGGTCGACGAAAAGCGCGTCTGTCTCAAAAACCAGAAAGGAACAGAACGAGTTAACATGGCAAGTTGCCAGCAGGAAGGAAGACCCTAACCCCAAGCTTGGGTCATCGCGGAAGAATTGACCTACCGGCGTCTGGGGTAATAAGATCATCATCCCATTGACCATCACCTCTCGTCTTACTACACCTTCATACCAATTTTTTCCCAGCGGTTCTGCTACCAGTGAATTGGGCAATACATTTGGCAGCGAACGTGGATAATACCGGAGTGCCATTAATTGCGAGTGAAAGTTCACGGCTCGTCCTGACCAACAAACGCAGCAGAACTACCCACTTCTCTATCACATCCCATGTCACTTCCTGTTCCCCCTCTGCCGCCTTCTGGCCGCTTCATTGAATATGTTCGCAAATCTTCGCGAGCCCTGACCCAAGCGGAGGCAGTATCGGTGAGTGTCCCCCGCATTAGAACCCTGGTTTCCTATTTCTGCTGCTGTAGTGTTTAGGTACCATCCGGGCTCTCTGTACGCGTGGTGCATTCCGCCGCAGCCAGTAATTACAAATTTCATCTGAGCTATATCGCGCTTGATATGATACGAGCGTCAGCATGAAGGTCGCGATATGGCTTATCGGCTCCACCCCACCACAGTTTTCACGCGGTGGCCTTGTGTCAATCCATCATTGGAGAATGATATGTGGATCGTGGCGTCCTAATCTCTATTTGCCTCTGTTGGCTATCTGTGTAAGAACTTCTAACACCCCCTTGTATTTCTCCAGATCTCTGACGCAAACATCGAGCGCTTGCTACTCTCCCCGGCGTTCACAGAGACTTATCGTCGCATTTCTTCAATCTCTCACGGCCTTGCTTTGCCGCTCAATTTTCCCTCGCCGCTCTCAGAGTTGAACCTTCTATCTATACTCGCGCTCCTAAATATAGCATCCGGTTACCGTGTCTCTCTTCACCGGGAGACAGGAAGAGGGGCCTGGGGATTCTATTCGTGCCTTTGTCTACGGGCTCTATCTAAGCTCCGCAGCTGATGGAGACGGTGATCTCCTAAGCGCCAGGGGGATGCAGACTCTCAATGAGGCAAAGATAGCAGAACTTCTGGGTGTCAGTCTTCATATCGAGCGACAACACGAGAGCATTCAAGGTCTGACGATCGGTGAAGTTGGCGGCCCTGGATGGGAGCTCGTCCAGCTTTTGAGGACACTCCTCACCGAAACAGGCAAGATCCTCGTCGATGGAGGGTATCCGAACCTGGGCAGTTTCGTCGCAGAAGCCTTGAAGGAAGGCGAAAAGGCCTCGCGTGAAAGAAGTGACCCGGCCGCCGCCGCCGACGTCGTTCTTGAGCGGGTGAGGCGCCGTCTTGGTGATTGAGCAAGTGGCGTGCCAGTTCATAATCTCATCCAGCTCGTGCGTGCTATTCCCGGGTTCCAGGATATGGCGGTAGTCAACAACACCCGTGTGTACCCACCCTTTGTTCTGGCAATGGCAAACTTCTCGCTCACGCGCGTTGTGCGCTGCTGTACTTACCACTCTTCCAGCCATCTACTGCTTCAAAAAGGCCCTCTTCTTAATCAATGGGGTTAGCGTCCGTTTCGGCGCCAAGGACCCTTCTCCTTTCCCCGTACCGCAGACCTCCCACTTACCAGTCTTCACCGACAACGTGCTGCCTTCTATTTTAATTCATTTTGGCATCGTCGACCTCTCCACCGCCGCACCACCAGCGCTCGCAGCGCTCTTTCCAGGAGCAGGCGCCGACGACTCCACGCTCGCGGCCCTGTTCGCGGCTGCTCCCGAACCTGCGCTGTCTCCCGTCGCAAAGAAGTCAGTCCTCCCCGTGGACGGTCCCACACTTACGCCCGCACAATCGTACGTTCTGCGCGCGGCTGCAGTCGAGGCGTGTGAACGCATCCTCCTGCACGCACGTGCCATGAACGCGGCGGGGCGTGGTGCGCCGTGGTTCGCAGATATCACACTTCCGGACCTCGACAATTGGCTCTGGGCCGTTGCTAAAGACCGTGCGGACTACCGCGCGTTACCACGTTTTGCCTTACGCAATACACTCTTCTTCTGAGCGAGCGAGGGCCGCAGTTGGCAGTTTTGTTTTTCCATTCAATCTAATTCTCTGTGTTGTACGATAGTTTGCTCGAATATATGCAGTATATTATTTCACACTGGCAGCCACGTTTCTGCCCCTTTTTGTGTGTATTATTATACAGGGACTCCTAACACCCTTTCGCCGCGATGATCCTAGCGCCCGTCTTCAAGGAGAGGATTTCTCGAAGACACAATCCGACCCTTCATGCGCGCGGGCGCTAACAACCAGCGCACACAATATTCAAGATTCCCAACAGCAGATTCCCAACAGCACTGCCTGATACGTGGCTCAGAGCCTGGACCTAAAATATTAACATACATATTGATGTAAACTGCTGAGACGATACACCTAAGACCAGAATATATAGAGCAAAACACAATCGCATCGTACCAAAGAAAGCAATAATAATCCGAGGATATCCCGATAACGAAACGGACCGAATAGCCTGGGAATCCCTTGGCACCTATCGCGTCCCTCATGTACACCACCCCGCGACCCTCAAGGGTCCGTGTCGTTGTCGCTCGAATTGCTATCGCTCTCATCCTGTCCCCACACTGCAAACGCACGAGGGTGTTGCTGAGCGTAGACAACGGCAGGGGAGCGTGAACGCATCCGTCGTCCATGTGCCGAAGCGGTCGGGGTGGCCATGTCGCCCATTCCGCCGCCAGAGGGACTTGAAACGGCGTTCGCGTTGCCTGGCACACTCGATGCCCAGTGTACATGACCTTGGCCAGGACTCGGATGTGGTGGCACTGCCGCGTAGCGGCTCGGCGAGTCAACACCGGATCGAACACCAGAGCGCGAGCGCGACCGTGTGCGTGCTTCGGCATGTGCGGAGGGACTCATACCCATGATCGCCTCCGCGGCACGCGACGCATCGACGGAAGAAGGCGAGGTAGCCGGAGAGGAGCCCAAACCCGAATCACCAGCGGCAGGTGCGGCGTCACTATCCGACGAAAGGTCATCTATATCAAACTTTTCCTCTTCCTCCTCTTCGGAATCATCTTCATCTGACACATCGTCTTCATCGGCAGTATTCCTGTGTTGGCGAGGGTCACGCTCCTCCTTGGCGGGGCTCTCCTCCACAACGACAAAAGACTTTTGCCGCTCGCGTTCGTTCCATTTGAGCGTGCGCGAGATAGCGTGGAACCAATCCGTCGACTGCTTGTCGGCGCAGACTGTTGGAAATGGGAATTTGCTCGCTGTTACTTTAATGTGATCACCCTCTGTCGTCAATGGTGCGGGTTAACATGAGTGCAAGCCAATGTAAACAGGAACGCACGTTTAAGCTCCACACGTCCGCGGCCATCGAAGGATACCCATGCGGTACTCCGGGAATTAAAGGGTACGCACACACGCACTTCCATGCTGTCAGGTAGTAGCATGGGCCGGAAGGACAGCGTGTGAGGTGCGATGGGTGTGATCAAGATCGCGGGAATTTCCGGATGAACAAGTGATCCCCCAGCTGACAGCTGAACAAAGTCAGCTGCATAAGTCATATGGGACACGCTAATACATACAGAATACGCGGTGGAGCCTGTTGGTGTAGAAATTGTAAGCCCGTCACCCTGTACGGTTGTCATATGGTGGTCGTCACCTGCGCTGGCGTTAGTAGTGTGCTGGGTTCCAATGGAACCAACTCACCGAATAGTTCCAGCATGCTGACATATGGACTTGGCCCACGATCAATGACAAGGTCATTCAATACCTCAAAGGACTCGACCGGGCGAGTGGTGAAGCACTTGATCTCCTTATCCCTCCCACAGCGTCCGCCTGCTGTCACTTGGTCTGCATGGTAGCCACACTCGAGAGCCTCCCATCCGCCCTTTTCGAGGTTGCGCATCATGATTTCACCCGTTTCGGCCTTTTTGACTGCCTTACGACGACCCCTACCCGACTCGTGTTTGACAGTACGGTATACTGTACAGGTAAAACGCATGCGCAGGTTTACGCGGATACCTGACTCTAGCGCACTGTCCACAGTCGCTTGATAGTCCGCAAAATCAAAATTGGTGAGGAAACCAAGGGATCCGAGAGCAAAGGACAGAACGGGAGGTACTATTTGCTGGAAAAGCCACGAAGTGAAAAGCACCGTGCCATCACCACCTAACTATAGTCACAAAATCATAAACTGAGATGAAAAGACGACATGACATCTGAAAGACGCACCGTGACGACAAAATCGAAAAGATGCGGACTGCGGCTGCACATGTCAGCTGTCCAATATCGCAACTGTCCTTCCTCATGTCTCGGCTCATCCGCAGAACCAAGAGGTGTAGACGTGCTGGAGACCGAAGTAGAGCTTGACGAGCGACGGCGTGGGAAAGGAACGAAAAGTTCTGGATGATCGTGCTCGAGTCCGGCGGCGTCGAATCGACGAGAGGTTTTCAGCTGGTGATCGACGTAACTAGTACGAACACATCAACATCCCACACAGGCGGAAGTGGAAGCGGTAGCACTACGTACACAACAAGTCCACGGCCATTAAGCCTCGGCTTCCTCATGAGGTAAAGCGCAAGGGCGCGCGTAAGGGCTATGAGACGATTGTCGCGCGCTTTAGTCACAATCAACACGTTCTGGATGTTTGATTTGATGCGTGCACGGCCTGAGCTCTGGTGATCAGTTTTGACGAAAGTGATAGGGGGAGGACGGTAGCAGCCAGGGGACGCACCAAGTTGCTTGCTCATCTCCCGCACACCGACTGCTGTCTCGGCCAGCTTTTTGGTCAAACTTCCGTTGCCATCGTCGTCCTCATAGTCACTGACATCAAAAACATGTTCATGTTCTTCGTCTTCATAGGGCACGAGGATAACTTGACCGTTGTCAAGTTTACGATAACGGCGTGAAGGGGCCTTATGAGCAGAGGTTGGTTGGAGAGCAGGGGCTATGCTGATGCGGGGGAAGCCGTTGCTGGTATTGAGCCACTCAGAGAAGGACGCACCCTTATCGAGGTTCGAGTGGACAAAACAAGGCGACATCGTCGGGCTTTGAGAATATGTATGAGTGCGGGGAAGAGGGGCAGTCGAGTCCGGTGATGGTTCAAGTGTCTGGTTAGTGATGGAACGATCAGCAGCAGTAGGTATTTTTGCGTTAGAGTCATGGCCAAAATCTCTGCCGGAGTGGTTGTTGGCAGGAGCATGGCGATTGCCACTCGAGACTGGCTGAGGGATTGCCGTCTGTGGGGAGGATTTGGCAGAAGGATAGGACTTGGGGGGATTGTGTGTCAAGGAGGATGTCTGGCTTGAAATCTGCAGGCCGTTTGGGAGATATGGAGGTTGGAAGGGCGAGAAGCGGTGCGAGAGATGGATGGGCGAATGACGGGTTCGCTAGGAGATTCTGACATGGGGGTCGTAGGCGGGGTGGAGAAGACGTCAACGTCTGGCGAGTAAGGAAGAGGAGTGAGCATAAGACGATGCCGTTCTTGCCCGCGACGCTCCTTCCTTTTGCCTCCGCTGCATCGGCATCGCCCGCGTTTGCTCTCAACTACTGTTACCAATGATCGTCGCCAACGACACCGCATACAAAGCGAGGTGCTTTAAACGTGTATCAACGGATATCTTTCAATCACATCAATATGTAGGTTCCGCCCTTCATCCCATCTCGCTCCCACCAATGCCACTCTCTAAAGCCAGACTCCATACGCCCTACTTCCAGGCACGTGTGGCCAAGTCATGTACGTGTCCGACCGCCACGTCAGATACCAAGTTAGTTTTGCATCCATCACGATCACTCTCGCAACTAGGTTACTGGGTATATTCGTTGCACGTGACCTACCAGTGCTCAACTGAGACAACATACCGCTACCTCATTTTTTACTAATCGGCACTTCGCTTAACAAAATTTTCAGGACTACGCCACTCTTCCCGTGCTGTGGTGCTGGAGCGGGTCCGCGGGCATTACTTGCCCAGCTTTTTGTGATAGCCTCGTCGTGTCAGATTCGATGCAACTGCTTCACGATTCCTCGTGATTCTCTGGATCAAGTATTGTTTTGGGTCCGTGCTTGAGCTTTCCTCTCCTCAGCGCTTCTTTGCGGAGCATTGTTTTCACGCGTGACTCCTCTTCCATTTATCTTGGCCAGATACGTCGTTCCGCAGCTTAGTCCCTAACCTAGATTTCTTGTTTCTGTCCAAGTAAGGGGCAGTGGTATGGTTCCTCACACACGAATGGCCGTCTTAATTCTCCTTGTCATCTCGGTGGAGTTGATGTAAGCCCACATGTATGCAAAGCGAGACGCCTCGCCTCATCACTCTCGCTGTCGACTCGTTATAGACCACTAGGCTCCACCTTCTGAGTGAGGTCAAGTATTCACATGCCAGAGTTCCATTCATACTCTCCTTGTATACGGGCGCTCTAGAGCCCTATAACTACCTCGACCCGCACAAATCCTTAACCAACCCTCTCTTTCATCAACTTCCACCGATATATTCCGAGCTACAACTCACAAAGACATGACAGGCATTAAAGTCAGTGCTTGTCGTTACTTACCTTCCTTTGATACTTCCCATTCGGCCAGGATTCTTTGAGGTCGGCTGTAGGCAGCACCGTTGGGTCCTTGAATAGTGTCAATGACAAGGCGGAGAACTCCGGTTCTGCGTTGCTAGATGTCTGTATTCACCGCCCTTCCGCGCATTCATATTGTAACGTGAATTTCGAAAACAGCGCCTCGGTGACAAGGTCCTTGGCCCGACAGCCGAATCGAATACCAACGACACACCAGTTATCGCTCCTGATGCCACCATCACGCCCGTCACTCAAGGTCGTCGTAGCCTCCACCCAGAGGGCCAAGTAAGTAGTTCGCACTATTGGTATTAATCTCTGTGCGCTGCTAATGGCCATGTCCCATGCTAGGACCCATTCCGTGGTGACGCGCCTGCTCCTGCTGACAAGTCCTAAGTTTGTTCAATGTGCCCCACGTCCACTGGGACACGTCTGCGCATCGATCTTAGATTTGCGGATGGCGTTCTGGTAGTTAATTAGCAAGGGGAAACGGATGGGCGCAATTGTTCGCGTGGTTTGAGTTAAATTTTGATGTTCTACAAACAAATCAGCCATGGAAACCGTGACCGTTAATCAGAGTTATGATCGCACTTTCGTTGATTGGCGTGCTAATGATACGACCTGACTTCCTGTCATCAGCCGTGCGAGCGAAGTGTATAATTGTTTTGTTGTCATCACTTAGTTATATTCTGAGGCCATTCGCCACCGTGACCGCACAGCCAACTACAGCGCTTTTCATAACAGTCGCCAACTTTGACAGCATTAGATACAGGCGGGGGTTGAAGGCATCTCGGTGATCATGCCGAATTTCTTTCCCACAAAAAATAATCGTGGTAGTTAATAAATGAGTTTATATATCCTACTTATTGGTTTTGGAAACCATTTGTGAATTGACATTTTGGTGGTGGTCATCGAAGCACTGCAGTCATGGCCCAATCAGTGGGCACTGAACAAGGCCAGGCTTAGTTAGGTGGGCTTGCTCAAAACATGAGCCCAAGCTTGGGCTGGGTTGGGCTCAATGCCTGGGCTAGGACCTTTGATGTGCTGTTGAGCATGCAACTTTGGAAACATACAGAGCAAAAAGTCAAAAGAAACAAGTAGTATATTAAGGGCCTGACTGGTGCACCTGCCAAAAAAAAATAAGCTGCCCCTACTAGTGATTTCCTGGCCCAGTGTAATGTCTACCATGGACATTGGCCTGACTTAGGTGCTTTACAAGGCTGCTCCTGTTGAGCAGGTGGCACTAACAGCAGGAGAGTTAATAGCAAAAGCTAAGGACAAACAAGTTACTTCAGAGTTGT